>JAODUO010000530.1:65000-290986 GCA_025642075.2 Ridgeia piscesae
ACGAATTCATTTTTCGTTTTTGCATTTGCTTCGGCCACTTCGGGTAGCCGGTAAAAATTGGTTGTTTCGGCGGGATACTTCGGACGCACTGCCGACATTTTGAAAACAAACTTGCAGAAATGGCATCGGCGAAGTATTATATCTAAGTACAGTGGCGCCTCGCTATAACACGCCTCGTTATAACGCGAATTGGATATAACGCGGTCAGTCGTGGACCCCGAATTTCTGCCGGCAGGGGGGAAATGGGCGCTACAGCTAACAATAACGCTGTAATTAACTGTTATTTTTATGAAGCCCTCATGTTTGTCTTGTACATGTGTTTCTAGAAACAATGTTATGATACTAAGACATTTAATACAGAAGTACAACTGCGTTGCTGAATTCGTTGTTTGTTGTGCCCCTGGCTTCTGCTCTGTCGTCTGCCGTCGGCTTCGCGGCACCAATCCGATCTTTTTTCAAACCGATCTATTGTGTAGTCCAGCCGATATGTGAATGAATTGTGCGTTTTATGATACAAGTGTGAAATTTGGCACAAACGTAGAACACATAAATACAAAAATATATGGATATAGGGCCATCTCCAATTTCGCCCGGAAAGGCATTGGCAGCCATTTTCTAAGATGGCCGCCGTAAACCTATTTTCTCATATCTTAGTAACTGCGTCAAGTAAATCAGTCCTTTTGGTATTGAAACCTAGATGTTCGGGGTCAGCCATTTCACATGTATTACATTTGACCTTCTCCGACATTAACATCCGCCATTTTTAAAGATGGCGGCCGCCAAGACTAATAACCGTATATCTCATGACCTACGCGACCTAGAAAGCTAATGTTATGGTCAAAATGTAGGTAACTTGACCGCCGATTCCACTGTATTAAAATATTTTGTATTTGACCTTTGCCGACCTTCATATCCGTCATTTTTATAAAAATGACGTCCGCTAAAACGAATGTTGTATACACATTTACAATGCTTCAGTCAGAACCGCCATATTTTTGTCAAAATGTAACTTTTTCAAAGTAACGATTTCAAATATGTTACATATGACCTTCTCCAATACTAATATCCGCCATTTTTAAAGATGGCGCCTTTCAAAATCAAACTTCTTCACATCTTGAGAACTAAACCACCTAGAGAGAAAACATTGTCTTTATAGTTAAGATTTTTCGTGCTGCTATTTTAAATATGCTACTTTTGATCCTATCGGACATTCGTATCGGTCTTTTCTCAAGATGGCGACTATAAATGGCGGTTATTTTCTATAATGGCCATCAACAAACGCTATTTACTAGCTAGCCTATATTCATGAGAGGAGTATCAGAAGTCGTTCCCTCTCTTGATGTTTAGAAAGGTTTACGTTAACTCCGAAACGCCTCACAGTTTTAACTCACTGTTTATTTTATTTTGCGTTGTTTGATTCCATGTTTTGTGATATGTCAACAGAAACATTCAACAGCAGAAACTTACTATGTCGTCTGTGACAGTTCAGCATTCCTGTAACACATGTGTGTATGTAACACGATAAGTGTATACACATTGTCCATGACCAAAATGTCCTATGGAAAGTGTAACAGTTACTAATTACTAGACGTCCTAATGTTTACTGTGTCGCACATTAGCTACGAGCACACAGTCCACCACAGTAGCAAAGAGCAGTGCATTGAAGTCCTGCCTTGAGGCACTTGCATAGTCCCATGCATCCCTTCTTGCAACCACAGCGCAGTAGTTCTCGACAAGCTTGTGTCGCTTCAGGAAGAGTTGTGCAATATATTTTCCAACCGCCATTTTCATTCCTGTTCCACCCCCATTCACTTGGAGATGGAAGCTCCGGAGTCGCGATCATCGTCTGTACCCAACAGTGGCCGGCTTGGTAAGCAGCCCGCTTTGTGTGCTGGAGAAGTACTGCTTGTGTCGGAGGAAGACCGTCAATAGCTCTACCTTTCTGTGTGAACAGCTGCTTCCTCGCTCCATTGAGAAATTCCTGGCTGCTAGTACGGTCGTACAGATGGACTACAAATCGTTCCAGTGGACTCAGCCAATTTTCTACGGTCACCGGGGTAGCAGCCAAGGCACAGAAAGCTGGTGCGATTTCGTCATAGGCATTCCACATGCCCCATGTAGTGCGTTTGCCCCTGCCTCCAAAACATGACACCGTGTCACAACCAGTGAAGGCATGAAACATTGGCAAAGCAACACAACAATCAGGACCCAGTGCGTCGGCCATCTCGTGGGCCGGTAAATATCGAAAGTTATTTCCAGCACCAAATGCAATCCACAGTTCGGTGATGTTGAGGCGCTGAGCTGATGCCACTGCAAGAACAACCACGTCCGTGTCAACTGTTAGAATGGATACCTTGTTATACCCTTGTTTCACAGCATCATCCATGTGGAGTAGGATTCGTGTGTCCTCTTCTTCATGGGTGCATGGAGCAAGGCCTGACACGTCTCGGGACTGATTGCGATATGATGTACGGCAGGAATACTTGGGTCGCGTAATCGGAAAATGTCTTTGCAAAACCCGGTCAAAGCGTGTTAACGATTGCAGCCCCATCAAGCAGGATGACTTGTACGACAGGATTGGGGGAAAGGTCTTGTGTAGGAACGAGATGTTCCAAGCAGCCGACCAGATCAGACTTTGTTCCTGTCCGCAGTTTCCCCATTTGTGATAAAGCAGGTGGATACGCTTGATTTTCATGTTGAAAGAACTGATCGAGATCACCACTCCGTATTTGCGACGCTATGTACAACCTGGAGAACAGAGAACAGCCATTATTGAGTGATGACCGCTGTAGTTGAGCTCTTGATTTCTCTCGCACTGGTGGCCGGCTGAACAGTAGTAGGTTATTTCTCTTGATTGGATCTGTAATGGGCTTTGTTTGGTTGACAAGGCGCTCGTTGACGTAGGTGTCATACTGCTCTTGTCCGAGAGATTTGATCTGACGCAACGTGTCAATCACAGCTGGATCTGCAAGGTCTCTGCTATCCAGTACAAGCAAATCATTGCTGTTCTCAGCGAATGGATTTCCCATCTGTTCTATTACACCAGTTAATGACGTAATATCTCGTCCGAATGTCATCTGTGCATGTTTCGTCTGCTCGTGATGCCGGAAATCTGTTTTCTTTTTCTTCATGGTTGAAACCTCAAATTTTCCAATCAGACGTGCCATTTCAGGGCCAGTCACCATCCAACGCCGCAGTGCTGCAGGGTTCTCAGTCAGACCCACACCCCCACCATCACCCTTCACAGAGGCATTATTCTGTTCATGAGCCTGGTCAATCGCAATACCAGAGAACACGTGTGTTGTTTTCTTGCGTAAAGTCTCTCTAACTGGAGGCTTGCCGCAGAAGAAACATGTTTTGGTGGAAGGAGGTGCTTCTTCTATAGACTGACGGGTGAACTTCTTGGAAGCAGCTGTATTGTCCTCAATGCGAGATTTCCTCTTCTCTGCTCGCTCAAGTTTTGTCTTGTTGAATTGCAATCGACAAGAGTCATTTGGCTTGGTGCTGTCGGAAGGTTGTCTCAATGCCAACACCATCATCTAACCTTGATAGATTGATTGTCTTAGGCAAACAACCAACCTTGTCGAAACCCTTAATATTGTCAGCGATAGTCTTGTAACCAACCCCCTCTGCGTCACGTTTTGAAGAAGCAGGACAGCGAAGCACCTCCGGTGTGTCCTCCTGACACAGAACGCATTTGTTCCAGTTTGTCGTCAGACATAGTACATTGGATGTTCCAGGCTGATCGACCACTTTATATACCTTAGCCATTCAGATATTATGGCAATTACGCTCTTCTTGTGAAAATAGGGTGTAGAAGGATGTCATAACTCTACGGATTACCTGCATTACATTAAAAAGATACCTACATGTTCTATGATTTGTACATTCCGCATTTATATCATCTAACATAACACATATTCAAAAACGAAGCGCGGTTTCCTTTCTTTTTGGTCATGTGACATCCTGGCAACCACATGATCAGCTGCTAAACCGCCTACCGATCGAAAAAACATAATATTAATATGTGCATAATTATTGAAACTAATAGGCGACAATTTAAGGCGAGACCTTGTCGTTCCAACGGCCGTCATTTTATAAAATGGTGGTACGAAGGTCGATGAAGGTCAAATGCAAAAATATTCAAATCATTCACATCGGCTGTCCACATACGTTTCCTGTGACAACAACATTACCGCTCCAGGTAACGTAGTTCATGAGATATGGGAACATTAGTGTTGGCGGCCGCCATCTTTACAAATGGCGGATTTGAATGTCGTAGAAGGTCAAATGTAACATATTTGAAATCACTGACCCATAAGTTGTATGTTTTGGTTTCAAAACATCTAGTCTACGTTGCAAAAGTCTTTAGATAGAAGAAATTGGTTTTTGGCGGCCATCTTTAAAATGGCTGCCAACCCCTTCCAGGGCAAAATCTGAGATGGCCCTATATCCATATATTTGTGTAATTGTGTACTCTATGCGTGTGCCAAATTTCATGCTTGTATCATAAAACGCACAATTCGACCATATTTTGTCACATATCGGCTGCACTATGTGTAACTTGCGCTTGGTTTGTGTGGTAATGTCTTAAGTGTTTGTTTGAAACGTGACTAATTCCTTTGAGTGCATTTAATTAACTTTAGGCACAGTAAATTTGGTGCAAAGCATTGTTTGTTTGTGCCGATATCAATCGCGTTTGTCTCCTGCCAGTTCGCTGTGGCTTCCACGAACAGGCACCTTCGCCGGCTTGTAAATGGCAATTAAATTGCTTATGAATCGGACGTTGACGAACAATAATTATGATACTGAAATGGCAGGCTAACAGTTATGTTATGTTTTCACTACGTCTACGAAAAAACATTTACTTGTCAGGGGCGTAGCTAGGTATAAATGCAAGTGGAAGCACTAATTAACTATATCAATCTAAATACTGTAATCGGGGTCTGGTGCCCCAAAATGTTATGTAACATGTGTGACGATCCAATCATATAGTGCATTTTAAGTCACAATATATCATAGGCAAATGGAATACGCTAAGGAGTAAATAAAAAAATATACAGTATTTTTATTGCATGAAACATGCTGAAAAGGTAGAGGACTTGAACAGTTAATATACCATATTATACGTAGCATATGTTTGAATGTGCAACATATTTTTGTATGCTTTAAAATCAGCTATGTACTCATTATAGTTATTAAACAAAGTTGCAATAGTTACAGTCTTTTAATAATAAGCCAAGATAAATACTGTAAATTGTACATGTGTTGTATCTAAGAGTTCAAACAAGTAGGCCTAAAAGCTGATATTTTTAAAGAGTTCTATATTGTATTCAACATCAGTTCAGTTATTATACCCGCCTTCATTACGGGCTAAATAATAATAGGGCTATGCGCCTGTTCTTCTGGTGAGTGAATTGATGAATCGTGCATTCAACATCCAACCCCTGTGTCCTTGTGGACGTGCATCAAGATCAGTCTTGACATGCGCTCAGTTATCATTGTAGAGCGCAGATAGTTTTTGAGACGCAGCATCGCGATCTACCGTGGCTGTCGACACAGACATCACCGTCAGTGCTATGACAGCAGTGTACATGCTGGGGTATAGGTCAGGGTTGATTTCTTGAATCGTCGAGTGTGTCTGGTTTCTCTGCGACATTCACCATTTCTCATATTGCTTTCCAGTGATCCACTTCGTTGTGTAGTTCATTCAGATTTCCAGGCATGTCGTCGTTGAACACCTCGTACAGCTGGGCTATTCTTTCTGGTGTCATATGCACCAGTTGTTTCGGTGTGATGTAGGCCAACTGAACTACGTAGCGATCTTGAGCCATGAATGCATGAATGGTTGGTACATCGCCGTCTTCTTGTAATGACAATGGGGTGTCAGCGGTAAAATGTTCGCAGTGTCTTTGTTTTCTAGCACGGCTTGCTCGGTTGAACTTCGAATTTCGCTGCCAGTTCCACAGCGCCTTCATAATAATTATAGAAATGTTGTCAGAGGAAGTAGATTTTGGAATACATGCTCAATCGTTACCAACGTGATGATGAAGTCAAACCTTTGGATTGACAACATGAAAATCCATGCTTTGCCATTCCCATCAGCCTCCAGATATTCCAGCGCAGGCGCTACAGCTCTAAAGGTAGACCTGAATGTGTACAGTGCGTTGGCACGTCTAGCCCATCTCGTTTCACAGAGCGACTGTAGTTTGGTTTTGTTGTTCATGCAAGTTTTAGTTTCTAATCTTTTAATCTTAGCCCATGGACGTGAAAACATTGATAAATTGTTTCTAGTCAATTCGCATTTACCCGGCTGCTGCATTGCCAAGATAGCCTCCAGGCGGAGGCATCTATCTGTTCTGTGCACAGGGGTCTGGAAACTGGATACAGCTGTTCAATGTTGTCAAAATGTTGAAAAATGGTTACAAGTGAATCATGACGTTTTCGTTGCCAAAGGCTATGAACATATCTGGGCATCCTCTGGCTACTGTTTGAAGTGGGCATTTTGTGGTTGCCGTACTGACGTGGAAGCACGTGCGTACGTGCGTACGTGCGTGCGGCTAGCTACGCCCCTGCTTGTGCGCAAATATACAAATCCGTCAACTGCGTATGAACCGCAGTAGCCTCGAACCACGGTGAATTGCATTATAAATCGGCACGGCAAATGTGCGATCTAAATTTATATTTTGGGATTGACTGAAAGATGAAATCAAGCCAATAATGAGCGCAACTTGTATAGGTATTAATATTTGACCGACTTCGGCAACATGTCAATTCATTTGTGCGTTTCGGCAGAATATATGTATAACGAGCCTCGTTTATAACGCGGTTCCATTTCGTGGACCCCAACTACCGCGTTATAGCGAGGCGCGACTGTACCTGTAGGTGAATATTAGTCGTTTCGGCGCTGTTATTTATGTTTCGACAATTTAATAAACTATACTCAACCTTCTGTGATAAACTACTGTAATAGACCTGTTTATAGATATAGATAGATGAATCCATAGGTCGATAGATGGATAAATAAGTAACACTTCGGCATCACTCGGGTCGTCTCTACTCATGCATAAGGGACGACTATTGAGGACTTTCTCCACCTCAACGATTCGATTCTTCACATCGCTCTCGCAGCGTCGCCGTCTCGACAACATGTTCCTCCAACGTCGTCCCCAGGTGGCGCTGTGCCTGGTCATGAAGCTGCTGCGACGTGTCGAGGATAATGTCACGGAGACGCTCCACGGCCATCTGTAGACGTGTGCCTGCGTCTGAGGCAATTTCTTCTACATTGGGGTCAAACTCAGGTCCAGAGAAGATGCTGTCAATACGCTGTGACACGTCCAGACCCTCATCTAACACACCTGACAAGACACTTGTCTTGTGTGGCGCCGCATCAGATGCATGCGACGTTAGTGACGCACCTCCATCTGCAGCCTCACCCCCTAGCCATTGTCACCAGAAGCAAGCCTGTCACCAGATCCACGACTATCACCTGAAGCGTCTGTTTCATCGGGAGCATCACAGTTCCCGCCCTCACCCTGGGGAGAGTGTCTAGCTGATTGGTTGACCAGTGTGGTCAGTCGTTGATTGATTCTGTCCTCGGTATGATGGTCTACCTGGACGATGTCAGAGAGCAATCGCAGCAGTCGTTCATTGGACACCTGAATGTCATCCGGACACCTGGATGTCATATGGACACCTGTATGTCATCTGGACACCTGCATGTCATCTGGACACCTGCATGTCATCTGGACACCTGTATGTCATCTGGACACCTGGATGTCATCTGGACACCTGTATGTCATCTGGACACCTGCATGCCATCTGGACACCTGTATGTCATCTGGACACCTGGATGTCATCCCTCTCAGTGTCGAGTCTTGCAATGTCACAATGCAGCGTCTTAAGTAGATTGTCTTTCTCCGCATCCTCTCGCTGGCGTCTACTCGATAGCAACCCGTGCTCTTCCTTCTCCGACAGGTTTGCCAATGCCTCGCTGCGACAACTCGGCCTCTTGAGTAGCTACCGTCTCTGTGTCCCTGTCAGTCTCCTCTTGCATCTCCTCAATGTCACTTCGCAGTTTCTCAATCAACTCGTCATTTGCCGTCGACTCAACCGTGTGCTGCTTAATTTTGTCTGAGGAGAGTGGAGCAGCTGGTGGTGAGTCTTGTCACATCTCTATATAAGACAAGTTTGCCTGTGTTCACAGTTCCTGCTGTAGTGGGTTCCGAGACAGCAGAAGCAGAGGCTGTTATTCCTGACGAATTTCCTCCGAAATTTCAATGTATTGCATTGAAAGTCTACACAGTCACCGATCAAATGGCTGCCTAGCAGTAGCTGCATTTCTTACGCTCGCTTGTGCATGAAATGTGATGTCTTGTAAATTCTTTGCCTCTTGCCTTGTGAACTTGTGTAGACAGGGTTGTCACTCTGCTGAAGTCCGTAGAACTGTTGCACCTTTCCTTTGGTCCTTACTCTGCCTGCTAGACTTACTGGAATAATTTATCCCTGTCGACCGAATGGCATACACAAAATGGTTCAGAGCTTTGGCTAGATTCTGTTCAAACTGCACGACGTCTTCAAGCCTTCGTCTCTCAATATCCATCTCACGACGCACCCATCTCTCCTGCCAATTAGCAGGGAGTTGATCAAATATGGCTTTCATGTGCGTTTGCGTATTAGCTTCTGAAAGCAAAGCTTGGTCCGCGAGCGTTTGGTATGTAGCCTCGAATTAATCGGCGAAATCCAGCAGACCCTTCATATCATGAAGGACAGACCCTTCCTATGATAAAGGACAAACCCTTCCTATCATAAAGGATAGACCCTTGCTATCATAAAGGACAAACCCTTCCTATCATTAAGGACAGACCCTTCCTATGATAAAGGACAGACCCTTCCTATCATAAAGGACAGACCCTTCCTATCATAAAGGACAGACCCTTCCTATCACAAAGGACAGACCCTTCCTATCTTAAAGGACAGACCCTTCCTATCGTAAAGGACAGTCCCTTCCTATCATAAAGGACAGACCCTTCCTATCATAAAGGACAGACACTTCCTATCATAAAGGACAGACCCTTCCTATCACAAAGGACAGACCCTTCCTATCACAAAGGACAGACCCTTCCTATCATAAAGGACAGTCCCTTCCTATCGTAAAGGACAGACCCTTCCTATCATAAAGGACAGTTGCGGTCCTTCGACCACTCGATCCACGCGGGACGTCATCATTTGGAACCGTCCAAATCTTTCTTGAAGGATATCCATTGCATTTTGATATCCACGCTTCGTACCCTCATAACGCTTGATCGCCCGCAAATGTACATGCCACTAGCTGTGACAGTTGTAAGTTGTCTGAGGACGGCTTTGACGCAACCGGATCTTCGAACTTTCTCATGAACTTAGGGAACTCGGGTGAGGTGCCATCGAATGTCACGGGAAGGGGCGCTGGTAGTTCTGAGTGTGACATTACCTTTCCCAATGTGTATACAATCGCCATATTGACGTTGCTATCAGTTGGATTTTCGTACACTGATGGCGGATCACCAGATGTTCTTCCCCGCATCTGTCCCACAGCGTTGTATTCTGCATAACCAAAGACACGAGATTCCCTGCATAATTGTCATAAGAGTTCACAAAGCTGGGCGCATTTGGGTCAAGATAGCTGTGAAAGGCAGCAGTGTACACAGGGGCTTCGATAGGACCAATCACAGCGCTGGGTGTGAAAGCAACAGCCGACGCCAATGGAAGAGCTGTGTTCATCGCAGCAGTAAAGTGCGCAGAGTGTTGGTCCTTTCGGATGTTACCAGAAACACTCGGGACGCTTCTATTCAAATCCTCCTCCTCCCACAGTTTTGCCAAGAGATCCTTAAGTTCAACTTGTTCCGGAATCGGTTCAAGATCACCAGCTGCTGCGTCATTTGCCTGCATTTGTTTGAGCTCTGCTTCTGTGCGTGTCTGGTTCCGATTTCTTTCAAGTTTCTTTCTCGCTTCTGCCAATTGCAGTTTTCTTCTTGCATGCTCTGCCTTCCGTGACATTGTGGAACTCGCTTTGGATACCTGAGAGACCTGGCTTCACTTTCCATTTCATCATGCAATCTGGATACACCAGTCCCTTCCATTTCAGTATGTGAGGTCACACCAATGCCCAGCTTGGCACTGATATGCCTACGTATCATTCATTCCCATCGTCAAACACACCAAGTTCGACCACAGTGACACCTCCAGTCGAGGCTCAACTGCCCCTGCTTACTACTCTGGCGTGCAATGCAGTTCGAGTTCAGTTTGCCTTGAAACAGGGCCAATTGCCCACACAACCAATCAGCTGGTTATAATTGCATCTTTCCTTACACGGGTGTTCACAGTGGATTTCAGTCCGGTTAAAGAAAAAAGGAAGATAAGAATACTGAAAGAAAACAACATAAGAGGTAAGTGTATCAGAACATCCATTCTACATAACCAAATCCGTGAGATTGCCGCTGATATATATATATGCCAGGGACTAGACTCCTAACAAGCATCTACGATGATGCTCCCACCTAGCAACTAAGCCCAACATTACAATAATGAGATTACACCGTGCTAGTTTTAAGGAAACAAGAGACATGTTTGTGTGCCTAGGTATATACAAAAGTTAATTCCAACTCACCATTAGCAACTAAAATAAATAAATCTGCTAACTGGAATAACCTTGTTTGAAGACACTTATTAAATTGACATTGTACGGGCAGTACTATTGTGATAAAAAGGACGTCATCAATGTCTCCACTCTTAATTGATCCTAAGTTATTATAATATTAGTCCAGTTACCGTCGCCGATGTTTTGGCCATGGACCAAGAAAGTGACATCACCAATGTCTCCTCGCCCAACTCATAATGCCAACAAGTCGGCTCCGAAGACTAAACTGTATATAACAATTGTCAGAAGTACGTGTAACTCTAAATCGAAGGTAATACGAGAAACGTGTACATAATATTTATGGCGGGGATCTGCGAAAGGCATTCAAGGCGTCATTGCAGTATCGCGAACGAAGTGGGCCTATTATTAGGCGCTCACTGGTCAAACAACGGGGCCGGGTCTCAATATATCAGCCGTCGAGAGCTGTGAGATTTCACTAGAATCTCACACTTTCAGTACACCACAGCAGAGCTATTAGATAGGAGCTTGCTCAATCTCGGACATTCCGTCGTTTAGTACGGTATCTGTTTTAAGTTGTTTTATTCCATCCGTGTGAGGGCGCTATGTACTGATTAGCCCCAGCTCGGATGTATTAGGTCTGACCATAGGCGTGATAGTATTAGTTGTCATTGCAAATGGTTACAGCGTAGTAATCCATTTAGATGTACACCGTGTATATTATGCCCATTCAATTGCCGTTTATATCTGCTTAACAATACAGTTACAATGTGCAATATTCACACAACAAACCAATACAATGACAATATGTGACGTACAATAATACAGTGATTTGTTTGTATTCAACAAATATATATAAGATGAATTCATAAATAACACATCAGAATGAATATATACACAGCATCTAGATGGGGTGTATAAATTAACTCTGCACAATAATGAAAATAATTTACAGGTGTGTTGAAAGGAAACGCAAGTTTATTTGCGTTCCTAATTTCTGTTTATATTATAAAACAATGGTTCTCTGCATATCTGCCCGCCAGCCGGCGTGAACCTTATAAAATACCCATTGTAGGCCATTAAATGCCATGGGAGGGGAACGCTAGACGTCTGCTAGCATTTCACAATAGCACGTCACGTTATCACGGATAACGTAACATCCTCGTTTCTAAAACTGCGGGAGTTATACAATGCATTGATTGGTTTAGGATCTGTCTAACCGTCTGTTGACGTCATGAAACGTTACCGTAACCACGAGTTGGCGGTCAAATTTCACAGTAACTGCCACAGCCAAAGGCAACAGATGTGTCGAGGACGACATCGAAGAAGCGACACCAGCAACTGTTGACGATGTCGGAACATCTCACAAACTGGCGACAGGACGGCACTGCCTACGACATCGCTACCGCTTCGATGCCAGCCACCGTCGATCACCCGCTTCGACACTAGACAAAGGGACACGTGACGGCACTGCAGGAGTGTGGAGTGGAGCCGTTGACGCAGTACTCCACGGTCGGCGCATCCACATTCCGAGGTAACATATATTTTCCTCTGTTGAAGTACGGGAATTTATCTCCTCTTTTTGATGTTATTTTTGTATACTGTCTCAAAGTTAAACAAATTAACAAGCAACTTAATTATCGGTTATCTTTGAATTTCAGGTATCTCACGTGTCCGTCCCGTCGATCGGAATAGCTGCGGCAATGCCGACGAACCTGCTCCGACGAGTTGTCTTAATATAAGGTAAGGTTTTATAATAACCGTCGTCCCATAATTTATTGTTATGACTTGGGAGAAAGTTCTGGGTTCTGCGGCGGGTGTATCCGGGGAGATTCGGGGGCCGTCATCTTCCAGAGACGACAGCGAGGCGAAAATACATTGTTAAATGTTAAGTAAACGTCCCGGGGTCGTGGGGGGAAGGGACGGGTTTGTCCGGGGTTGTCCGGGGAGACTGGGGGAGGGAGGGGGTCGACCACACCGAGATAGCGACGACTGCAGTGCACGTGACGATAACGTCAATTTAAGTTAACGTATACTTTGCATTACGGCTGTGACTGTTTGCTCGCTCAATGACATTGAACAGTTCTGTTTCCGGACTACTCCGAAAAGCAACGAGGCGAAAGATCAACGACGATTGGCAAATGGTAACTGAAACACCGACCCACGATCTCTAATCATCCCTCGTCGGCACCGACGGCTAGACGCGTTCACGGACCGACGACCGCCGCGCGAAACGTCACTCGCTGTCGTCACAACACAACGCAATGTAACACAACACGCGTGGACCTGTCAACGCCAGAGGCGATCAAGAAGCGGTCGCTTCGCCCGGACTGCACAAAACGAACATTCAGTCGAACAAGCGCAAAGTTCCGACCAGGCAACGTCAAGCGAGAAGTCCGTTGATGGTAGCCTGAAACCGTTTCCAGATTGCGTAGACACGCATGCGCAGATCGAAACTTTCGCCGCCAACGAGACATCTGGACATGTGCTACCATCCGTGACTGTGATCGGAAACCTGATAACTGTTTCCTCACAACATTCGGTTACAAAAAGACAATGTGTTGACATGGTGACAATAACGTTAGTTGACAAACGCGAACAATAGCACCACGTGACCTCTGAGCGTGTCTTATCATTTAATAAAGTTTATGCTCAGTTAACCTTGAAAAAAGTTATTGATGTCGGTCTATCTAGCTAAGACTATGTTCTGGAATCCCAGTTAAGTACACATTATATATATACATATTATATATATATATATATATATATATATATATATATATATATATATATATATAAAATATATATAAAATATATATAAAAATATAATAATATATATATATATATATA
Organism: Ridgeia piscesae; assembly: GCA_025642075.2. Lineage (NCBI taxonomy): Eukaryota > Metazoa > Annelida > Polychaeta > Sabellida > Siboglinidae > Ridgeia > Ridgeia piscesae. The sequence goes on from JAODUO010000530.1 coordinate 78,484, forward strand.
TATATATATATATATATATATATATATATATATATATATATATAATATACATATAATGCCTGCACCGTTTGCCGTTCCTTCGTCTCGTATGCCTATAATAGTTGAGCCGCTGTGACCGTCTGGAACGTATATCCGGTCTAGGATGTCGTTCTACGTATGCGCATACGCGCGACTGGCGTGACCTCAGATGGCCGATCAACTTTGACCCCGTGCCAGAATGTCGAGTGTAATCCATAACCCACGCGGCGACTATGTTACATAATAATAAAAAATTCGCACACTGTAGCAACGACCTAGTTTCTCCTTATGTTGCAGACTACAGTTTCGTGCAGGCACATATACATTTTGCCATTTCGATCTATGATCCATTATTGCAAGAAAGTATTTTTCTTTACTTTACTTTACTTTACTTTACTTTCTTATGCCTGTTTGCTCGCTGGGAGTATACATCGACCAAGGAACGCCACTGTTTTCTGTCCGAGGCCATCCTCTCCATCTCTCTCCTGGTGTAACCCATCTCTTTTGTTTCCCTTTCTGTGTCTCTTTGCCAGGTGATTATGTGGCAGGCCTACCTCTTCGCCTCTTCCCTGGGGGTTCCATGGGATGGCTAGACGGGTGATCGTTTCTGGCGGTTTCTTGAGTGAGTGTCCTATCCACCTGCATTTTCTCTTCTTTATTTCATTTTCTATGGTTAGGTGTTTGATCCATTTCCAGAGTGTAGTGTTGTCTGACCACTTCAGGTGTAAGATTCAGCGCAGGCATTTGTTGATGAAGGTCTGTATTAATTTTAGTGTCTTCTGTGTACTTCGCCATGTCTCCGATCCATAGAGTAAAACTGCCTTGACATTTGAATTGAATATTCTCAGTTCGGTGTTAATTTTATTTTGTTTTGCTCTCCAAATTTTTCTCAATATGATGAATGCAAGTCTTGCTTTCTGAATCCTTGCTTTGACGTCTTCTTCTGTGCTTCCATTTTTGTTAATTGCACTGCCCATGTATGTGAACGAGTCTGTCTCTTCCAGTGGCTCTCATTTCAGTGTGATGCGGCTGTTGTTCTTGCTCTGCTCAGGTGTCCAGTGAAATTGGGGGTCGCCGCCATCCAGGTAGTGACGACTGGAGTGGGCATGACGATAGTATGCTGTTAATTTATATTGGATTATACTTTTAATGTGTTACTGCTTCGACCGCACTGCAAAAAACTAACATTCAGTCGAACACACGCGAAGCTCCGACCAGCCAACGTCACATGATAAGTCGGATGCTGGTAGCCTGATGCTGCTGCCAGATTGCGTAGACTGACGCCTATCGGGACATTCGTGCGCAGATCAAAACGTCCGGCGCCGAAGAGAAAACTGGATATTTATTACTATCTGTGACTGTGATCGAAAACGTGATATCTGTTTCCTCACAACATTCGGTTACAAAAAGACAGCTGCAAATTTGTATTTCTATTTATTTTTGTGGTAATATAAGTTAAATTTTGAATAGTTTTATAACACAGCATTATCTGATAAACAGCTATTCTTCTATCTTATCAATGCGGGGCCAGTGCTACCACCTCAAGGATACTGGTTAATCCTGCCGTAATTAAGATTTTATAAACAACTACAACTTTAAATCTTTAATTATTTTTGTGTTAATATTATTTAATTTTGAATATTTTTATAGTACAACATTATCTTACAAAAAGGTATCCTTATTTCATTTGTTACTTCAAATTCGGCCTGAGAACCACCTCACGATAATCGAGGCTATTATATATGTTGCCATGGTGACAATAAAATTCGTTGACAAACGCGAACAATAACATCACGTGGAGTTTGATTGTGTTTCGGCATTCAATACAATTTATGCTTCGTTAACTTAAAATAAAGTTGTTGATATCGTTCTATCTAGCGAAGTCTATCGTATGTCATTCAGTTCAGTACCGATCTCGTAGAAATGTCAGTGATAGATCCATATTTCCTGTCATTTACGTTATAATTATATAGTGCCTGCACCATTTCACATCAGTTACGGGCTGTCTATCTTAGTATATAGTGCCATGTCACGTGTAGTTTGATCATGTTGTAAAGTAACTATTAATTTCAAGACGTTTGCTAGAAAATGGCGGTTCCATTCCTCATATTCCACTGCTATGCAACATGAAGATCCTCGTTTTAGGTGTACGCTGCGGCGCCACCTAGCTACTCTTCTACCTCCAAAAAGTGATCAATCATTTGTGTGTGTGTGTGTGTGCGTGCGTGCGTGCGTGCGTGCGTGCGTGCGTGCGTGTGTGGCGTGAGGTCAAAAGGGACGAAGATGACAAGTCGGACAGTAATAGTGAATAGGTTGAAGCTTTATTGAACATCCATCAGTGCTGACATTGGCGAGCAGCGATACTCATTAGGTGAGTTGGCGAGAACAAACAGCACACGACACGGTCGCCTGGGACTCGACAGCCGCCGGCGGCAGGCCTCTGTTTGCGAGGTCTAGAGCCGCTGGCGGCCGCCTCTACCCGACGCGATAAGCAGCCAAGCGGGGGTGGTTCTCCGTGTCTCCGCGGACGCCAGCGTGAAGCCACACTGGCGCCGACACGTACCTCGTCGCTCGGTCACTTATATGAATGAGGTCTGACTCCTCCAAGGCGCGACTGAACGGCGACAAGATCGTCCGACAATACACACTAATGGCAGCGACGCGACTTACTATAATTACGACTACTACATACAAAACACTGCTTGTCACACACACACCCCACATAATCACTGAAAGCACCCCATCAACGTGCTAAATCTGTTACGTCAGCCTCAAGTGGCCGTAAATATATATCCACCGTACTTACTTAAGTACACGTAATGATTGGTTAAAAGAAGCTAACTCTACCAACGCGCTTCCAATAGTTATCGCCATCTCCAAACTGCGCAGACTTACGGCGCCGTTCACATTCGAATTCCAGACCGCGTAACTGCGACCTCACAATGACAGTCTCTGTATATCAAGTAAACTACATCGAATTATCTGTTGCCGAAGCTGGCACAATAGAAATGACGTCATAGTACACACTAGGCAGTGGCTGTCTTCCGAAACTCTACCTGACTACTAGCAATTGCGTGAAACACCGTCCACCTTACGATTAATCGCCATCGCGAGATGAAATACGGGACCGCTGCTGCTGATCCGAGGAACATTTGAAGCGAACGGTCGACGGCGCGCACATTTACAGGCGTTAAAACGTAACTAACGACGAGAAACATCGACGACCGAGCAGAATACTGATAAGACTAGTCTGTAAGCACATCTGGTTAGCTGACATCTGCGCGTGAAAAAGCCGATCAGACGAGGCGGCATGAGAGAAACCCGTCGTCCGCAAACGCTCTTGCCGACGGAAACAAATATTTTACACCCAAGAAAACACAGGCCAACATTTAACTGTCGCGTCACCGACAGGTCAACAGCGCTTGAAATTGAACACGAATATGTGTGCGACTTCACCTTAAAACCAACTACAAAAATATAAAATATGCTGGATTTCTCTCACGCTTCGCCTCCGACCTCCTACTCCAGTCTTCACGGCTGCGTCCGTTGGCGGCGCGCGTTCATTACTCGACGCACACAGACGGACGTTAAAATCAACGATAAAACCCAGTGTGGGTGGTGGATATTGAGGCAACAACATTTGCCGGACATCTCATCTACGCGGACTAAGCAACTACAGAATATTCACGGCAAATGTCCTACTGTCGTCTAAAGTGTCTAAAGCATTGTCCGGGTGCGGGAAGTAAGGGCGGCAGCAGGCCGGCCGGACGTCTACTGGGGCGCGTCTTCGCCCAGCTTGCCGCTGCCCTCCATGAACTGGTCGACGATCTGCTGCACACTCTCCTGCAGCTCCTCTGGTGCGTCGTCGTCCTGTTCGATCTGCGTGTCCTCCACTATGATCGTCTCCTCCTTGCCGTTGCGGATGACCGTCTTCTTGTGGATCTGCTTCTTCATCACGACTCTGCGTATAAAGTAACATTTCATGACGACTCTGCGTATAAAGTAACATTTCATGACGACTCTGCGTATAAAGTAACATTTCATGACGACTTTGCGTATAAAGTAACATTTCATGACGACTTTGCGTACAAAGTAACATTTCATGACGACTCTGCGTACAAAGTAACATTTCATGACGACTCTGCGTACAAAGTAACATTTCATGACGACTCTGCGCACAAAGTAACATTTCATGTCGACTTTGCGCACACTGTAAACTTTAATTCGGGAAAAATTACCAGTAAGTTACCAGTAACGTGGAAAACAGTAACGGCACCAAAGTAGTTAATAAGAAAATAAGAAAATTGCACCTAAATATTCGGCGTTTTCATTACGCAAAGTTGTTTGCTTATGGGAAATAAACGCAAACAGTCCCTGTTCCGGCATCGCAATAATCGGTTTGTCGTGTAATATATAACTCAATGTATATGTTTAACAATTTGGAAAGATTCAAAGTACTATAACCCCATACCCAAAATTACCACCGTGGCGACGGGAGTAACATTACAGTTACTCATGAGCAAATGGTCTAGCGATAAACCACTGACAGCGACCGTCAATTGCGCGTGTTGTTTACTTGTACGAGAGGAACGTACCTCGAGTGGGCCATCTCTCCTCCTGCCGCCTCATCCTCGAAGTCTGCCTCCATCGCGGGCACCACCTGGTCTGGGGCATCTACAGCAGAAACAACGGCCTTCACACAACTGCCCCGAGTACACGAGTGACCACAGTAGAACGGCTGAATGATTCTTCCCATTACAACCCCTGCCCCAGTTTCCCACAAAGAACACCACCTCCACCTCACCCATCAACGCCTCCACTGACAATTTCTAACAAATCCACCAAACTACAACACATGTTCATTTACTACGCTACAATCGACATCAGCGTCACCAGATTAGTTTACGATAATGCAATTTATACGCAGAAAATTATGTTCTTAACAGTATCGTATAAACAATATTTTAAACAGCTCCCATTTGTCATAACAGACGAACAATTCCACTACTCACTCACTCACGCGACACACTCACAAAGCCACCCTTTCATTCGGTCTCACGACAGTCAGTGTCATGCGGGGTACGTGATCAGGACAACGTCGACGACGGCAACAAACGTGCAAACACACACCAACAGACATATGCACGTGTTGTGCATCGGTCGTGTCTCGAAAAGCCAACATAACAACAACAACAGCGTCGACTGTCAAGTGACAAAAGCAAACCAACGAGACACAAGCAAAATGAACAAAACCTGTCGGTGAGTAAGAGTGAGACAGCGGTGAGTCGAGAGAAACAAATGCATCGTGTATTGCAGCAATAAAGTACGGATTCACGTCGCAGCAACTGCAACTGCAACGTTCGACGCGGCAACTGCAACGTGAACACACATTATACATGGCGTAGTAGCAGAAACATGTGACGCTGGAAGAAAATGTACATGCATTAGTACTCGCCATACATAGCATGACAGGTGTGCACGAAGTGTAATCATTCACGTGAGAGTGAACAGAATCAATACATCTGTAAAGGAAAGATCACTCACAGACACAGCTTACTATAGTCTATTGCGTAAATGCAATAACGGCAACATTTTATGAGAAATCCAATGCACATCATGGCCAACAACAAGATCACAACTGATCGCCAAATGGGATTATTATAATTTGTTTCAGGTGAGAGAAACATGTTTCGTGGAGACAGGAGGTGTGTTTTATGTGGACATTTGATCTGATATCACATCAGAGTTATTCCACAGACAACAATTATGGGTGGTGATGGAACGATATACAACGAAACCTCGTCGTGGTCACAAACTGAACCTGTGGAACAATTCTAAACTGCCAGACAAAATAAACTACCGTACACAAGCTGAGCTACAGATATCTTCCAGTTTAAATTGTGTATATATATATATATATATATATATATATATATATATATATATATATATATATTATATATCAATGCCAACAGAAATTATATATGGCATATAGACCAAAACATAATTACAAAATATGTGCATAATGGATATAACTGACGATTTTCAAATATAAAGAAACTCACACCATTGTCGGTGAAACATTGAAGGTATCTCGACGAAGAAAGAAGTAGGGCACGTATCTGGGCATAGTCTTCTAAATCACGTTCTCGAGAAGTTTGATATTTATTGCTGACTGGGTATAAAACAACCATATTAAAATGTGTTTATGGCACGAACAGGCAACTAGTGGGAGGCAAAGTAAGACATCAATAATGCTAAAATATAACAGAATGGAGACCAACAATACCGCTACCACTAAACTCAGTGTTAACAGAAACACGAGAATGTATTGATTAAGGATGGGTTTATATTACAATCAATCTATAAAACAACAGATGAACTCTATGGTGAAGGGAGGGAGACCAACCGAAGAAGACGAACCGTGGAAGACGGAGGAGAAACGTTCAAATCAATCTATTTCTTTATGCAACGTTCAATTCACTCATGAAGTAGTCTTTTTACCTGTTTAGATATGACAGTTTTGTTATAAACAGAGCTATCCTGTGTAATTACACAGGATAGCTCTGTTTATAACAAAACTGTCATATCTAAACAGGAAAATGCTACTTCGTTTCTATTTCTAAACAATACTATAATGCACAAATTGCATCTACTGTAATGTACTGACACATGTTACAACCCAAATATGTTTTCATGAATCAATTTTTTGGCCTTCCTAAAGTCGATTCTGCTTTGTTAAACAAACATTTCGGCTGTCAATACATTACCCTGGACATAATATGTACTTTATAACATAATATAACATGTTTTTGCAATAGAAAATAAAAGACGCGAAGTGGCAATTATCCTTTTAGTAATTCCGGCACAAGAAACAGTTCGTCTATTCCTTCCGAAATACGACCAAATACAACAAATGAAATACTGATTATATTGACCAAACAAACCTTAATAGAAAAATTAGTATGCAACCTTATCAGAAAAGAGTGGGTGTATGGTACCGAATTACTGCCATATAAAGAAGACAACAATCCGTCCATCGCCATGAAAGATTGGAGCTCTTGAGCCGTACCATGCAAAGACCAACATGGAGTAAATCGTCACGGACCATTGCAAACCATTGCTTCCGACTCAGAAGGGACCCAACGATACCAGAAGACGTTTATTTAATTGGATTTTTCATCTGTTGAAGTGTCTTATAGTAACTGCTCTCATAACAATTGTCCGTTCTATGTTACCACCACAACCATGCTGCCAGTTACGTGCCATAACAATAGGTTCCTGTGCCTAGAATGTTATGAGATTATTGCAAGTGCTTAAACACCAGTATACGAAAACATGCATGCTGTCATTACGGTTACAGTGAGACGTGCTGGAATGATAAAGCAATGAGACATAAGAAACCGAGGTCATGTGTAGCTATAGGGGAGGCAATCAATAGTAGTCTTACAATAAAGCTTTTGGACGACAGCAGAAGCATTAAGATTCACTGACATTTTCTTCTGTTTCAGTACTAAATACACAGTGATCTTGAACATAATGGTATTAATTAATTAATCACCATCAGATTTAAGTTTCTGTGGGTAACAGATGATTATAAAAGAAAGTTTAACAATACATTCCAGATAAATAAGGAATTGAAAATGAAGACACTACATGTTTCGTATATTAAATATATACATGCATGTATACTGTTATGTAATAAAACTGTAATATACATATATGCAATATTCTTATTAAAAAATCAACTAATAATAAAAAAAATTGCAATAGGTTATAACTGAGAATTGTAACGAAAAAATGGATGATCTACAAAAAAGGTATTTCAGTAAAATTATAGGTGACATAAACTCAAATTATGCCCACAAAACAAATACCAAAATTAATTACACCAACAACAATGACCGTGAATTCAAAACGAAACATAAAAGAAACAAAATGTCGACATAACATAACGAATAAAATCGTCAACACACATATCAAAGTAAATTAATCATGGGATCTTATCCGTATCCTTCAGGCACACAATGACCATGCAACCGTGTATAAAACGAAAGTGAAACTGGACGTAATATATGAAGCGGATGAAGCGGTTGGAGGACGTGTATCCGAGTGGTGTACCCAGGGTGCACCAAGCATTCACTACTAGACAGGCCACTAAAGATAGACAGACACCTGTTGGGTGGTCCATTGGCTGGATACCGGCCGCTGACCACGGATCCTGCGAGTCTGGAAACAAGATATTGCAACCATCACATCTCAAACTAGCCAACTGAACACAAGCACAGCTGGCCATAGGAAACGCACGAGTAACCATCGCCAATGAAGAACATAGTTATCACAATTAAACATTATAAGCAAGAGTAATTAATTACATTTCGCTGAGGCATTACTACAATTGCTATGCAATGTAAATTTGTAAACAGTTACTTGTGTTGCCAGTTTGCACTGCTCAATTAAGCAGGTGCCTACAGTAAATGATAATATCGATTATAAGGAAATATACACCACCTTCATGAAACGTGGTGCGAAAGGTGAATAAAAGACAACTAAGGACACCAACAAATTGGAAGCATCTCGCAACAATTCATGCTGACCAGAATAACACAATCAATACTACAACTGAACGTACGGAGAGGTGGACTTGGAACGATGGACAACTGTGGTACTTCTGTAATATACTTGTAATTTCAAGACAATAAATGACTATTTTACTTCTGTACTATACTTGATATCTCAGGACAGTGGACCAATTGTGATAATTTGTATACGCTTGTAATCCCAGGACAATGAAGGATCAGTCGTGGAACTTGTGTTCAAGCTGTATTATATCAACAATTACTTATTATATAGCGCATTTCAGTGTGTAGAAGTACTCAAAAATGCTTTTCACTTTACCCATCTGCTAGGAGAAATACTTGCAAACTATCCAGCATTTACTGGCCCTTCAATACATATTTTACACATACACGCGCGCGCACGCGCGCACGCGCGCACGCCGCACGCACGCACGCACGCACGCACGCACGCACACACGCACGCACACACACACCACACACACACACACACACACACACACACACACACACACACACACACACACTATATTCAGTGCCTGAATGTTACACCATTTTACTTTCGCACAAACCTCTATATATTCATCAACTGTACAAACACAAAACCTAACTAACATTGAGAACACGATGAACTAATACATTTACAACTCCTGGGATCTATAACAACACATGTACAAACACAACACTGGCAACCTACACTACACTACTAACAACCGAAACACCAGATATTAGACAGAGTAAGCAGATATACAAGGGGAAATACATATACTAAAAAAACAATAAACACATACACTACCTGCTACAAACGAGAGTGTCTATTTACACAAGAGTAACACAGTTGCTTGTAGGCACTGCAACGAATATACAGTATTCAAGCGTGATCAATGTGACATACACAGTGTCAGCCATGAAGCCACAACAGCAGTGAACACCCTGCAAAACGAACGGGAACGAGAAAGCAAGAACAACACTAGCATTCCTGAAACGAAAGTGAACCTGTGACGAGATTAGCAAGTGACAACAGGAAGGCTGTGGACGAGTGCATGCACTGGGAAGACGACTGCGGCAATGACCATGCAGAAAGCGAGGGAACACCTAGGACAGTTAGCCTACTACCTCTTGGCGATGCCGTAGTCACGAGATCGTCCTGCAGCAGTTGAGAGGCGGTCGCGTCCTGCGTCGGTCCACAGTAGCAGTTGTCGGAGTGGGACGACTCCGTTGAGGGACTAGTGAGGGAGGACGAGGGCTGCAGTCGGGTCTCTCGGAAACAGTCGGTCATGTCTGAGTCTTCCCTTGACGGGACAGATTCCCGGCGAAACATCGCGCTCGCTTCGGCCAGTGTCACAGTGTCAGACTCGTACTGCTCGAAACGTGCGCCTATGAATGTCGGCCGAGCGGTAGTTTCCGTTTGCTCCCTCATGTTCCCCTCGCTGTCCACGATCATCTGTCCGGCAGAATCGGTGGGAAGGTTTCCCTCGGAGTCGAGTGTCGCGAAAGCTATATTGGTGGTCTCAGCTGGGTACACTACACTGTCGGTGGTATAGATATCATCCTTTTCTTGTCTGATTTCTGTATCCGTGGCTGGGCGGCCAAAGTCTGGGCAATCACTGGATACCTGCATGATGTCCTCAGTTTCGGTGCCGCTTGATTTGAGGGTCTCCGATGAGAACCCGGAGCTGGTCTGACTCCATGAGCCCGACTCCGTGGATGCCATCATGACGTCGGCGAGTCTCCTGTCCCTGAGGGGCATCTCTAGCGAATCAACAGATGTCGTCATTGTAGCGTCCTGTTCCAAACTATCCCGTGACACGGACGAAGGGAATCCACGCTCGAGTGAATCTGTCATGATGCCAGTGCTACTGACACTCTGCACCATCTGGCATGATGCCTCCACATTGAGTGAATCCGCTGATCTCTGCATGGCGCCGTCAGAGTCGACCGACTTCTGCATGATGCTGTCGGAATCAACAGACCGGTGCATGTTGACGTCTTCCAGGGAGTCTGCCGATGCTTGCATTGGGTCGTCTGGTTTCTGCGCTGCAATCAATTCGCCCTCCATGGCGGTCTCACCCTGTGGCACTTCCTGGTCTGTTTCACCGGTTTTGGGGCACGGCTCAATGGGTTGGTCAAACTCAAAAGATTCTGCTGATATGGCCATGACCGAGTCCTGGTCTTGGAGGGAGTCAGTATCTAGTGGACCGGACCGACTGGCTGACTCACTGTCTTGGAGAGAGTCAGCGTCCACGTCTTGTGTATGTATCTCTGCCGGAACCAGCACGCCCTCAGCTTTCTTATCACCGGATCGCTTGTGTTTATAATCTCGATCGTCTCTGCCATCAAGGGAATCGTCGTCGATGTCTCTTGATGACGGTTCTTTAGCGTCGATTTCATCCACCTCAGAACCAACATCACGAAGCACCTGGCTGGACGGATCCGCACTCAGTTCAAATCCTTCAATCTGCATGCTAGCCGCAAAATTCTGCACATTCACCGATGCTTCTCTGATGATCTGGTCAATGTCCGGGGCGCAGCACCCATCTGTCTCACACTGATCAACCTTCTCATCTTCTTTATGTGGAACAAGCTGCTCCACTTCATCCTGCTTTGGCATATCAGGAGGTGGTGGCTCTATGAGCATCTCCGAGGAGATGACCCATGTTGTTGAGAATGGGTCGCTGGCTGTGGACGTGCCCCTATCAGGCTGTGCAGATGGCAGAAGCGATCCAGATTCTAGCAAGGAGACAACTTTCTGAGCTTCAGCCTGCAGTTCGTCGTCTTCAAGCTTCTCGAAATCACTGTGAAGCGACAGAGACGAATCAGTGGCAAGCGCCTCTTGCTTCTCCGCCGTTTGTTGAGCCTGACATGCGCCTTCCAGGTTCTCAAATTCGTTCAGGCTCGTGATGGATCCCAAAGAGGACGCTTCTTTTGTTGGCGTTAGTTTCTTGTGCGGCGAATCGGAGGGTGCGATCATGCACTCAAGATGTTCAAACTCGGCGAGGGAGGAGGACAGGGAGATGTTGTCCCTCTCGCCAATCCTGCTGTTGTAGCTGGAGGGTTGCTGCGGTGGAGACAGGGCATGTGGAGGGAACATCTCAAGGCTGCCACGGTCCTGCACGGCCTGCTCCAGGCACTCAAACTCCAACAGTGACGACGAGATAGAAATGTCGTCACGCTCGCTGCTTTTGTTGAAGAACTGCCCAGCTATACCTGGTGATTCAGCCGCACTCTCTAGTTTTTCCGACGAACTACTGCTGCTCGACTTGCCAGATTCTGCCCTATCATAGGCTCTTAAGTCTCTGTGCGCTGGCATCTTTATTGTAAGTGCTTTCGATCTAAGCGGTCTGAACTCATCTTTTGTTGGGACGATGTCTTTCTCTGCTGGATGGACTTTCATTGTTAAACTCTCCCCACGGCTCACTTCAAGCACATCAGGCTTTTCAGTACACGGCGAGTGGTCGTCCAACTCACAGGCAATGTCTGACGGCTTGTCACGAACATCAATACTGATAACAGGCTCTGGGACCAGGTCCTCGTGGAAGGACCCTTGCAAGTCTGAGGTGAATGACGATGTCATCGACGCAATCTCCTTGAGACGATCGTCGGCGTAGGCTTCAATCTGCTCAGCGTTGACGACAGTAGCAAAGCTGTCAACACTTGACGAGTCACCCTGGTCTTCCGGCATCACACTGCTGATCACCGTGCATGTATCAGCACTCGAGGTCTGGTCGCTGTCGGTCTCCGACACGCCGGAGTGCACCGGGCTAGGAGATCCCTGTAGTTTCTCGTCTCTGAGCAGCGATGGCTGCTGCTCCGTCTCCTCGGGTGTTTCTGGCAGCATGCGTTCGTTGTGACTGCTGCTGCTGGTTGTTCCACTCTCGATGGAGCTCCTCTCCTCCTCTATGGTGGCCAGTTCACTCATGCCGTATCCGATGTTGACAAACAGTTCCTGGTCAACCTCCATCTCTTCGCCCCCGTCCTCGTCTGATATGTTCTCGTTGTCACTGTCACTGCTACAGCTGCTGTCAGCTCCAGGTGAATCTCCTATCTCCTTCGGCATCCGGGCATCAAGGCCTTTGACTAAAAAAGGATCTGAACCCTTCTGCTTCTCATCTTTCTGTTCCTCGTCTTTGAGCTCCTCCTTCTCACCTTCTTTCTGTTCCTCCTCCTTCTGCCCATCCTCCTCACACAAACGCACAGATCCCTTTTCGTCCAGTGGACTATGGCTAAACTCTAAAAAAGGATTTGTACCATTTTGCTCATCATCAATACTCTTTGATGCATTATCGTCAGGTTTTGATTCAGAATCCACCTCTAAAAAAGGAGTTTCATCATCCGATTTTTCTTCCTCTAGCTGGCACTCGGCACCTTCTGCCATTTCAACTTCTGCATCCGTCTGTCCGAGCTCCACCTTATCTTGTACATCAGCATGTACTTCAATTTCGGCCGGTTCTTGTTCTCCAGCAGGTTCAACAACGAAGTCATCCTCAAACGCCATCAAGTCACCCTCTTTGTGCTGCTGTTCGCCTTCATCCGGTTTGTCATCTGATGACATTTCCATCTGATCATCGTTATCATGGCCGGTTGCGTATGGCGTGTCGTCTTCCTTTTGCATCTCCTCGTACAAGTGCTGAGTCACGGTGATCTCCGGAATATCGTCAGACACCTGCTTGCCAATTTGTGACAACTCCACTGCTACTGGTGACTCAGCTTCACACCGCTCAGACGGTGTTCCGGTTTCCTCATCATCCATGCCTTCCTCCAACTGGTGCTGTTCCGACACTATGGCACACTGGGCCTCTTTCAGCACTGTGTCCACAAACTCTGCAGCGGTGTCTCGCAACGACTGTTCTAACTCGTTAGTTCCCTCACTCCGGGGTTCATCCTCAGGCAGATCTATATCTGCATCTTTATCATCCCAGAATGTGCATGAGTCATCCGGTAGCGGTGACCTCGGGCGTTCAATGTCCCAAACATCGACGTGTAGTTCAAACTGGTTTGTGGCTTCGTCGCCTTGCTGCTGATCGGTGCACTCGCTCGTGTCACCCGTCTGGACCGGGGTGAAATGTACACGGCTAGCTGCCGTGTCATCAGCAGTTTCCTCTGTCAAGGCAACAAGTTCGGGTTCAGGTGTTTCTTCAATGTTGACACTTTTCATGAAGTCCGACTCGGAGACAGGTGCATCGGTTTCCTCTAGCTGACTTTGGGCGAGCTCTTCTTCAAGCGACATGGATCTGTGCTCCGACTCCAACAATGGTGCTTCTCGATCCTCCGTTGCAGGACTGAATTCGTACCCAGGGGGTGTATCAACATCCACGGGTCCAGTGAAAATATGCGCCATGGCCTCTGATTCTAAAGCCGCCTTTCCAGAGATGGAAGTCTGCCTGGTGGCCACCGGGACTTCATAATCATCTGACTCCTCGTGGGTTTCAAAGACACTGCGGTCCTGTGATGACTCAGTCACATCACAATGAGAATCAGATGGATCTGAAGTTCGCGCCACGCTCTCTGCTCCGGCTACACTGCTGCATGCCTGCGTGCTTTGTGCTCCTGTTTCATCTGTGGGCATCTCAAGACCATAGAGAGTATGGTCTGAAGACATCATCCTATCAAATTCTGGTGCTGGTATATCTTCCCTGAGACTCTCCGTAAAGAAAGATTGGTCCTCAGGTGCGAAGTCCTCTTCGGGTTGAGCAACGTCTGGAACCTGCTGCAGAAGCACGACTGACGCTGCGTCTTCCTGCGGCTCACCCTCCTCAGACTCCGGCTGTATCTCGGTCTCTGAGCTGCTGTGTTCTTCAGCGTCCAGCATCAGCGAATCGACGTCGACAGGTGCAGCTGGCTCTTGTGGATAATGTGGCTGCGCGTGCAGCTGGAACAACATGTCTTGCTCGGGGAAGTAGTCCACTTCGGTGGGGCCATTTGTGTAGATGTATGCCCGTTCCTCTGGTTTGTCTGGTTCCTGGCCACTGTCTTCTGGTTCCTCGACGGCGGCTTCTGCTGCTTCTGCATCAGCCGACACATCAGGCAGTTGCTCGAGGGTCTGAATGTCAAATGGGGAGATGGGTCCGTGGAAATCCGAAGGTTCGCTGCTACTGATCGGCGAAGAGTGCTCAAATGATGGCGATTCTTCCTCGACCAGTGACAGTTTTGGTCTTCGTGACTGTTCGTCTGGAGAGACAGCAGGCGCCGTAGGAATAGACGGTTCGAAGGTGACGTGTTGTTCTGGGCTTTCTGGTGATACAGGCGGTTCTTGGACCACACAACCACTGTAGTCAGACACATCTTCGTATGAAACAATTTCGAATGGACTAGGAGTCCTTGCTGCCACGGTATCTTCATTATCTGTTTCGATCGCCCCTCCGACGGCTTGTAGTTCAGCCTCAGCCATCAAATCGCTGTCTTCAGCTATTGCTTGTGCTCCGTCCAAAGTTTGTGGTTCGCAAATTTCTTCAAGTTCAGCCTCAGTCATCTGACATATGATATGGTCATCGGATACTTCGTGTTCACTATCTATCACTTGCATCATGCGTGTTTCTTCATGTTCAGCTTCAGCCATCTGATATGCAGTGCTATCCTCAGTCCCTTCCGCGGCTTGTGGCTCATGACTTGCTGCAAGTTCAGCTGTCTCGCTTACAGTGCTATCACCACTGCCAGGAGCGTCTTTCTGTTTTACCTCGCCAGTATCAAACTCAAACACCTCGTCCTCAGGACTGGACAGCACAGCTTTAGGCTGGCTGGCAGCGATCAGTGTTTTCTCGACACTGTCAGGAGATATGTCATATGTGGCCACCACTCTTGAGATAGCCCCCGATTCCAGGTCGTAGGTGGCCGCCAACAATGTTGGTTCCGCCGAAGTGTCTGAACTCGATGACGTCTTTACGATGTCCTCACTGGAAAGAGACTCCATCTTCTTCAGCATTCCCACCCCACTTGGCTCAGGCCTTGCCTCGGGTGGTCTGTCGTCAGTTCTGATCTCCAGTTTCAGGTCAGTTCTGAGAGGCGTAGCTGCCGGTTCAGCAGATGTATTTGGTGCCGCTTCGTCGTCGGATTCAACCTCGCTTTCACCGGATGCCTGCCGAGGCAGTTGCGGAGGCTGGGGGGATGGAGCAATGTGGACCTGCATCTCTTCTGCCAGCTCCGCATGCTGATCTCCGTATGACTCCTCTAGGTCCTCACTGTCAAGAGACGCTGACTCTGTCCTATCGACGGACTCCACCGACATAGCCGTCTGCATAGCGGTGTCGTCTTCATGTGTCATTGTTGTTTCTAAGCTTATGGCTGCTGCCATGCAGGATGCACCATGATCGGATTCACTCATTCCATCATGCTCTCTGATGTCATGTCCATAGTCCACTGCACCGAAATCAAACACGCCGTCAGCAGTTTCACCCGGCTGGGTGTCGGATGTGTGTTTCTGCAGTATCGAGTCAATGACTGTGACACTGTGCTGGTCTTTGATGGCCTCATGTGGCTCAGACATTACTCTCCTGTCCTCACCTCGTGCACTCAACTCGACCTCGTCGGTTCTCTCTACCTCGCTCTCTTCCTCAGGCTCCTCCAGAATGAAGTCACTGGGCGACACGCCTACAGCTGGCTTCTTGCCAGTCTCAAGTCGTGCTGTCTCATCCTGCGCATGGGGCTCCCCCTCTGCAGGGGACACCCTGTCTAATGGGGAGTGGAAATAGGGCGATTGATCAGTTTTGTCAAGGTCAAAAGTCTCTTGGGCAGAAGGTGAAAATAGCTCTTCGACATCAGTTCCGTCTGATTTTGCATCGGCAGCTTCCCGTTCATGTGCTGATTCTGTCAGAGACAGGGATACAGCAACATGTTAGTGTTAGTGCGCTGTTAGGAGATCAGTAGTAAACAACTGTAAATGCTACGCATGTCACGACTGGCAACCACGTGGGATGTGTCTGCCATGCCAATGCAGAGCATCAGAAAGGGTATGACGAGGTAGAAAGATATTTCACTAAATCCAACAGGTGCTTTTTGATATATGGTAAGTCTGGAGTAGGTTACGAAGTAAGGTTAGTGAATCAATTAAGTCAGAAAGATGCAGGAGTTGCACGATTTATCATAGGCCTGTGAAAGCAGAATGTAAGTACATAAGCAGTTATTGTGGACTTTTACGTTCCTACAAAAGTGGCAAATGAGTATATATGGAACGGAAAACAAAATGAGACGCGCCAACTAAGATCAAAGCCAAATAATGAAGCATGCAAAGCCCCCTGTCAGCAAGTTCATTTTGTCATAGTACAAATCTGAACGGACTGGACAAAAACAATAGCGTAACTCTGTGACACAATTCCCCAGTGCCTCACTACACCAACAATGCATGGTTAAGAAGCTGAATATAAACACCTGCGATTATTTTCAACGACATGCATACGTAACATTAATTTACAAGGCAGTAACAGAAAAACATCCATGCACAGTTAGTAACGCCGTACAACAAATGAGAACAAGCACCTGCAACGTTAATAAAAAAGTAATTATTAATTAAAATAAAATAAAACGACAAACTCTGAAAGGAAGAAATAAATACAGACCGAAGGTGTAAGCAATACAGTGAGAACCCTGAAAAGAAAGAGACAACAGTGACAACAACAGTAAGTGGGCACGTGAGTGTGCTGCACTGCAAGAAGATAATGGCACTACAACCATGAGATGTCGCTACCTGAGGGGTGGCAGAACTCCTCATGCTGGGCCACCTCAGAGCTAGACGAATTACTCATCTGGTCGTCCCCGTCATAGTCTGCTGGGTCTGTAGTGGCTAGTGCAATAGAAATGCACAAACGTCAGTCACGGTTGAACTTGACCGTGTCGTTAAATGCATGCCTTTCGTACGGTATCATCATAACCAATGCACAGTAAGAAGCAATCTTAAGAGGCACGTATAAGGATCACGTTTCGAATATAGGGTAAAACACGCGTACGCAAAGAGCCACGAGAAACATTCCTATCGATTTCAGGTAGAGCTCGGCAACAAAACACAAAGTCAAATCTGAACTATCCAGCAGCTGAGTAGGTGTCAGACCGTTAAATGAAGGAATGATCGCGGTGGACAAGCAAAACAAAACGTACAAGTAAACGATTCGTGCAAACAAGGCAACGAAACTCATAAGACAGGACGAAGCATGACAAAACGATACTTAGAAGAGGGCGACATCAACTAGTATGAATGGAGCGATGAGACCGGGTGAGGGGCAGTGGGAAGGCAGGCGGTAACTCTACCACAGGCAATAGCGAAGAAAGAAGTGAACAAAGGTCTCAGAAGACAAAGTACCTTTGTCTTCCTGCGCCTCGTCATCACCCAGAGCATGTAGCATGTCTTCTGGAGACGAGTAATGTCTGCTACGACTGCCACTGCGCTGCTCCTCCTGGACGTCATAAGACTGAGACCGCTCCAAGTTGTCGTGTCCACTCTCCAGTGCCCCGCTCAACTGCTCCTGACCAACCAGGTCGAGGCCAGACTCGTATGTCACATCGATTGGCGGCGACGACTGGCTAAAGAACTGCGTCGTTACAAGTTTTGGTGGCGGCAACACCGGGTGCCATTTCACCTTGATGTCAAGGTCGAGAGATGCGGCTTTCTTAACCATTGAGTGAGCACTGCTAGAGGAGCAGGCAGCTTCTTCTTCTTCGACTACATCCATTTGTTCGACTTCTGGCAATGAGTCGACTCGTTCGAACTCCTTCTGATCTTCGTGTGCGCCTTTTTCTGGTAGATCTATGTATTTCTGTTCGTCTTCTTTCTCATCCACGTCCTTCTCTTCCACGCTCTTCGCCTCCTTCACCGTCTCACGGTACAGGTTCTCAAAACTGCACAATTTCCCAACCATTTGTCCCAGATGATCAGGTACATGCTTCGTATCGAACCTGTCACCAACTTCAATGTGCTCAACAGGCGGTGGTGCTTCGGCGACTAAGGTGGTCTGCTGGTATATGTTTTCAAAGCTGGATGATCGTTTGTCCAGGCTTGCTACGGCATCATCGGGTGTTTCCTCAAAACTGACTGATCTCTCCGTTGTGGCGGTCCCCTCCTCTTCGTCCTCCTCTTCGTGTTGTGGCTCCAGGTCTGGTGTAAAAGACGGCTGCTTCTCGGCATAAGCCTCCAGATCAGAGAACTCTGAACTTCCAGTGGACACGGATGTCTCATTAGAGAGCTCAAACGTCTGCCGAAGCGCTGGTTCACTGGAGGAGAACGAGTCAGCCTCGCCAGCGAGGGACACGACGGGTTTAGCAGCAGCGGCAGAGTCGTCTGAGAGGAGCGAGTCAGAGCTCTGGCGGCCAGTTAGTAGTAGTGGTGCAGCACACCCAGTCATGCACTCGTCAGTCTCCACTGTTAGTAGACAGAATGCAAGTGTTTGTTAGGGACTAGCGGCAGTGGCAACAGAAGGTGGGAGACTGACGCTAAGTACGGATAAGTAGGGGTGCGATTAAGACTGTTATAATGATAATCAACTTCTTGCATAAACCGTTTGTAAAGGACGGAAGAAAGATATGCTGCCTTATTTCCGAGTGCAGTGACCGTTGGACGGAGGTGAGCATCATAAGAGCGGGATGTGAAAGATTGTGTACGATGTACAGCGAGAAAAAAATAAGAGACGAATGCAACGAATCAGTGCATATACTCTGACAACATCTGAAGGTTGTAAGCAGCCCACATTTAACAACAATGTTCCGTAACTGCAAATGTTTGTAGATAAAACTTAAAAAGAAATTAAAGTCGCACCTGATAGTAGTAGCGGTCACAGAGGAAACATAATTATTGTGACTGCGATGTATAAAAAACAACACGTAGTGGAGTGGAAAATATTTTGGCATGGTTGACATGTTAGTGTTGTTACGGAATGTTAGTGTTGTTGCGGACATGGCAAACGAAGTTAAGATGGAACTAATGTGGGTTAGTACCTGGGGAACTACGGGTATCATCGATTCTCTCTGGTTCGGCTGAAGGAGACTTCTCATTGTCTACGGGTGGTTCCACAGGTCGGGCAACATGCGCTAGACTAGACTCTTCACTGTGGTCATCTACAAGGGTGTACTGGGTGGGGGACAGCGGCCTCTCCTCAGCCGGTGCTCTGCTCTCCGGCTGCCTCGCCGCCTCGATCGCCTGCTCGATAAAGATCTGCTGCGACGTGTCGGCAGTGATACACCCGACCGGTTCAGAGTCCAACTCGAGGGTGTAGTCGGTGGGAGAGAGAGGCTGCTCCTCGCCCTGGTCAGCAGCATCCTCGGGGGGTTGGTCAGGCGAGTGGAGGGGTTGAGTCAGTGCAACGTCGACGTCCTCGATGTCCCCCGCCTCGCTGTGCCGTCTGCACTCCATCGCGAGTTCGTCAACGGTAACGTCGGCGAAACGCTGCGGTATGTCCGTCTCGTCATCTGTCGGACTCTGCACCAAAGGACTGGCTTCCTGTATCGCGATCTTGGGAGTCGTCAATTCGCTACACATGCCCGTCTGTGACAATGCAATTACTCCGCTGTCTTCTTGCACAAGCTCGTCTTCATGTACTGCCATCTCTGTTGCTGCTTCTTCTGTGCAAACAACACTAGGGATAGTACCATTGGTGACTTGCACCTCTGAAATAGCAATCAGTTAGTCACAACAGCCACAATTCGCGTGCCCTTAAACCCCGTCATTGTCCGCCACTTAATAACCCTGCTGCAATCATTTCAGTGCTTTCGGATCGTTACTAATTACACAAGATGTCATTCCTTCGTGCATAAAAAACCAGATATACTGTTCTGTAAAATGTGTTGAACACCGATGATCTAGATTTCACTACGTAAGTCATGAAATTCCTGCCATAAACCATTCATTTTCTAAGTGATTTGAACAGGTCAATGTCTAAAAATATAAACCATGGGAAACAAAACTGTTTGAGCAGTTTCTCCAGTTACCGATTGATAGTGATTTTTATAATCCGATGAAACACAAGATGATGCGGTATCTACAATATAGACTTACAATAAAGGGAAGAAGAACTGTTACGAAACCCAGAAGAATGTATAGATTGGGAAGTACCTGATGAAGTGGGATCAAAGAACAAAGGAGCGGAGGTTTTAGTAGTGTCAATAGCAGCCTCACTGGACGCGGCGGGATGATGCACCGTCGTTTTGACAACCCTCTTCTTCGCAATGCTACCGTCGGGCAGCACCTCGTCCACCTCCTGCACGTCAGTCGTCGAGTCAGGCCACGTCTGCGGAGCCTCCGACTTCGCACGCGTCTCAGGCGTGATGCTGCCAGAGAGGATGATGCGCGCCTCGTCCTCCGTCTCGAGACCCTGCATGACGACTCGCTTCACAATGGTCTGCTTCCTGGTCGTGTGGGTCACTCTGCGCACGACCACGCGACCGTCAGGCAGCGTTTCTTCGTACTCTCGCACTACCGTCTCCACCTGTGGGTCGCCGTCTATGCTATCTGTGTACACCTGCATGCTGCCCCTTGACGACACAGATCCCGGAGTCGCCACCTCCATGGGCGACACGGACGGGACTGGCGACACCAAACACTTCGCGTCGGACAGGCTCGACTTCACGCTCGATGTTTCTGATATGTCAGATTCTGGGATTTCTTCCGTCACGAATTCTTCCGTGATGAACCCGTGCGAGTCTTGTTTTCGGGTCCTCTTCTTTGTGCGTCGCTTGATGCGGGTTTTAATTAAGCATTTCCTAACTTTAGTACCGTCAGGTAAGGTTTCTTCAACCTCTCCAAAACCTTCAGGTGACGATTCACTTGCGTCCGAAAGTAACACTTTCTGCGAATACGGTGCGAACTCAATAAGTTGTGAAGGTTTCAGTTCTGAAGAAAAGTCTTCATCCTCTTCTGACGGCTTCTCTTCAATTTTCCCATCAGTTTGTTTTCCACTGTGCTCCTCTAGTGTGTCACTTGCATCAACAAATAATTCTTCTCCTGGTCGGTCATGACCCATCTCAACAGCCTCCTCAGAAACTACTTCAGATGCTACCTCCGTGGTGGCTGGTTCAGATGCCACCCCTTCAGAGACTGGTTCAGATGCAACCTCTTCAGAGACTGGTTCAGATGCCACCCCTTCAGAGACTGGTTCAGATGCCACCCCTTCAGAGACTGGTTCAGATGCCACCTCTTCAGAGACTGGTTCAGGTGTCACTTCTTCCATCAGTGGTGCAGGTGCAACCACATAGATAGATTCAGATGCAACCTCCTCGGAGACTGGTTCAGATGCAACCTCGTTAGAGACTGATCTAGGTGTCACCTTCTCTATGACCTGTTCAGATGCAACCTCCTCGGAGACTGGTTCAGATGCAAATTCCTCAGAGACTGGTTCAGATGCAACCTCCTCAGATACTTGTTCTGCTATAAGTTCCCCAGAGACTGGTTCAGACACAGCCTCAGAGACTGGTTCAGATGCAACCCCAGAGACTGGTTCAGATGCAATTGCGTCAGAGTTTGGTTCAGATGCATCCTCGCCCTCTGTTACTGGTTCAGGTGCCATTTCTTCCGAGACTGGTTCAGAAGCAACCTCATCATCTGTGACTGGTTCAAGTGATGCCTCTTCAGAGACTGGTTCTGCTACCTCCTCGGAGGCAGGTTGAGATACAATCTCCTCGGATACCGGTTCAGGTGCAACCTGTTCCTCTATGACTGGTTCAGATGCAACCTCCTCATAGACTTGTTCAAGTGCAATCTCATCCCCTGTCACTGGTTCGGGTGCAACCTGCTCCTCTGTGACTGGTTCGGGTGCAACATGCTCCTCTGTGACTTGTTCAGGTGCAACCTCCTCCTCTGAGACTGATTCACGTGCAACCTGCTCCTCTGTGACTGGTTCGGGTGCAACATGCTCCTCTGTGACTTGTTCAGGTGAAACCTCCTCCTCTGTGACTGATTCAGGTGCAACCTCGTCCTCTGTTACTTGTTCGGGTGCAACCTCGTCCTCTGTGACTGGTTCAGGTGCAATCACCTCTGTGACTGGTTCAAGGGCAACCTCCTCCTCTGTGAATGGTTCAGGTGCAACCTTCTCCTCTGTAGCTGGTTCAGGTGCAACCTCCTCCTCCGTGACTGGTTCGGGTTCAACCTCCTCTGTGACTGGTTCAGGTGCAACCTCCTCTGTGACTGGTTCGGGTGCAACCTCCTCCTCCGTGACTTGTTCGGGTGCAACCTGCTCCTCTGTGACTGGTTCAGGTGCAACCTCCTCCTCTGTGAATTGTTCGGGTGCAACCTCCTCTTCTCTGAATGGTTCAGATGCAATCTTTTCAGAGACTGGTTCAGGTGCAACCTCCTCTGTGACTGGTTCGGGTGCAACCTCCTCCTCTGTGACTGGTTCAGGTGCAACCTCATCCTCCGTGACTTGTTCGGGTTCAACCTCCTCTGTGACTAGTTCAGGTGCAACCTCCTCCTCTGTGACTTGTTCGGGTTCAACCTCGTCTTTGACTGGTTCAGGTGAAACCTCCTCCTCTGTGACTGGTTCAGGTGCAACCTCCTCCTCTGTGACTTGTTCGGGTTCAACCTCCTCTGTGACTGGTTCAGGTGAAACCTCCTCCTCTGTGACTGGTTCAGGTGCAACCTCCTCCTCTGTGACTTGTTCGGGTGCAACCTGCTCCTCTGTGACTTGTTCGGGTGCAACCTCCTCTGTGACTGGTTCAGGTGAAACCTGCTCCTCTGTGACTTGTTCGGGTGCAACCTCCTCTGTGAATGGTTCAGGTGAAACCTCCTCCTCTGTGACTTGTTCGGGTGCAACCTCCACTGTGACTGGTTCAGGTGCAAGCTCCTCCTCTGTGACTTGTTCGGGTGCAACCTCCTCTGTGACTGGTTCAGGTGCAACCTCCTCCTCTGTGACTTGTTCGGGTGCAACCTCCTCTGTGACTGGTTCAGGTGTAACTTCCTCCTCTGTGACTTGTTCGGGTTCAACCTCCTCCGTTACTGGTTCAGGTGTAACTTCCTCCTGTGTGACTTGTTCGGGTTCAACCTCCTCCGTGACTGGTTCAGGTGCAACCTCCTTCTCTGTGACTTGTTCGGGTGCAACCTCCTCTGTGACTGGTTCAGGTGTAACTTCCTCCTCTGTGACTTGTTCAGGTGCAACCTCCTTCTCTGTGACTTGTTCGGGTGCAACCTCCTCTGTGACTGGTTCAGGTGTAACTTCCTCCTCTGTGACTTGTTCGGATGCAACCTCCTCTGTGACTGGTTCAGGTGCAACCTCCTTCTCTGTGACTTGTTCGGGTGCAACCTCCTCTGTGACTGGTTCAGGTGTAACTTCCTCCTCTGTGACTTGTTCGGGTGCAACCTCCTCTGTGACTGGTTCAGGTGCAACTTCCTCCTCTGTGACTTGTTCGGGTTCAACCTCCTCCGTGACTGGTTCAGGTGCAACCTCCTTCTCTGTGACTGGTTCAGGTGTAACTTCCTCCTCTGTGACTTGTTCGGGTGCAACCTCCTCTGTGACTGGCTCAGGTGAAACCTCCTCCTCTGTGACTTGTTCGGGTGCAACCTCCTCTGTGACTGGTTCAGGTGAAACCTCCTTCTCTGTGACTTTTTCGGGTGTAACCTCCTCTGTGACTGGTTCAGGTGCAACCTCCTTCTCTGTGACTGGTTCAGGTGTAACTTCCCCCTCTGTGACTTGTTCGGGTGCAACCTCCTCTGTGACTGGCTCAGGTGAAACCTCCTCCTCTGTGACTTGTTCGGGTGCAACCTCCTCTGTGACTGGTTCAGGTGAAACTTCCTCCTCTGTGACTTGTTCGGGTGCAACCTCCTCTGTGACTGGTTCAGGTGTAACTTCCTCCTCTGTGACTTGTTCGGGTTCAACCTCCTCCTTCTCATCTGTGACTAGTTCAGGTGCAACCTCGTCTTCCTCTGTGACTTGTTCGGGTGCAACCTCCTCCCCTGTGACTGGTTCGGGTGCAACCTCCTCCTCTGTGACTGGTTCGGGTGCAACCTCCTCCTCTGTGACTGGTTCGGGTGCAACCTCCTCTTCTTTGACTGGTTCTGGGGTAATCTCCTCTGAGACTGGTTCAGGTGCAATCTCCTCAGAGACTGGTTCAGGTGCAATCTCCTCAGAGAATGGTTCAGGTACAATCTCCTCAGAAACTGGTTCGGATGCAATCTCCTCCTCTATGACTGGTTCGGTTGGAATTTCCTCCTCTGTGACTGGTCCAGGAACAACCTCCTCCTCTGAGACTGATACAGGTGCAACCTTCTCCAAAACTAGTTCAGGTGCAATATCCTCAGAGACAGGCTCGGATGCAATCTCCCCCTCTGTGACTGGTTCAGGTGTAACCTCCTCGTCAGTGACCGATTCTGGTACACCTTTCTCAGATATTGGTCGAGCTGCAATCTCATCAGAGACTGGTTCATCAGCAACTTCCGCAGATTCAGATGCTACTTCATCCTCTGTGGCTGGTTCCATTGCTACCTCTTGAAGAACCTCCACAGTGACTGGTTCAGACGAAACCGCCATCACATTGATTGATTGAGGGACAACCTCCTCAGAAACTGGTTCTGTTTCTGCTTTCTCGGAGATTGTTTCAGATACAACCTCCTCTTCTGCGACTGATTCTGATGAAGCTTTATCCGAGATTGGTTCAGATGGAACCTCCTCAGAAAATGGTTGTGATGCAACCTCCTCTGTGACTGGTTCAGGTGTAGCCTCCTCAGAGACTGGTTGAGATACAATCTTCTCGGAGACTGGTTCCGCTACAATCTCCTCAGAGACTGGTTCAGATGCTGCCTCATCAGAGACTGGTACAGATGGAACATCCTCTGAGTCTGCTTCAGACGCAGCCTCTCCAGAGACTGGTTCAGCTACAGCCGCATCAGAGACTGGTTTAGAAGCAGCCTCATCAGCGACTGGTTCAGATGCAACCTCATAAACGACTGGTTCAGATGCTACCTCATCAACGACTGATTCAAGTGCAACCTCATCAACGACTGGTTCAGGTGCAACCTCATCAGCGACTGGTTCAGAAGCAACCTCCTCGCTGAATGGTTCTGAAGGAACCTCCTCGGCAATTGGCTTAGATGCATCGACAAACTCTCCAGTGACTGATTCCTTTACATTTTCAGTGACTGGCGCAGACTCAACCTCATCAGCAACTGGTTCAGTCACACGTGTATCAATACGTTCCTCAGTAACTGATTCAATGTCAACATCAGTTTTGTTCCCAGATGTCTGCGACAGATCAGTAGCTTCAACAGAGCCGATGTGTTCGGTAGACTTATCAGAAGACTCAGCAATCAAGCCATGTGTCATCACGAGCTGTCCTGCAACAGAAACGACGTGACCACTTCTGATTGTGTCACCTTTGGTTGTACGACTCTCAGTTAGTTCACACGCTAGTTGGTGGTCGGGTTGGTCGGGTTCTATTAGTGTCACAGGTACTTTCTTCACTGCTCTCCTCTCTAGCCATATGTGGAGATTCACATAATGGTGACATAGTCATGTCATCAACTTCATATAACTTGCCTTCGGTTTCGCCTTGCTGCCCCGGAGACTGTGGTGGTGTAGCGAACTGCTCATTCGCCATTAGTTCAACTGTTTTAACGTCCGACTCTGTGATGTCATCAACATCCACAAGTTTGCCAACTGGCACCTCTTTCAGGATCTCTGCAGATTGTTCTCTGATATGAACCGACTGTATCTCTAATTTGACTTCTCCAGATATGTCCCTCAAGTCATTGCTATCGAGATAACAAATGTCTTCTGTTTTGTGGGAGGTCACACTACCCGATATGTCAGTTTGATCGTCAGGAATTCCTTGCTCACTGTCACAAATTTCAAGTATATCTTTCTCAGCAAAAAACTTGTCCAGTTCACCTTTTTCGATAGTCTCAATTTCTTGAGGTGATCTGCATTCACCAGAAGCATGATCTGGAGTTTTTTCAAATACTGTCACCAATGCAATCTTTTCACTACGCAATGGGATTTCCTCGACTGGTTCAACACCAGCAGTTTTCAAATCATCAACAACCTGCGCCTCTGTATCAATCTCCTCTACCATTTCAATTGGGATTTCAACAATTTCGTGAATAACTGCTTCTCTATCAGCATTATCAACGACATCAGCTGTGGCAACTTCGGTGTCAGTGTCGTCTGTCCTGTTCAGCAATTCAGACGAGGTCTCACATGATTCATCAATCTCAATCATTTCTTCACAGACGGATTTACTTTCTGTCTCCTCTGCCACTTCATCAGCGACATCGGCTAGTTCAGCACTTTCAACAATTTCCTCAGAGGCAGGCTCAATTTCAGACTCCTCAATCACTTTGCAAGGAATTTCAACTGGCTCACCAGTTTCTTCAACTACTTCCTCAGTAGTGGGTTGAGTTGCAGGTTCCTTAACTACATCTGCTGTGTTTTCAAGTGGTTCAGCAGTAGCAATTAAATCCTCAGTTGCTTGTTCACTTTCAGTATATGCAGCCACTTCAGGAGTGACATCAGCTTCTTCGGATGTATCAACACTTTTCAAGAAGCCTACGACAATTTCTGTGTCTTCAAACTTTTCTGACGCAATGTCATAATGTTCCGCAATTTCACAAGTTTCGTCAATGAATGGTATCGAATCAGTCTCAGCAAAGATTTTAAAGGTGATATCAGCTGATTCATTACCTTCAACAATCACACCAGGGGCTGCTGGTTTAGTTTCAGGTCCCTCCGTCACTTTGGAAGAAGTGTCATATGGTTCCGCAGTTTCAACAATTTCATTGGTGGTTTGTTCAGTTTCAGGTTCCGCTGCGAATTTCGTAGTTGTTTCAACTGGTTCCGAAGCTTCAATAATTTCCCCAGCGGCTGGTTCACTTTCAGCCACCTCAGGTGTTCCTATCACAATGTCATCAGTGACTGCCTCAGTATCAGTCTCTTCAGCAAGTTCAGGTTTCGTGTCCAATGGTTCGGCAGTTTCAATAACTTCCTCAGTGACTGGTTCAGTTTCAGATTCCTCTGCCACTTCGGAAGTTGTGTCATCTGCTTCCGCTGCTTTAACAATTTCCACCGCGGCTATTCCACTTTCAGGTGTTCCAATATCAATGTCATCAGTGACTGCCTCAGTTTCAGTGTCCTCAGCAAGTTCATGTGATGTGTCCGCTTGTTCTGCAGACACAATTTCAGCTGGTTCCCTATCAATAACCTCAGTTTGGAGTGGAATAATTTCTTCAGTGACTCCTTCACTTTCAGCCTCGTCTTCAACGTCACATGCAGTGTCCACTGGTTCAGAAGATTCAACAATTTCTTCCAAGGCGGTTTCACTTTCACCCACCTCAGTTATAAATTCAACTATTTTCTCTATCACTGGTTCAGTTTCAGGTGCCTGGACAACTTCGGCAGTTGTGTCAACGCTTTCCGCAGTTTCAAAACATTCCTCAGCTACTGGTTCACTTTCAGCCACCTCAGATGTGACTTCAACAATTTCCTCATTTACTGCTTCAGTTACAGTGTCCTTAGCAAGTGTTGATGTTGTGTCCACAGGTTCAGTAGACTCAACAAATTCCTCAGTGGCTGGTTCACATTCAGCCACCTCAGTTGTACCGTCAGTTTCAGATTCCTCTGCCATTTCAGCAGTTGTGTCAGTAGTCTCTGCAGCTTCAACAATTTTCTCTATAGCTGGTTCAGTTTCACGTGCCTGGACAACTTCGGCAGTTGTGTCAACTGGTTCCTCTGTTTCAACAAAGTCCTCCGCTGCTGATTCACATTCAGCCACTTGAGATGTGACTTCAAAAATTTCCTCAGTAACTGCTTCAGTTACAGTGTCCTCAGCAAGTTCTGATATTGTGTCCACAGCTTCGGTAGACTCAACAAATTCCTGGGATGCTTGTTCACTTTCAGCAACCTCATTTTTGACTTCTACAACTTCCTCCAGGTCTGGTTTAGTTTTAGTTTCCTCTACCACTACGGCAGTTGTGTCTACTGATTCAGCAGATTCAACAAATTCCTCTGTGGTTGGTTCACATTACACCTCGTTAACATTCAATTTTTCTCATTTCACAGTTTGTCATTCAGCAATTCACTTCCTCTGGCTTCAGTTTCATTCCTCAGTAAGTTCACTTGTGTCCACTGGTTCAGGGATTCAACACTTTCTCGTACTTTTAGTTCCAGTTTCCTACTCTGCAGTTGTGTCGACTGTTTGCAGCTTAACAATTTCCTCTGGGGCTTGTCACTTTCAATTTTCCTTCAAATCCTTGTGGCTCGGTTCAGCTCACAATTTCTTGTGCTGGTACCGTTCAACGACATTCCAGTGGTTCAGTTTCAGGTTCCTGCTTCATTTCCGACTGGTTCTTCAGGTTCACATTTCCTCTCTGGCGTTTTTCAGCCTCAGTTTCCTTTGGTTCCTCTACCATTTCAGTATTGTTCTCCACCTCCATTTTCGCTGTTCCTTTCACCACCTAGTTGCTTCAACTCTGTGCTGGCAGTTCAGTCTCCTCAGGTTCCTTGTCCCTGGTTGGTTCAACACTTTCTCCGTGGCGTGTTTCTTCCTTGACACTTTGCCACTGGTTCTGGTTCAACATTTTCTGTGGCTGTTCAGTTTCAGCCACCATGTCGTTGACAACTTCCTCAGTGGTGCTCATTTCATCTCCTGGTTCACTTATGTCCACTGGTTCAGTTCATACTTTCTGGTGTTGTTTCTGTTCTGACATGCATTTGTCTGGTTCTGGTTCAAATTTCCTTGTAGTTCAGTTACCCTTTGTGCTCAACCATTCTCTGTAGTCATTGCCACCTGTTCAGATCCTACCATTTCGGTTGTGTTCAGTTCAGCCTCACAATTTCTTTGGCTGGTTATTGCACCATTTCCTATTCCTCTTTCTGGCTCTTCTCTCCTGTTCTTGTTCCACTGGTTCGTACATTTCTCCGGCGTCAGTTTCAGGTTCTTCACTTTCTTGTGTCACTGGTTCGCGCTTCAATTTCTCTTGGCTGGTTCATTTCTCCCTCATTACTCTTCGCTGGTTCCTTCATCCTCAGTAAGCTTCACTTTTCCCTTGGTTGAGCGTTTCACATTCCCGCTGTTTGATTCAGGTTCCGGCACTCCCATTTCCGTGTAGTCAGTTCAGATTCTCACTCTGGTTTTCACTTTCTCAGTGTAACCTCAGTTTCAGTGCTGTTCATTTCACTTGTCAATGTGTTCAGATTAACAACTTCCTGTGCTTCAGTTCATCTTCAAAGTTCATTGTCACTGGTTATGGATTCAACCTTTCTCCGTAAGTTCAGTTCCGGTTCCTCCGACCTTGCAGTTTGTCGACTGTTTGCAGCTTCAACAATTTCCTCTGGGCTTTCCTTTTGCAACAAGTTGTTCTTCAAATTCTCTTGGCTGGTCGTTTGTTCCAAATTACAATTTTCTGGTACCAGTTTCAAATTCTCCAGGTAGTTGTTCAGGTCCCTGAATTAAGCTTTCAACTGTTTAGTTCAAGTTCCTCTCTCAGTTCACTTTGCCCTGTTTAACATTTCGGGCTTACATTTCTGAGTTGTTCTTTCCACAACACATTTGCTGCGTTGTACCTCAACCATTATTGTGCTTCGTACCGCTCAGACTTCCCTAGGTTCAGTTTCAGTTCCTGTCACTGGTTCAGTGTTCGACTGTTCTTCGTTGCACAATTTCGGTTCCTTTCCTTCGCAGTTGTGTACCCTCGTTCGGTTCCTCCTTTCAGTGTTGTTATTTTCAGCACCTCAATTTCTTCTACTGTTCACTTCCCGGTTGCCTCACAACTCTCGTGGTGCTATTTCACTTCAGAATTCCTTCTGCCCTGGTCAGTATACACTTTTCGTGGTGTTAGTTCACTCTCGACACTTACAGTTGTTCGGCTGGTTCTTCAGTTCAACAATTTCTCTGTGGCTAGTTCATTTCAGCCATCCAGTCGTCCTTGACATTTCAGTGTGGCATCAGTTGTCACATTCCTCGGTTCACTTTATGCCACTGTTCAGAGGATTCAACTACTTCTCAGTGGCTGGTTCAGTTTCGTTCCTCGATACTTCTGCAGTTGTGTCACTGGTTCAGCGCTTCAAGAATTTCCTCTGTGGCTGTTCAGTTCAGCTCACACTCAGTTGTGCCGTTCACTTCAATTCCTCTGTGGCTGGCTCAGTTTCAGCCACCTCATGTCTTCACATTCCTGTCTCCAGTTTCAGTAGTTGTAGTTCATCTAGTGTCATGTTCATCATCACAATTTCTTCTGCAGCTGGTTCATTTCAGTCTCGACCTCAGTTGTGTCCTTTCAACTAACATTCCTCTGTGGCTGGCTTCAGTTTCAGTCTCCTCAGTAAGTTCCACGTTGTGTCCACTGGTTCAGGATTCAACTACTTTCTCCGTGGCTGGTTCATTTCTCAGGTTCTCTGACACCTTCTTGCAGTTTGTTGTCACTTGGTCACTGTTCAGTTCAACAATTTCTCGTGCTGGTTCATTTCAGCCACCTCAGTTGTGCCTTCAACCACTTTCCTCTGTGTCTGGCTCAGTTTCATTCCTCGTAATGTTCACTTGTGCCACTGGTTCCGGATTCAACACATTTTCGTGGCTGGTTTAGTTCAGGTTCCTCTGACACTTCGCACTTGTGTCGACTAGTTCGCGCTTCAACAATTCCTCCTGGCTGGTTCACTTTCAGCTCCTCAGTGAACTTCAGTTTTCGATGGTTCTGCCAGTTTCAACATTTCTCAATCTGGTTCAGCAGTTCAACAACTTCTCGTGGTACCTCAGTTTCAATTCCTCATAATTTCACTTGTGTCACTGGTTCAGCTGATTCACAACTTTTCGAACTTGTTCATTCCATGGTTCTTCACTACCTCACAATTGTGCGCTGGTTCTGCAGCTTCAACAATTTCCTCTGGGGCTTGTCACTTTTGCTGATCACCGTTCGGTTCTTTCCACAACATCCTCTGTGGCTGGCTCGGTTTCAGTCTCCTCAGTAATTTCATTTGTGTCGACTGGTACAGCGGTTTCAACGACATTCTCCATGGCTGGTTCAGTTTCAGGTTCCTCTGACACTTCTGCAGTTGTGTCGACTGGTTCTTCAGTTTCAACAATTTCCTCTCTGGCTGGTTCACTTTCAGCCACCTCAGTTGTACCCTCAGTTTCAGGTTCCTCTACCATTTCAGTAGTTGTGTCATCTAGTTCAGCACCATCGACAATTTCCTTTGCAGCTGGTTCACTTTCAACCACCTGAGTTGTGCCTTCAACAACTTCCTCTGTGGGTACCTTAGTTTCAGTCTCCTCCGTAAGTTCACTTCTGTCCACTGGTTCAGCGGATTCAACTACTTTTTCCGTGGCTGGTTCAGTTTCAGGTTCCTCTGACACTTCTCCAGTTGTGTCGACTGGTTCTTCAGCTTCAACAATTTCCTCTGTGGCTGGTTCACTTTCAGCCACCTCAGTTTCAGATTCCTCTACCATTTCAGTAGTTGTGTCATCTGGTTCAGCACCATCGACAATTTCTTCTGCAGCTGGTTCACTTTCAGCCACCTCAGTTGTGCCTTCACTTTCTTTGCTGGCTCAGTTTCAGTCTCCTCAGAAGTTCACTTGTGTCCACTGGTTCAGGGATTCAACACTTTCTCCGTGGCTGGTTCAGTTTCAGGTTCCTCTGACACTTCCGCAGTTGTGTCGACTGGTTCTGCAGCTTCAACAATTTCCTCTGTGGCTGGTTCACTTTCAGCCACCTCAGTTGTGCCTTCAACCACTTCCTCTGTGGCTGGCTCAGTTTCAGTGTCCTCAGTAATTCACTTGTGTCCACTGGTTCAGCATTCAACGACTTTCTCCGTGGCCGGTTCAGATTCAGGTTCCTCTAACACTTCCCATTGTGCGCTAGTTTCAGCTTCAACAATTTCCTTGTGGCTGGTTCACTTTCAGCCACCTCAGTTCTACCCTCAGTTTCAGTTTCTCTGCCATTTCAGCAGTTGTGTCACTGGTTCAGCAGTTCAACAATTTCCTCGTGGCTGGTTCACTTTCTGCACCTCAGTTGTGTCTTCAACAACTTCCTCTGTGGCTGCTCAGTTTCAGTCTCCTCAGTAAGTTCACTTGTGTCCACTGGTTCAGGATTCAACAATTTCTCCGTACTGTTCAGTTCAGGTTCCTCCGACACTCCGCAGTTGTGCGACTGGTTCTGAGCTTCAACAATTTCCTCGGGGCTTGTTCACTTTCTGTGCACATTTCCTCGTGGTTGTTCACTTTCTGCACTCAGTTTTCTTCCACAACATTCTTGTGCTGGTTCATTTCAGTAACATTGTGTCAGGTTCAGCGAAAAAAAAAAAAAAAAAAAAAAAAAAAAAAAAAAAAAAAAAAAAAAAAAAAAAAAAAAAAAAAAAAAAAAAAAAAAAAAAAACCCCCCCCCCCCCCCCCCCCCCCCCCCCCCCCCCCCCCCCCCCCCCCCCCCCCCCCCCCCCCCCCCCCCCCCCCCCCCCCCCCCCCCCCCCCCCCCCCCCCCCCCCCCCCCCCCCCCCCCCCCCCCCCCCCCCTTGTTCAGTTTGTGACTCATCAATTTCTCTGTGGTTCGTTCAGCCTCTTTGCTGAACAACTTTCGTGCTCGTTTCGTCCCTAGTTCCTTGCTGTCGGTTCAGTCATAATTCACTTTGTGCTGGTTCAGGTTTCAACACTTCTCCATGGCTGGTTCAGTTTCGGTTCCTTGACACTTTGTTGGCTGGTTCAGTTCACATTTCTGCCACTTCAGTGTGTGCCTCAGCACTTCCTTCTTGCTGGCTAGTTTCATGTCCCATCAAATTCCCTTTTGCACTGGTTCACGATTCAACACTTTTCCGTGGCTAGTTCTTCGGTTCCTCTGACACTTCTCAGTGTTCGACTGTTCTCAGCTTCAAAATTTCCTGGGCTACTTTCACCACCTGGTTGTCCTTCAGGTTCCTCAGTTCTGCAGTTGTGTCGACTGGTTCTGTAGCTTCAACAATTTCATCTGTGGCTGGTTCACTTTCAGGCACCTCAGTTGTGCCTTCAACCACTTCCTCTGTGGCTGGCTCAGTTTCAGTGTCCTCAGTAAGTTCACTTGTGTCCACTGGTTCAGCGGATTCAACGACTTTCTCCGTGGCTGGTTCAGTTTCAGGTTCCTCTGACACTTCTGCAGTTGTGTCGACTGGTTCTGCAGCTTCAACAATTTCCTCTGTGGCTGGTTCACTTTCAGCCACCTCAGTTGTTTTCATTATCTGCAACTCAGATTTGTTCTTTCCACAACACTTCTCTTGGCTGGCTCAGTTTCAGTCTCCTCAGTAAGTTCACTTGTGTCCACTGGTTCAGCGGATTCAACTACTTTCTCCGTGGCTGGTTCAGTTTCAGGTTCCTCTGACACTTCTGCAGTTGTGTCGACTGGTTCTTCAGCTTCAACAATTTCCTCTGTGGCTGGTTCACTTTCAGCCACCTCAGTTTCAGATTCCTCTACCATTTCAGTAGTTGTGTCATCTGGTTCAGCACCATCGACAATTTCTTCTGCAGCTGGTTCACTTTCAGCCACCTCAGTTGTGCCTTCAACTACTTCCTCTGTGGCTGGCTCAGTTTCAGTCTCCTCAGTAAGTTCACTTGTGTCCACTGGTTCAGAGGATTCAACTACTTTCTCCGTGGCTGGTTCAGTTTCAGGTTCCTCTGACACTTCTGCAGTTGTGTCGACTGGTTCTGCAGCTTCAACAATTTCCTCTGTGGCTGGTTCACTTTCAGCCACCTCAGTTGTGCCTTCAACCACTTCCTCTGTGGCTGGCTCAGTTTCAGTGTCCTCAGTAAGTTCACTTGTGTCCACTGGTTCAGCGGATTCAACGACTTTCTCCGTGGCTGGTTCAGATTCAGGTTCCTCTGACACTTCGCAGTTGTGTCGACTAGTTCTGCAGCTTCAACAATTTCCTCTGTGGCTGGTTCACTTTCAGCCACCTCAGTTCTACCCTCAGTTTCAGATTTTTCTGCCATTTCAGCAGTTGTGTCAACTGGTTCAGCAGATTCAACAATTTCCTCAGTGGCTGGTTCACTTTCTGCGAACTCAGTTGTGTCTTCAACAACCTCCTCTGTGGCTACCTCAGTTTCAGTCTCCTCAGTAAGTTCACTTGTGTCCACTGGTTCAATGGATTCAACAACTTTCTCCGTAACTTGTTCAGTTCCAGGTTCCTCCGATACCTCTGCAGTTGTGTCGACTGGTTCTGGAGCTTCAACAATTTCCTCTGGGGCTTGTTCACTTTCTGTGACAACAATTTCCTCTGTGGCTTGTTCACTTTCTGCGAACTCAGTTGTTCCTTCCACAACATCCTCTGTGGCTGGCTCGATTTCAGTCTCCTCAGTAATTTCACTTGTGTCGACTGGTTCAACGGATTCAACGACTTTCTCCGTGGCTCGTTCAGTTTCAGGTTCCTCTGATACTTCTGCTGTTGTGTCGACTGGTTCTTCAGTTTCAACAATTTCCTCTGTGGCTGGTTCACTTTCAGCCACCTCAGTTGTACCCTCAGTTTCAAGTTCCTCTACCATTTCAGTAGTTGTGTCATCTGGTTCAGCAGCATCGACAATTTCTTCTGCAGCTGGTTCACTTTCAACCACCTGAGTTGTGCCTTCAACTACTTCCTGTGTGGCTGGCTCAGTTTCAGTCTCCTCAGTAAGTTCACTTGTGTCCACTGGTTCAGATGATTCAACGACTTTCTCCGTGGCTGGTTCAGTTTCAGGTTCCTCTGACAGTTCTGCAGTTGTGTCGACTGGTTCTGTAGCTTCAACAATTTCATCTGCGGCTGGTTTACCTTCAGGCACCTCAGTTGTGCCTTCAACCACTTCCTCTGTGGCTGGCTCAGTTTCAGTGTCCTCAGTAAGTTCACTTGTGTCCACTGGTTCAGCGGATTCAACGACTTTCTCCGTGGCTGGTTCAGATTCAGGTTCCTCTGACACTTCCGCAGTTGTGTCGACTAGTTCTGCAGCTTCAACAATTTCCTCTGTGGCTGGTTCACTTTCAGCCACATCAGTTGTACCCTCAGTTTCAGATTCCTCCGCCATTTCAGCAGTTGTGTCAACTGGTTCAGCAAATTCAACAAATTCCTCAGTGGCTGGTTCACTTTCTGCGAACTCAGTTGTGTCTTCAATAACTTCCTCTGTGGCTACCTCAGTTTCAGTCTCCTCAATATGTTCACTTGTGTCCACTGGTTCAGTGGATTCAACAACTTTCTCCGTAACTTGTTCAGTTCCAGGTTCCTCCGATGCCTCTGCAGTTGTGTCGACTGGTTCTGGAGCTTCAACAATTTCCTCTGGGGCTTGTTCACTTTCTGTGACAACAATTTCCTCTGTGGCTTGTTCACTTTCTGCGAACTCAGTTGTTCCTTCCACAACATCCTCTGTGGCTGGCTCGGTTTCAGTCTCCTCAGTAATTTCATTTGTGTCGACTGGTTCAGCGGTTTCAACGACATTCTCCATGGCTGGTTCAGTTTCAGGTTCCTCTGACACTTCTGCTGTTGTGTCGACTGGTTCTGCAGCTTCAACAATTTCCTCTGTGGTTGGTTCACTTTCACCCACCTCAGTTGTGACTGCAACTACTTCCTCTGTGGCTGGCTCAGTTTCATGCTCCTAGGAGGTTCACTTGTGTCCACTGGTTCAGAGGATTCAACTACTTTCTCAGTGGCTGGTTCAGTTTCAGGTTCCTCTGACAGTTCTGCAGTTGTGTCGACTGGTTCTGTAGCTTCAACAATTTCATCTGCGGCTGGTTTACCTTCAGGCACCTCAGTTGTGCCTTCAACCACTTCCTCTGTGGCTGGCTCAGTTTCAGTGTCCTCAGTAAGTTCACTTGTGTCCACTGGTTCAGCGGATTCAACGACTTTCTCCGTGGCTGGTTCAGATTCAGGTTCCTCTGACACTTCCGCAGTTGTGTCGACTAGTTCTGCAGCTTCAACAATTTCCTCTGTGGCTGGTTCACTTTCAGCCACATCAGTTGTACCCTCAGTTTCAGGTTCCTCCGCCATTTCAGCAGTTGTGTCAACTGGTTCAGCAGATTCAACAAATTCCTCAGTGGCTGGTTCACTTTCTGCGAACTCAGTTGTGTCTTCAATAACTTCCTCTGTGGCTACCTCAGTTTCAGTCTCCTCAGTAAGTTCACTTGTGTCCACTGGTTCAGTGGATTCAACAACTTTCTCCGTAACTTGTTCAGTTCCAGGTTCCTCCGATACCTCTGCAGTTGTGTCGACTGGTTCTGGAGCTTCAACAATTTCCTCTGGGGCTTGTTCACTTTCTGTGACAACAATTTCCTCTGTGGCTTGTTCACTTTCTGCGAACTCAGTTGTTCCTTCCACAACATCCTCTGTGGCTGGCTCGGTTTCAGTCTCCTCAGTAATTTCATTTGTGTCGACTGGTTCAGCGGTTTCAACGACATTCTCCATGGCTGGTTCAGTTTCAGGTTCCTCTGACACTTCTGCTGTTGTGTCGACTGGTTCTGCAGCTTCAACAATTTCCTCTGTGGTTGGTTCACTTTCACCCACCTCAGTTGTGACTGCAACTACTTCCTCTGTGGCTGGCTCAGTTTCATGCTCCTCAGGAGGTTCACTTGTGTCCACTGGTTCAGAGGATTCAACTACTTTCTCAGTGGCTGGTTCAGTTTCAGGTTCCTCTGACAGTTCTGCAGTTGTGTCGACTGGTTCTGTAGCTTGAACAATTTCATCTGCGGCTGGTTTACCTTCAGGCACCTCAGTTGTGCCTTCAACCACTTCCTCTGTGGCTGGCTTAGTTTCAGTGTCCTCAGTAAGTTCACTTGTGTCCACTGGTTCAGCGGATTCAACGACTTTCTCCGTGGCTGGTTCAGATTCAGGTTCCTCTGACACTTCCGCAGTTGTTTCGACTAGTTCTGCAGCTTCAACAATTTCCTCTGTGGCTGGTTCACTTTCAGCCACATCAGTTGTACCCTCAGTTTCAGGTTCCTCCGCCATTTCAGCAGTTGTGTCAACTGGTTCAGCAGATTCAACAAATTCCTCAGTGGCTGGTTCACTTTCTGCGAACTCAGTTGTGTCTTCAATAACTTCCTCTGTGGCTACCTCAGTTTCAGTCTCCTCAAAAAAAAAAAAAAAAAAAAAAAAAAAAAAAAAATTTTTTTTTTTTTTTTTTTTTTTTTTTTTTTTTTTTTTTTTTTTTTTTTTTTTTTTTTTTTTTTTTTTTTTTTTTTAGGTTCCTCTGACACTTCTGCTGTTGTGTCGACTGGTTCTGCAGCTTCAACAATTTCCTCTGTGGTTGGTTCACTTTCACCCACCTCAGTTGTGACTGCAACTACTTCCTCTGTGGCTGGCTCAGTTTCATGCTCCTCAGGAGGTTCACTTGTGTCCACTGGTTCAGAGGATTCA
Source organism: Ridgeia piscesae (assembly GCA_025642075.2). Lineage (NCBI taxonomy): Eukaryota > Metazoa > Annelida > Polychaeta > Sabellida > Siboglinidae > Ridgeia > Ridgeia piscesae. The sequence goes on from JAODUO010000530.1 coordinate 116,294, forward strand.
ACTACTTTCTCAGTGGCTGGTTCAGTTTCAGGTTCCTCTGACAGTTCTGCAGTTGTGTCGACTGGTTCTGTAGCTTCAACAATTTCATCTGCGGCTGGTTTACCTTCAGGCACCTCAGTTGTGCCTTCAACCACTTCCTCTGTGGCTGGCTCAGTTTCAGTGTCCTCAGTAAGTTCACTTGTGTCCACTGGTTCAGCGGATTCAACGACTTTCTCCGTGGCTGGTTCAGTTTCAGGTTCCTCTGACACTTCTGCAGTTGTGTCGACTGGTTCTTCAGCTTCAACAATTTCCTCTGTGGCTAGTTCGCTTTCAGCCACCTCAGGTGTACCCTCAGTTTCAGATTCCTCTCCCATATCAGCTGTTGGTTCAACAATTTCCTGTGTGGCTGGTTTACTTTCTGCGAACTTAGTGGTATCTTCAACAATTTCCTCAGTGACTGGTTCACTTTCCGTTACGTCTGCTAGTTCAGTTGTTGTATCCACTGGTTGGGCAGTTTCAGCAACTTCCTCAGTGACTGGTTCAGTTTCTGTTTCATCTGACACGTCTGCAGTTGTGTCGACTGGTTCTGCAGATGCAACAATTTCTTCTGCAGCTGGTTCACTTTCAGCCACCTCAGTTGTGCCATCAACCACTTCCCCTGTGGCTGGGTCAGTTTCAGTCTCCTCAGGAAGTTCACTTGTGTCCACTGGTTCAGCGGATTCAACGAATTTCTCCGTGGCTGGTTCAGTTTCAGATTCCTCTGACAATTCCGCAGCTGTGTCGACTGGTTCTGCAGCTTCAACAATTTTCTCTGTGGCTTGTTCACTTTCAACCATCTCAGTTGTAGAATCTGTTGCCATTTCAGGTGTTGTGTCCACTGGTTCGGCAGATTCAACAACTTCCTCAGTTACTAGTTCAGTTTCAGATTCCTCTGCCATTTCGGAAGTTGTGTCATCTGGTTCTGCAGCTTCGGCAATTTCTTCTGTAGATGGTTCAGTTTCAGCCACCTCAGTTGTGCCATGAACAATTTCCTCTGTGGCTGGCTCAGTTTCAGTCTCCTCAGTAAGTTCACTTGTGTCCACTTGTTCAGCGGATTCAACGAATTTCTCTGTGGCTGGTTCAGATTCAGATTCCTCTGACAATTCTGCAGTTGTGTCGACTGGTTCTGCAGCTTCAACAAATTCCTGTGTGGCTGGTTCACTTTCAGCCGTCTCAGTTGTACCCTCAGTTTCAGATTCCTCTGCCATTTCAGCAGTTGTGTGAGTTGGTTCAGCAGATTCATCAATTTCTTCTGTAGCTGGTTCACTTTCAGACACCTCAGTTTTTCCTTCTAAAACATCCTCTGTGGCTGGCTCGGTTTCAGTCTCCTCAGTATGTTCACTTGTGTCGATTGGTTCAGCGATTTCAACGACTTTCTCCATGGGTGGTTCAGTTTCAGGTTCTTCTGACACTTCTGCAGTTGTGTCGACTGGTTCTGCAGCTTCAACAATTTCCTCTGTGGCTTGTTCACTTTCTGCGAACTCAGTTGTTCCTTCTACAACATCCTCTGCAGCTGGCTCATTTTCAGTCTCCTCAGTAATTTCACTTGTGTCGATTGGTTCAGCGGTTTCAACGACTTTCTCCATGGCTGGTTCAGGTTCAGGTTCCTCTGACACTTCTGCAGTTGTGTCGACTGGTTCTGCAGCTTGAACAATTTCGTCTGTGGCTGGTTCACTTTCAGCCACCTCAGTTGTACCCTCAGTCTCAGATTCTTCTCCCATTTCAGCAGTAGGTTCAACAATTTCCAGTGTGGCTGGTTCACGTTCTGCGAACATAGTTGTGCCTTCAACAATTTCCTCAGTGACTGGTTCCCTTTCCGTCACGTCTGCTAGTTCATGTGTTGTATCCACTGGTTCTGCAGCTTCAACAATTTCGTATGTAGCTGGTTCACTTTCAGCCACCTCAGTTGTGTCTTCAACCACTTCCTGTGTGGCTGGCTCAGTTTCAGAGTCCTCAGTAAGTTCACTTGTTTCCATTGGTTCAGCGGCTTCAACGACTTTCTCCGTTGCTGGTTCAGATTCAGGTTCCTCTGACACTTCTGCAGTTGTGTCGACTGGTTCTGCAGCTTCGTCAATTTCCTCTGTGGCTGGTTCACTTTCTGCGAACTCAGTTGTTCCTTCTACAAGATCCTCTGTGGCTTGCTCGGTTTCAGTCTCCTCAGTAATTTCACTTGTGTCGACTGGTTCAGCGGTTTCAACGACTTTCTCCGTGGCTGGTTCAGTTTCAGGTTCCCCCGACACTTCTGCAGTTGTGTCGTCTGGTTCTGCAGCTTCAAGAGTTTCCTGTGTGTGTGGTTCACTTTCAGCGACCTCAGTTGTGCCTTGAACAATTTCCTCTGTGGCTGGCTCTGTTTCAGTCTCCTCAGTAAGTTCACTTGTGTCCACTGTTTCAGCGGATTCAACGACTTTCTCCGTGGCTGGTTCAGGTTCAGGTTCCTCTGACACTTCTGCAGTTGTGTCGACTGATTCTGCAGATTCAACAATTTCCTCTGTGGCTGGTCCACTCTCAGCCATCTCAGTTGTACTTACAGTTTCAGATTCTTCTGCCATTTCAGCTGTTGTGTCAACTCGTTCAGCAGATTCAACAATTTCCTTTGTGGCTGGTTCACTTTCAGCCACCTCAGTTGTGCCTTCAACAACTTCCTCTGTAGCTGGCTCAATTTCAGTCTCCAAAGTAAGTTCACTTGTGTGGACTGGTTCATCGGATTCAACTATTTTCTCCGTCGCTGGTTCAGTTTCAGTTTCCTCTGACACTTCTGCAGTTGTGTAGACTGGTTCTGCAGCTTTAACAATTTCTTCCGTGGCTGGTTCACTTTCAGCCACGTGAGTTGTACCCCCAATTTCAGATTCCTTTGCCATTTCAACTGTTGTGTCAATTGTTTCAACAGGTTCAACAATTTCCTGTGTGGCTAGTTCACTTTCTGCGAACATAGTTGTGCCTTCAACAATTTCCTCAGTGACTGGTTCAATTTCTGTCACGTCTGCTAGTTCAGGTGTTGTTTCCACTGGTTCGGCAGATACAACAACTTCCTCAGTGACTGGTTTAGTTTCATATTCCTCTGCCATTTCGGAAGTTGTGTCATCTGGTTCTGCAGCTTCCACAATTTCTTCTGTAGCTGGTTCACTTTCAACCACCTCAGTTGTGCCTTCAACAACTTCCTGTGTGGCTGCCTCAGTTTCAGTTTCCTCAGTAAGTTCATTTGTGTCCACTGGTTCAGCGGCTTGTTCAGTTTCAAGTTCCTCTGACACGTCTGCAGTTGTGTCGACTGGTTCTGCGGCTTCAACAATTTCCTCTTTGGCTGGTTCGCTTTCAGCCACCTCAGTTGTACCCTGAACAACTTCCTTACAGACTGGTTCAGTTTCAGATTCCTCCTCTATTTCGGCAGTAGTGTCAACTGGTTTAGCAGATTCATCGATACTGTCAGTGGCTTGTTCACCTTCCTTCTCAGGTATCTGAGTTGGGATTTCAACTGGTTCGGAAATATGAGCAATGTCCTCTGTGATATCACTCCCCTCCTCGACTTCAATAACTGACATTCCTGAGGCTACCGTTGTTTCTTTAGTTATCGATTCCTGTGGTAATTCAGAAGTATCTGGTGTTTCTATGATCATCAGTTCCTCTGTTAACTCAGAATCATCTGGTGTGTCTTTGATCACCAATTCCTCTGACAATTCCGAAACTTCCAGTGTTTGTTTGATTACCAATTCGTCTGGTAACTCCGAAACCTCTAGTGTTTCTGTGATCACCAATTCCTCTGATAATTCCGAAACCTCCGGTGATTCTCTGATCACCAATTCCTCTAGTAGTTCTGAAAGTGCTGGTGCTTCGGATATTGTCAACTCCTCTTTTAACCCAGAATCCTCTTTTGTTTCTTGGATAACCAATTTCTCTTGTAATTCCGAAACTGCTGGTGTTTCTGTTATCAGTAATTCCTCTGGAGATTCAGAAATGTCTGGTGTTTCCGAAACTGTTGGTGTTCCTGCTGGCAGTAATTTCTCTGGTAACTCAAAAACGTCCGATGGTTCTTTTATCACCAATTCCACTGGCTGATCAGAAACCTCCTGAGTTTCTTTGATCATCAATTCCTTTGATAATTCCGAAATCTCTTGAGCTTCTTTGATCAACAATTCCTCTGATAATTCCGAAACCTCTTGAGTTTCTTTGATCACCAATTCCTTTGATAATTCCGAAACCTCCGATGATTCTTTGATCACCAATTCCTCTGATAATTCCGAAACCTCTTGAGCTTCTTTGATCACCAATTCCTCTGATAATTCCGAAACATCCGGTGATTCTTTGATCACCAATTCCCCTGATAATTCCGAAACCTCTGGTGATTCTTTGATCACAAATTCCTCTGATAGTTCTGAAACATCTGGTAGTGTTTCTCTGACAACTAATTCCTCTGGTAACTCAGAAATGTCCGTTTCTTTGATAACTACTTGTTCGACAAAGTCATCAATATCTGACGTTTCTCTGATCACCAATTCAACTGGTACGTCATCAAGTTCTGTCGTTTCTTTCACCAACAATTCGTCAACATCTGTTGTTTCTTTGACAACCAATTCCTGTGGTGATTTATCAATATCTTTGACCATCAAATCTTCTGGTGACTCATCGACATCAGTCGCTTCTTTGATTACTAATTGTTCAGTTAAATAATCTGGTTCTATGTTTTCTTTTATAAACAGGTCGTTGGTCATTTCAACAGGTTCTGGCTCGGCTGTTGTCTCTGCTGTCCTTTCTTCAATTATAAGTTGTTCAGCTGCAGCCATATGAACCTCCATTACTGTCAGCGTCTCCTCGAAACTGGCATTAGCTATGTTAGTTTAGGCAAAAGATCCATCCAAGGTTGGTCCAAGGAGAAGGCATGAAAGAGAAGAGCAGAATAGAATTGCATTAGGATGGTGACACAGTTAGCGTCAGAGATTTAAAGAGAAAAGTACGTATGAGTAAATAAAGTGGAAAGAGGCACAGAAAAAGCAAATCCCAGGCAATAGGCAAACAGCTCAGCTAGAATGCAATGGACAGAGTAAGGAGGGTACGGGTTTCAAGCAGAAGAAGGGTGTAGGGGTGTCAGGTGAGATGGATCCGTTTGCAACGTATCAACGCGTCTACGCTATACTCGTGCCAGAATCAACAAATCTCAATCATCAGATGTACCCACAACGCGGGTTTCCTCTTGCAAATGTTACGCAAAATGGCAACGTGCTGCACTTGCATAGCAGACACAGTGTTGTATGTTGTGTGTACTCGCATCAAAACGATCGCATTTCAGCTGTGGACAAGCTGGCTGAAAGTAGCAAAGTGACGTAGTGATAGACTAGCCATGCCAATGATGTACGTCTTTTTAAAATACAACAAAACGAAACCATACAAGCTACTGAAATGCTGCAGCAGGGGATTTAGGGCGGATACTCTTTTGGGGTATGATGGTAGTTCAGTATAATTGTGCACTAACAGGAACAACAAACCGTCGGAGGCACAACACACGGCCTCGTACTATGTAGGGTCATAACAGCAGGCAACGGCTCACTAGATGGTGGTGGTGGTAGCAGCGGCAGCACACCATACCAGGCAACAGGCCAACTTGCACTTGGCCGTAGGAACACATCTCACATGCACTGTATGACGTGAACATCGGCAAACAGATGCAAAATGGAAGAGCATCGCGCTGCATTACGCTTGTCGCAAATGTAATCTAAAAAGAAGGTCATGCCGTAAAACAGATACCCTCATATGATAGTACCTTCTGGACTGACAACATCCGTGTCAATGTCTTGAGATGCCAGCGGCACCGAGGGTTGATCTAGAAAGCAAAAACATTAGGAGAAAGCACGCATTGAATACAGTACATGTTGCATGGTGCAGGATGGCGATAAGCAGCCAGATATAGGGCTGCCACGGCTGGCACTGGAAGGCACGGGAACCCGTTTCATGAAGATATGTCTCAACTTCATATTATGAATACAGCCGGACGTAATGTTATAATATAGCAAGAATGTTTCAACCTGCTTGCATCCAAAGAGGAACGCGACACAAGTAGTAAGTGAATTATTAAGATGCGCGTCTTACATTATTTCGTGTACAACAACGACAATGATGAATGATAACAGAGATCTCTGTTATGTTCTACTATATTGTCGTTCATAGAACGGGCATCGCTCAGGGAGATTTGCTGCCACACGACTGTTCCCTCCTGCCCTGTGCCAGCCGTGGCATACACGGTAGTCCACGCTGACTTCACTGACGGCACTTCACCGTGGCAGACACCTACAGCGACCTACGACGCAAACTACAACGCTACGTTAGTGGTGCAACGTTGACGAAGAGAAACCAACCGAAGTGGGGAACGACAGACGGACTACGCTAGAGACTGACACCGGCACGCGGCAGTGCGGGAACACGGTGCCTGGGCAGGAGTCGGACACAACACGCACACACGCTACGTAGGGCACACGGACAACAGCGGTGTGGGACGGCTACCTTGTTCGGTATGAGACTCTAATCCGAAATATTTCACAAAATCATCATCATCAAGAGGCACGCTATGGTCCTCAGTAATTGTTATAATGGGCGTACCAGGTCCGTCTCCCGTGTCCGCTGCAAACGACAGAGAGAAAAGACATCTGTAATGTAGGGTCACAGATGGTCACATGACCGCACCACCATGGTAAATGACACATACTCATTATTTCTCGGGAGAGGCACGGCAATCGTTCAGTGTAGTAGCCAGACGCACAAAAATACCGACACAGTAGCAAACAAAGACATATCCTGTCCACTGCATCACACGTGGCTCGTCAAAGTCACCATTCACGCTGCAAGTCACGTCTGATTACACACGCACACATTCGTGCACACTCTCAGGCTCATGAGACACACGGTGGCTTCACGCTCCAATAGTATGATGACACGATCACTACGAGTCACATCAATACAACACAAAACTGAAAGAAACTCCTCAAAACCACGCTGCTACCAGAGAGAAAGAGATACAACATGTAGTGACACGTCACTGACGATACCATGCATCATTCGTCAGCACATTGGGGAAGGGACCATCCACAAATTACACCATTTTACACCATCACATGCCCCCAACGTATTTCTGCCACCTCGCTACAGTACAATAATCATAGAAAAAAGAAAAGTACGTTTTTATTGCCAGTATTCTAGAAATTCTACTAAAATGCCAAACATGCAAATAAATATACACCCATCCCAAGGTATAAACAATTTCATTCCCTATAAATTTACAGTACTCAGTGACCCAGACCCAAACAATAATATTAAACCAATTAGTAACATTTAATACGATAATGTTCCATCGTATGGTAATCAGAATTAGTTGATTCACTGGGCTTCCTATAGTATCTATGAAAAATAAACAAACAGAGCTAGTGAAAAAGTATTAACCGTATCACAATAACAACTGAATTGCTGCACAGTAAGTAGATGGTGGATGTCAAACGTATTGTACGAATAAGCTCATTAGCTGTATTTTTTTGCGCCGCAGCACTGGTGCCTGTATTGATATCCCACACAAATGTTTTACTCTCATGACACATAGTGAGTGCGTGGCCTATATACGAATGACACAATTCCTGGATGGCATCGTACACAGTATACATACAACGAGGCCATCACATCCATCGTACCCAGCAGTACGACTGACCTAATCACACACACACACGTAAGACATATCACACGACGTGCCGTGTGTTAGTTATTCGTTAGTCAGAATACAACATATCCACACAAGGAATGCTGCCGATTAAAGCTCGCCACGCACTCTTGTGGTCGGCGGGGTGGTTACACACGAAGCACCAGCGACGACCACGCCTACTTAGGCGGAACCAGAGGCAATGCATGCGCATCTCTGAGGCCGGTCGCTGACACCTCGATGAAGCAAAGCTCACTGAAGAAAACTCTATCTACCTTCTGCTGTAACTCTGTCATCGTACGGCATTTCGGAGTCACCGGCTGTTTCACTTCGCACGACCCTCTCATCTGTGTGACAAATCGGCACACAACATATCAGCTGGCCTCTTCGATGGCTGCGTATACTGGTAAGTCTATGCAGCAGTCGTCAACAACACAGTGTGACACAGTAGAGATTGTAGCTACGACCAACCACGGATGGGCCTTGCAAGACCCTTTGGTTTTTTCATCATTAATTAAAAGTCAGTGCCAGTTTGGACCATAAGGTACAGTTTCGATAAATGGGTATGATGCAAACAGGTCAACCATACAGCCAAGGTAATTACTGTAAGTCAACATTGTGCCTCTCCCACTAAATTTAGGTTTCGGAAACAACAAGAAATTATGTTTTCTTCATTTAAAGGTACGAAATAAATCATTTTACATTTTCTCCGACTGAAGTGGCGTATCTGAACGTCTGATCCATCATCCCATGTGAGATTACCACTAATGACCCTGAAGTATTAAACCTTAATTGGTCAGGATCTTGCAAGTTTCATCCATGCCGAGTAGTAGGCACATATAGACACGATTATTTTGGCCGACTTCACAAAGCATTTGTATTGAATGAACTTTTATATCAAGGCGGTCGTATGTAACTATCTTTATGCATATCTCAATTCCGATGCACTAGTTTTATTGTGCAACTGTTCCGAATAAAATATACCTTCTGAAACGTTTCACGTGTTTCGATTTTATTCCATATATGGGCATTAACGTTTTTTGAAACCGGCCCCTATGCTCCACACTTTCTGGATTTGTCAAAAAGCGTGACAGTTTGATACATGTACAGAGTCAATGATTCCACGTGATAACGAGTAGAGGACTGGAATAACGAATTCGAATGTTGCCTTGGGCACTTTTCCTTATACTTGAGATGCATTGCATGATAATTTCCGATATTAAACAAGCATTAACCACCGAGGAAACACTGACATGTACATACAACCAAACGGTTTTCCAGAGTAGTGATGAATCTTGCTGCAACGTGTGACAGAATTAATATGGCAAAACGACGGTTGCAAACATTAATAGCTTTAGTCACTGTCATGCAAAATGGGTTTGTGATAATGACTTATCAAGTTGAAACCGGTCTATATAATATAGGTGACAAACAATTTGTCACAAAACAACTGAATACTTCACATGATGCAAATGCCTCCCTGTAATACTTTTCAGTAATTTGATTTCCGATCACCCAGGGTGCCTTAGTATGAAACACATTTAATTTAAAAACATTCCCCAATTGGGGTGAACTACCACGAACTACCCCGCCTGTTAAAAACGGTTTTTGGAAGGGGTATTATTCCAAAGCTTGCATGAGCATTTCCAATACATGTTAGAACAGAACAGCAGCCAGGGGAACGCGGTAGTACCAGATACGAGTTAATTTTGTTAAGCATAGTACAGGCAACATGGAGGGTATATCCCAGACCGACTGACGGGATCTTTGAATGAGAAACCTGCGGTGCGTCCATTCAAAGGTGATTACTGGTAAAACAGTGAGGCAGAATGCATACATGTTGACTTTGCACAAGGCAGAGTTGTCACACACCCGTTTGGCTGTTCGTTTTCAAAATGCTATACCTTCTGCTTGCAGAGCCGACTCTTCGACGACTGGTGCCGGAATCGCCATGCCGTTCATGCTCTCTAGCATGTCCCCAGCCCCCTCCACAATTGTCCTCTCCGTCACCATCTGTTGGGTCCTTTTCGTGACGACGCGGCGCTTCACGACGGTTCCGTCCGGAAGTGTCTCGTCGTACTCCTGCACGTCGCTCGTTGTCTCCGGCTCACCGAAGATCTTATCTCCGTACTGCACCATCTCGGGCTCGGCCATCGCCACCCACTGCCCCTCTTCGTCCGTCATCGCGGGCATCTCCCCTTCCGGCGAGTCCATGATGACGCGCTTGACAATCGTCTGCTTCTGCGTCGTCTTCACGACTTTGCGCTTGACAATGGACCCGTCGGGCAGGGTCTCCTCGAACTCCTGCACGTCAGTTTCCGTGACGGGCTCGCCCTCCTTTGTGTCCATGAACACGCGCATGCCCTCCGCGGACTTACCCTCGTCGTCTGATTCGACGGGACTGTCGGCGTCGGACGGAGGCCCGTCTCTGATATCGCTCAGACTTGACGCTTCTGAAAGAATTTCTGAATCAGTTACAAACTCCTCGATAACCTCCCCGTCTGGCCCTACCCTGCGTATGCGTTTTGTTACTGTGCTGCGAACAACCCGCCTCTTCACAACAACCGTGCCATCCGGCAAAACCTCCCTGTACTCTTCCACACGTTCGCCATCTTCCAACTGCAAGTCGTCGTCGTCTTGTTTCGGCGCGGACGACGTTTCGAATGCTGGTTCTGCTGGAATGATTTCCTCGGCTGGGGACATCGACGCGACGTCGTCGCCGGGTTGAACCAACGTGACGATGATGGTCGTCACCTTTCGCTTCACCCACGTCTGATCCCCCGTCACCTGCTGAGACTCTTGAACAGATGTCTGTGTCCTTGTGTTGTTCTGATGCATGTCTGTCACGCCGGGTGCCATTCTGACGATCTCCTCGTTGATCTCCGTGCCGACAGGTGCCGCGTCGCCATCAACCCATCGGTAGAAGAGGGTGGTGGTTGTAGTGGTCTTCACTCGTGTGCCGTCGTCTAGGACTTCTTCCTTCTCCTGTACGTCAGTGCTCCTCTCAAGATCGCCCCCGGGTTGTGTTGGAATGGCAGTAAGAGCCTCACTGCGCTCTATCGCGCTCACAGTCGTCGTCGTCACCTTGCGCTTCAACCACGTCCCTTGCGACATTTGCAGTGAGTCCTGCACGGACTTCCTCGTCTTCGAGTTTTCTTGTTCCACATGTGTGACGCCAGGTCCGAGTTCAAGGATATCCTCGGCAACGTCTCGGCCGACCAGTGTCTCATTGCCTTCAACGGTTACTCTGAAATATTCGATCGTGGTTACGGTTGTTTTCACTTTTGTCCCATTATCCAGGACCTCATCATGCTCCTGGACATCTGTCCTGCTTTGAACATCTGGACTAGCGACATCAGCCGCAATGGATTCCATCAGTTCGTCAGGGTGTACTGCTGTCACAGTGATGCGGGTAACTTTACGTTTCTCCCACCGTCCGCCGGGCAGACCTTTCTGTGACTCTTGCACGGACGTTTTCGTCCTTGTGTTTTCTTGATGAATGTCCGTGACGCCTGGCGACAGCTCCACGATCTCTTCATGGATGTCCTTGCCGACTGATATTTCCTCTGCATTTTCCGCCACGATGTAATGCTCAGTAGTAGTTGTGACAGTCTTGACCTTCGTTCCGTCATCAAGAACTTCCTCATGCTCCTGGACATCAGTTCTCGTCTGGATCTCGCCTTCAGGGATCGGTGCTGGTACAGCAGCAAGTCCGTCCTCACGCTGAATGGTGCTCACAATCATTCTGGTGACTACTCGCCTCACCCATGTTCCTTCAGACGTCATCTGGTGCGATTCCTGCACATACTTCTTTGTCCGAGTGTTCTCTTGTTCCATGTGTGTGATGCCTGGTGCCAGCTCAACAATGTCCTCTTTCACATCCTTACCGACGGGCACCTCCTCGCCCTCGTGGGTGATCCTGCAGTACGCAACGATGGTTGTTGTTGTTCTGACGACTGTGCCATCATCAAGGACCTCCTCGTGTTCCTGTATATCGGGTCGGCTGTGGACATCTGGATTGGAGATGTCGGCTGTGATGACTTCCAACAGCTCCCCGGGCTGTACAGAGGTCACAGTGACGCGGGTGACTTTACGCTTCTCCCAGCGACCACCAGGAAGGCCTTTCTGTGATTCTTGCACCGATGTTTTCGTCTTTGTGTTTTCCTGATGGACGTCTGTGACACCAGGACATAGTTCAGTTATCTCCTCATGGATGTCCTTACCGACTGATATTTCCTCATTTTCTGTCACAATGTAATGGTCAGTTGTAGTTGTGACAGTCTTGACATTCGTCCCGTCATCAAGTACCTCCTCGTGCTCTTGGACATCCGTCCTTGTCTGGATATCACCTTCTGGGATTTGAGATGGCAGAGCAGTAATTCCTTCTTCTAATTGGATGCTTGTCACAGTTTTCCTGGTAATCTTACGCTGCACCCACGTTCCTTCGGGTACCATCTGGTGCGATTCCTGCACCGCTATCTTAGTTTTTGTGTTTTCCTGTTCCTCGTGTTTGACGCCAGGCCCCAGCTCAACAATGTCCTCTTTCACATCTTTTCCGACCGGCATCTCATCTCCCTCAGGGCTTATCTTGTAATACTCAACAACAGTTGTGACAGTGCTGACATTTGTCTCGTCATCCAGAATTTCACTGTGCTTCTGGATGTCTGTTCTGCTTTGAACATCTGGACTGTTTACATCAGCCGCAATGACCTCCAAAAGTTCTTCACGACGGACTACTGTCACTGTGACATGGGTCACTCTACGTTTCTGCCAATACCCATTTGGCTCGACTTTCTGCGAATCTTGCACGGAGGTCTTTATCCTTGTACCTTCTTGCTGTACACCTGTGACTCCGGGACCTAGTTCCGTTATTTCCTCGTGAATCTCTTGTCCAATGAGCACCTCTTTTGGTGTGTCTTCTTCAACATACATTATGTAATGTCCATTTGTGGTGGTGACAGTTTTGACAGTTGTCCCATTGTCAAGAACCTCCTCGTGTTCCTGAACATCTGTTCTAATGTCAATTTTGCCTTCAGGAATTCCGGCTGGCACAAGTTCTTCAATAGGTGCTGGTTCTTCCTCAACAAGTCTGTCGACTGGCACTTCCTCTGAGACAGGAGACTCCGCAAGCATAATTTCCTCTTTCTCTTCTGGTTTTTCGGATAGCGGTGATTCGGCTGGAACAAGTTCCTCGACAGGTGCTTGTTCTTCTTCAACAAATCTGTCTGCTGGCGCTTCCTCAGAAACGGGAGACTCAACAGGGATCACTTCCTCTTTCTCCTGTGGTTTCTCAGACACTGGTGATTCGGCTGGAACAAGTTCATCTACAGGTGCTTGTTCTTCTTCAACAAATCTGTCTGCTGGCGCTTCCTCAGAAACGGGAGAGTCAACAGGCATCACTTCCTCTTTCTCCTCTGGTTTCTCAGACACTGGTGATTCGGCTGGAACAAGTTCATCGACAGGTGCTTGTTCTTCTTCAACAAATCTGTCTGCTGGCGCTTCCTCAGAAACGGGAGACTCAACAGGGATCACTTCCTCTTTCTCCTGTGGTTTCTCAGACACTGGTGATTCGGCTGGAACAAGTTCATCTACAGGTGCTTGTTCTTCTTCAACAAATCTGTCTGCTGGCGCGTCCTCAGAAACGGGAGACTCAACAGGCATCACCGCCTCTTTCTCTTCTGGTTTCTCAGACACTGGTGATTCGGCTGGAATAAGTTCTTCCGTTGGGACCGGTACGGCATCAACAACGCTCTCAGCAGCATCCACTTGCTCATACTGAACTCCTCCCTCAATCCACGTGACAACTATCCTGGTGACTTTACGCTTCACCCACGTGTCTTGAGACATCTGCAGCGAGTCTTGCACGGATGTCTTTGTCCTGGTATTTTGTTGTTCAACATCTGTGATGCCAGGTCCCAACTCAACTATGTCCTCACTGATATCTTTTCCAATCAGCACAACACTGCCATCTGGATTTATTCTAGTGTAGTCGATCGTGGTTATGGTAGTTTTCACCTTTGTCCCATCATCCAGGGCCTCATCATGCTCCTGGACATCTGTTCTGCTTTGAACATCTGGGCTACCGACATCAGCCGCAATGGATTCCATCAGTTCGTCAGGGTGTACTGCTGTCACAGTGATGCGGGTGACTTTACGTTTCTCCCACCGTCCACCTGGCAGACCTTTCTGAGACTCTTGCACGGATGTCTTCGTCCTTGTGTTTTCCTGATGGATGTCCGTGACACCTGGGGACAACTCAACGATCTCTTCCTGGATATCCTTGCCAACATGTATTTCTTTGGTTATATTCCCATGAACTGTCACAACGAAATGTACAATTGTAGTTGTGACTGTATTAACATTTGTCCCATCGTCTAGAACTTCCTCGTGTTCTTGTACATCAGTTCTGGTCTGGATTTCTCCTTCAGGTATTGGTAGAAGTTCTTCTGCAGGTGCCTGTTCTTCTTCAACAAATCTGTCTGCTGGTGCTTCCTCCGAGACAATTGACTCAACGGGCACTATCTCCTCTTTCTCCTCTGGTTTATCAGATATAGGTGATTCAGCTGTAACAAGTTCCTCAACAGGTGCTTGTTGTTCTTCGACAAATCTGTCTGCTGGCGCTTCCTCAGAAACGGGAGACTCAACAGGCATCACTTCCTCTTTCTCCGCTGGTTTCTCAGACACTGGTGATTCGGCTGGAATAAGTTCTTCCGTTGGGACCGGTACGGCATCAACAACGCTCTCAGCACCATCCACTTGCTCATACTGAACTCCTCCCTCAATCCACGTGACAACTATCCTGGTGACTTTACGCTTCACCCATGTGTCTTGAGACATCTGCAACGAGTCTTGCACGGATGTCTTTGTTCTGGTGTTTTCTTGTTCGACATCTGTGATGCCAGTTCCCAGTTCAACTACGTCCTCACTGATATCTTTTCCAATTAGCACCTCGTCGCCATCAGAATTTATTCTGGAGTACTCAATCGTGGTTATAATAGTTTTGACCTTTGTCCCATCATCAAGTACCTCATCATGCTCTTGAACATTTGTTCTGCTTTGAACATCTGGACTAGCGACATCAGCTGCAATGGATTCCATCAGTTCGTCAGGGTGTACTGCTGTCACAGTGATGCGGGTAACTTTACGTTTCTCCCACCGTCCACCTGGCAGACCTTTCTGTGACTCTTGCACGGACGTCTTCGTCCTTGTGTTTTCCTGATGGATGTCCGTGACACCTGGGGACAACTCAATTATCTCCTCCTGGATGTCCTTGCCAACATGTATTTCTTTGGTTTCATACTCATCACCTGTCACAACGTAATGTTCAGTTGTAGTTGTGACCGTTTTAACATTTGTCCCATCGTCTAGAACTTCCTCGTGTTCCTGTACATCAGTTCTGGTCTGGATTTCTCCTTCAGGTATTGGCAGAAGTTCTTCTACAGGTGATTGTTCTTCTTCAACAAATCTCTCGGCAGGGGCTTCCTCCGAGACAGGAGACTCAACAGGCATTACCTCCTCTCTCTCCTCTGGTTTCTCAGACACTGGTGATTCAGTTGGAGCAAGTTCTTCCACAGGCGCTTGTTCTTCTTCAACAAATCTGTCTGCTGGTGCTTCCTCTGATACTGGTGACTCGACAGGCATAACGTGAGCATCCTGTCTGTCTACCAGCGACACTACAGTTGTTTGGGTCTTTCGTTTCACCCATGTTCCATCCTCTGCTGTCTCGTCAGCTTCGTCTTCTGATGTTCGACTTGTTGTGCTATCCTCGTCAATATGAGTGATTCCTGGAGCCATTTCTAGGATGACCTCAACAATTTCTTTGCCGACAGGGACTTCGACAGTATCGTCTCCAGCAGTAATTGTTTTGTAGTGTTCAACTGTGGTTGTGGTAATCTTCACATTTGTTCCATCGTCCAGAACTTTGTGATGTTCCTTCACATCCGTCCTCTGTTGCACTTCGCTCTCCACAACCTCCGGTTCAAGTTCCACCTCTACCAGACTGATGACTGTGGTTGTGGTCTTTTGTCTCAGCCACGTGCCATCTGGCAGCGTATCTTCTGTCTCCTTGTCTGTTGTCTTACTGGTGACATCTTCTTGGTCGTCAGAGGCACCAGGTGCCACCTGAACAATGGTTTTGTCAATCTCTGTTCCAACTGGAACCTCTGTGGTTTCAACGCCATCGCTACGTGTCTTGTAAAACACCGTTGTTTTGGTTGTAGTTCTCACTGTGGTTCCGTCGTCCAAGACTTCATCATGTTGTTGAACATCTTCCTTAGTCTGAACTTCACTTTCCACGACCTCTCGCTGAACCAGAGTCACAGTGGTTGTGGTGGTCTTTCTCTTCACCCAAGTTCCATCGTCTGCAGTTTCCTCTGATTCGTCTTCTGACGTATGACTCGTTGTGTAACCCTCTTCAACATGAGTGACTCCAGGTGCCATTTCTATGACGACTTCATCAATATCCTTGCCTACAGGAACCTCAGTGACATCGTCTCCAATGGTGACTGTTTTGAAGTGTTCAGTCGTGGTTGTTCTAATTGTTACATCTGTGCCATCGTCCATGACTTTGTGGTGTTCTTTCACGTCTTTTCGTTGCTGCACCTCACTCTCAACAGCCTCTGGCTCCTCCGGTGCCGCTGCAGCTGCCATTGGAACCTCTTCTGGCGCAATGCTTTCTTCCACCAAAGTCACAGTTGTGGTCACAGTTTTCTGTTTCAGCCAACTACCATCTGGCATCATGTCTTCTGACTCTTGCTCGTCTGTTTTCCTTGTTGTGTTTGCCTGTTCGACATAATTGACGCCTGGTGCCAACTCAGTGATGTCTTCGTAGACATCCCGGCCAACGATGACCTCTGATGTTGTTGTGCCTTCGGTGACGGTTTTGTAGTGCTCAGTAGTTGTCGTTGTAATCTTGACGGTGGTTCCATCATCCAGCACTTCATCATGATCCTGGATGTCAACTCTGGTCTGGACTTCGCTTTCCACTATTGCCAGACTGATGACTGTAGTTGTGGTCTTTTGTCTCAGCCAGGTGCCATCTGGCAAAGTATCTTCTGTCTCCTGATCAGTTGTCTTACTGGTGACACCTACAGCATCAACAGTACTAGCACCAGGTGCCACCTGAACAATGGTTTTATCAATCTCTGTTCCAACTGGAACCTCTGTGGTTTCAATGCCATCACTACGTGTCTTGTAAAACACTGTTGTTTTGGTTGTAATTCTCACTGTGGTTCCGTCGTCCAAAACTTCATCATGTTTTTGAACATCTTCCTTAGTCTGAACTTCACTTTCCACGACCTCTCGCTGAACCAGAGTCACAGTGGTTGTGGTGGTCTTTCTCTTCACCCAAGTTCCATCGTCTGCAGTTTCCTCAGATTCGTCTTCAGATGTATGACTCTTTGTGTAACCCTCTTCAACATGAGTGACTCCGGGTGCCATTTCTATTACGACTTCATCAATTTCCGTGCCTACAGGAATCTCAGTGACATCGTCTCCAACGGCGACTGTTTTGAAGTGTTCAGTCGTGGTTGTTCTGATTGTTACATCTGTGCCATCGTCCATGACTTTGTGGTGTTCTTTCACGTCTTTTCGTTGCTGCACCTCACTCTCAACAGCCTCTGGCTCCTCCGGTGCCGCTGCAGCTGCCATTGGAACCTCTTCTGGCGCAATGCTTTCTTCCACCAAAGTCACAGTTGTGGTCACAGTTTTCTGTTTCAGCCAACTACCATCTGGCATCATGTCTTCGGACTCTTGTTCGTCTGTTTTCCTTGTTGTGTTTGCCTGATCGACATCATTGACACCTGGTGCCAACTCAGTGATGTCTTCGAAGACATCCCGGCCAACGATGACCTCTGATGTTGTTGTGCCTTCGGTGACGGTTTTGTAGTGCTCAGTAGTTGTCGTTGTAATCTTGACGGTGGTTCCATCATCCAGCACTTCATCATGATCCTGGATATCAACTCTGGTCTGGACTTCACTTTCCACTATTGCCAGACTGATGACTGTAGTTGTGGTCTTTTGTCTCAGCCAGGTGCCATCTGGCAAAGTATCTTCTGTCTCCTGATCAGTTGTCTTACTGGTGACACCTTCATCCCCAACAACACTAGCACCAGGTGCCACCTGAACAATGGTTCTGTCAATCTCTGTTCCAACTGGAACCTCTGTGGTTTCAACGCCATCGCTACGTGTCTTGTAAAACACCGTTGTTTTGGTTGTAGTTCTCACTGTGGTTCCGTCGTCCAAGACTTCATCATGTTGTTGAACATCTTCCTTAGTCTGAACTTCACTTTCCACGACCTCTCGCTGAACCAGAGTCACAGTGGTTGTGGTGGTCTTTCTCTTCACCCAAGTTCCATCGTCTGCAGTTTCCTCAGATTCGTCTTCAGATGTATGACTCTTTGTGTAACCCTCTTCAACATGAGTGACTCCGGGTGCCATTTCTATTACGACTTCATCAATTTCCGTGCCTACAGGAATCTCAGTGACATCGTCTCCAACGGCGACTGTTTTGAAGTGTTCAGTCGTGGTTGTTCTGATTGTTACATCTGTGCCATCGTCCATGACTTTGTGGTGTTCTTTCACGTCTTTTCGTTGCTGCACCTCACTCTCAACAGCCTCTGGCTCCTCCGGTGCCGCTGCAGCTGCCATTGGAACCTCTTCTGGCGCAATGCTTTCTTCCACCAAAGTCACAGTTGTGGTCACAGTTTTCTGTTTCAGCCAACTACCATCTGGCATCATGTCTTCGGACTCTTGTTCGTCTGTTTTCCTTGTTGTGTTTGCCTGATCGACATCATTGACACCTGGTGCCAACTCAGTGATGTCTTCGAAGACATCCCGGCCAACGATGACCTCTGATGTTGTTGTGCCTTCGGTGACGGTTTTGTAGTGCTCAGTAGTTGTCGTTGTAATCTTGACGGTGGTTCCATCATCCAGCACTTCATCATGATCCTGGATATCAACTCTGGTCTGGACTTCACTTTCCACTATTGCCAGACTGATGACTGTAGTTGTGGTCTTTTGTCTCAGCCAGGTGCCATCTGGCAAAGTATCTTCTGTCTCCTGATCAGTTGTCTTACTGGTGACACCTTCATCCCCAACAACACTAGCACCAGGTGCCACCTGAACAATGGTTCTGTCAATCTCTGTTCCAACTGGAACCTCTGTGGTTTCAACGCCATCGCTACGTGTCTTGTAAAACACCGTTGTTTTGGTTGTAGTTCTCACTGTGGTTCCGTCGTCCAAGACTTCATCATGTTGTTGAACATCTTCCTTAGTCTGAACTTCACTTTCCACGACCTCTCGCTGAACCAGAGTCACAGTGGTTGTGGTGGTCTTTCTCTTCACCCAAGTTCCATCGTCTGCAGTTTCCTCTGATTCGTCTTCTGACGTATGACTCGTTGTGTAACCCTCTTCAACATGAGTGACTCCAGGTGCCATTTCTATGACGACTTCATCAATATCCTTGCCTACAGGAACCTCAGTGACATCGTCTCCAATGGTGACTGTTTTGAAGTGTTCAGTCGTGGTTGTTCTAATTGTTACATCTGTGCCATCGTCCATGACTTTGTGGTGTTCTTTCACGTCTTTTCGTTGCTGCACCTCACTCTCAACAGCCTCTGGCTCCTCCGGTGCCGCTGCAGCTGCCATTGGAACCTCTTCTGGCGCAATGCTTTCTTCCACCAAAGTCACAGTTGTGGTCACAGTTTTCTGTTTCAGCCAACTACCATCTGGCATCATGTCTTCGGACTCTTGTTCGTCTGTTTTCCTTGTTGTGTTTGCCTGATCGACATCATTGACACCTGGTGCCAACTCAGTGATGTCTTCGAAGACATCCCGGCCAACGATGACCTCTGATGTTGTTGTGCCTTCGGTGACGGTTTTGTAGTGCTCAGTAGTTGTCGTTGTAATCTTGACGGTGGTTCCATCATCCAGCACTTCATCATGATCCTGGATATCAACTCTGGTCTGGACTTCACTTTCCACTATTGCCAGACTGATGACTGTAGTTGTGGTCTTTTGTCTCAGCCAGGTGCCATCTGGCAAAGTATCTTCTGTCTCCTGATCAGTTGTCTTACTGGTGACACCTTCATCCCCAACAGCACTAGCACCAGGTGCCACCTGAACAATGGTTCTGTCAATCTCTGTTCCAACTGGAACCTCTGTGGTTTCAACGCCATCGCTACGTGTCTTGTAAAACACCGTTGTTTTGGTTGTAGTTCTCACTGTGGTTCCGTCGTCCAAGACTTCATCATGTTGTTGAACATCTTCCTTAGTCTGAACTTCACTTTCCACGACCTCTCGCTGAACCAGAGTCACAGTGGTTGTGGTGGTCTTTCTCTTCACCCAAGTTCCATCGTCTGCAGTTTCCTCTGATTCGTCTTCAGACGTATGACTCGTTGTGTAACCCTCTTCAACATGAGTGACTCCAGGTGCCATTTCTATGACGACTTCATCAATATCCTTGCCTACAGGAACCTCAGTGACATCGTCTCCAATGGTGACTGTTTTGAAGTGTTCAGTCGTGGTTGTTCTAATTGTTACATCTGTGCCATCGTCCATGACTTTGTGGTGTTCTTTCACGTCTTTTCGTTGCTGCACCTCACTCTCAACAGCCTCTGGCTCCTCCGGTGCCGCTGCAGCTGCCATTGGAACCTCTTCTGGCGCAATGCTTTCTTCCACCAAAGTCACAGTTGTGGTCACAGTTTTCTGTTTCAGCCAACTGCCATCTGGCATCATGTCTTCGGACTCTTGTTCGTCTGTTTTCCTTGTTGTGTTTGCCTGATCGACATCATTGACACCTGGTGCCAACTCAGTGATGTCTTCGTAGACATCCCGGCCAACGATGACCTCTGATGTTGTTGTGCCTTCGGTGACGGTTTTGTAGTGCTCAGTAGTTGTCGTTGTAATCTTGACGGTGGTTCCATCATCCAGCACTTCATCATGATCCTGGATATCAACTCTGGTCTGGACTTCACTTTCCACTATTGCCAGACTGATGACTGTAGTTGTGGTCTTTTGTCTCAGCCAGGTGCCATCTGGCAAAGTATCTTCTGTCTCCTGATCAGTTGTCTTACTGGTGACACCTTCAGCATCAACAGCACTAGCACCAGGTGCCACCTGAACAATGGTTTTGTCAATCTCTATTCCAACTGGAACCTCTGTGGTTTCGATGCCATCGCTACGTGTCTTGTAAAACACCGTTGTTTTGGTTGTAGTTCTCACTGTGGTTCCGTCGTCCAAGACTTCATCATGTTGTTGAACATCTTCCTTAGTCTGAACTTCACTTTCCACGATCTCTCGCTGAACCAGAGTCACAGTAGTTGTGGTCGTCTTTCGTTTCACCCAAGTTCCATCGTCTGCAGTTGCTTCGGATTCATCCTCAGAGGTATGAGTTGTTGTGTTCTCTCCGTCAACATGAGTAACTCCTGGAGCAATTTCTAAGACGACTTCATTGATTTCCGTGCCTACTGGTACCTCAGTGGTGTCACGTCCAACGGTAACCGTTTTGTAATGCTCAACAGTAGTTGTTGTCACTTTTACCGTTGTGCCATCATCGAGTGTTTTGTGATGTTCCTGTACGTCCGTGCGTTGCTGCACTTCACTCTCAATCACCGCAGGAAGCTTCACAGTGGTTTTTGTCACCTTTCGTTCTTGCCATGCACCATCTGGCAAGGTGTCCTTGTACTCCTGTTCTGACGTTTCAGTCTCTGTCCCTTCCTGGTCGACAGCGTTGACACCCGGGGCCAACTCATAGACGACTTCATCGATCTGCTGGCCAACGATGACTTCCGAACTGTTGGTGCCTTCTGTGATCGTCTTGTAGTGTTCAGTGACGGTTGTTGTTGTTTTGACAGTGGTTCCATCGTCGAGTGTCTCCTCATGCTCTTTAACATCTGTTCTAGTCTGCACTTCTCCTTCTGTCACCTCAGGTACCTTCAGCGAGAGTACTGTCTCAGTGACATTTGTCTTCAGCCAGGTGCCATCAGACACTACTTCTTCGAACTCCTGCACGGACACTTCCCGGTTGGCGTCCTCCGGATAGGGTTCCGTGACATCTTGAGGCAAAATAAGTATCTCCTCCTCAACAGTAGTACCCACAAGCTGCTCGCCGGTGACGACGCTATCGACGACACGTCCACCAACTGTGGTGATTGTGATAAGAGGCGTGTAATGCTTAGTGGTCGTCACCTTCCGCTTGATGGTCATGCCATTGTCCGCCTGTTGCTCCGACTCCTCGGTGGTGGTCTTCGACTCCATGGGACCCTCAGTGACATCATACACCGGCTGTGGCTCGCTACGTGTCTCACCAGCGACAACAGCCACTGGGGAGATCACATCTTCCGGTGTCCTCGAAATAGGCTCAGCCTGCGTCACCTCAACCGTGTCTGCCTCCGACACTTCTTGCGAGCGTGCTGGTTTCTTGCCCTCCTCGAAAGGCGATTCCTGCTCTGGCATTGCGCTTTCAACAGGAATCTGGCGCTCTTGCATAACCATCTCTGAAATTTCACACAATCGCAGTGTCGCTACGCTGCTCGGTGGCTAGCTGCTTCATAGTTGCTACACGAGAACCATCACAACCATCCCACACTCATCCACGGATCAACAGGCCATGCAGGCAGTCAATGAACAGGTGTTTATTCGGAGCTCACAGTAGAGCCGCGCTTAATCCGTAAGGGAGCGCCACGTGCAAACAGACATATGAGAAAAACTGACAAAGCAACTGCTAAGGCGAATTAGCGACAGCTTCTGATGAGAACTTTTGAACAGCACATGAACAAACAAATCACTGAAGTACCAGTACCACGAGGATAGCCAAGAGTTCTAACCCAGGACCACCAGCCCATGAAACGTGAGTGCGAGAACACATAAGCAAGGAAAAGAGAAAGACAGTTCTCTAAACATGAAATGAGTCTTCTTTCGGAATGGCGATGGTCGTTCTAATGACGTCAGCAGGAGTAGGGGGAGGGAGAGGGGCGTTTGATGTGGCAATGGTGCTTCAGCTAGTGTTAAGATGCAACCACATAATCGGTTTGTTATGACAATTACGTATATGTGAACGATGTAAACATAAATTAAACATTGTTAGATGCAGCAATAATCCAGCCGCAGTGATATAAATCATTCAAAACATTAAGCGTGGATGCAGCAATGTGGCAGGTGTGAACAAAACGGCAGACATAGCAAAATGCAAACAGCGCCAAGTTTGTGTAAGCCACTCTCGTGGGTGGCGCATGCAACGGCGTCATGGTCAAATATGCACACTGGGTCAAAACAAGCTACTAAATAACTCCAAATTTCTACTTTAACGTTACATTTTTGGAATAAGAACTCCAGCTTCTGTGCGGTACATCGCCACGATTTCCGAACCCTGTCTTTCAAATATGGTTTGCGTGATAACAATTTGTAGGTAATAAAAAAAAACTGCCGTGGGCCACATTGCTACAGAAGAACATGTAGAAGCAATCACCAGCAGTAATCATTAAGTAATTGGTTATGAATCAGTAACCATTGTTACTAACAGTACATTGGAACAAAGCAAGACAACATCTGCACCAGCATGTGCAACATACACAAAGCATAACTAATTGGAAACTCAACAATGGTCCCTCTTATTGATACAAATGTGGGCGAAGCGCCGTTTACACAACAAACAAACAGATAGTTTTTCGCCATGGAGCCAGCAGTCAACACACTGTGGTCCGTACAGTAACCCGACTGAGTAATGTTTCAATATCGACTTTTCTCGTATCTACAGCAGCATTTCGTTGAATCACCCAATATCATTGGCCAGTAAAGCCAGATTGTCAATCAATGTGTGATTAATGAGAACTCGTGACAGTGTCACAGTTTACAAATGAAGACAATTGTAAAAATAATCCCAGCACAACACCGGCACAGTAACATGGTAACATAGGCAGGAACAACACTAGTTGACAACAACAGCAGCAGCAACAACACGCAAAACGCAGGGGCTAAGACAAAACCCACCCAGCTAAACAATAACAAAAACAGTAGGCACAGGTAAACAGAACATTAACTAGATCAGCTCTACGGTTAGCCGTTAGAATTAGTACCGAGTAAAATTACACACGCAACTAACAACTACTATTAGTAATGAAACTAACTACAATATGCATTCAGTATTCCTCATGATACAAATGCCAGAAACTAAAAAGCAACTAACTACTGTCAATAATCACCTGTGAATAATTAGGCAGTGAATAGGATTATGACGTTTTATGCAGATACTACATATGACTATTTCGTTACGATGGATTTGTTCAGCATAACTCATAACCTTATGCGTATCGGTGGAATTTCGACCAAATAATGTCCAACTTGATGTCCGTCAAATAGGTGGAACATTAAGGACATTCCAATTTGCACAACCGCTAAGTTAACCTAG
The DNA here is from genome assembly GCA_025642075.2 of Ridgeia piscesae. NCBI lineage: Eukaryota > Metazoa > Annelida > Polychaeta > Sabellida > Siboglinidae > Ridgeia > Ridgeia piscesae. The sequence goes on from JAODUO010000530.1 coordinate 140,383, forward strand.
ATTAATGAAACATTCAAGTAAGTTACCTTAATAGTTGTGCCAAGAAAGAATTGAATATAAGTCAAAGAGTGTGCTTGGTACATTAACGAGACAAATTTTCTTTAACTGTACATATGAAACAGATAACATAACCACAGAGACACATAAGTGAAAAGGTTAACACAAAACAAATCCCCTCAAAAGTACGAAGTTTTATGTGTTGCCCAGAAACCAATAAAGTAGTGATTGAATCGTAGCAAACTAGTGGCTCTCTGCATCATGAGGAACAATAGCAAATGCTTACTATGCAAACTACAACCGACACAAACAAGTGAATTGAATGTTAAAAAAAAATTGACATTTCTCAACAAACCAGTGGCGGTTGATAGCAAATCATATGATGCAAACGTGCACAACACATGCCATTCATTCGAGACGACCCATACAAACACCCTTTAGTGACCACATCAGACACAATCATCTTTAAATATACACGCAAACATAACAGATTCTCAAGAAAACAAGTGCATTTATGGGAAATCCAAAATGGAACAGATTGTGTTGCATTTTGCTGGGTGTCAATCCAGTGATATGGATTGATCATTATTATAACATGCTGGCAAGTATAGGACTGACGGTAAGGTGAAAACTTACACAAGAGGTATATTTCCTATATACATATATAAGAAATGTGATTGAGAATAGACATCAGAATAGCATTATGTTGTGTTAGACAGTTCCATGACTCTCTGCATGTGCATCTTTTCTGTGACACCAACTAACAGGAAGTGACTGGGACTTACAAGAAGACGTTACATGCAAAACTGACTCCTGAAGATTAGTGTTACAAAGTCATTCCCCATGGATACAGTTTCAGTAGCATTCGCATAAATGTGTCAAGGACCTAACAAATGAACTGCTATATCGATCGATGTACATTACAAATGTTGAAACCATATTACACAATAGTAGCATGACACATGGTAGTGCTACATGCATCAATGATTGTAACACGAGTAACCAAACAAACAGCACGAGTAACCAAAATGTTATCACCGAATAACTGTGCCATTGCATGAATAATTAACAAATCAAAATGTGTCATGGCAATATCTACACAATGGCTGGTGCACCACATCAAAAGATGGTTTGCAAAGGAACTTGCCTTTCACCCTGCCAAGGGACAACATGGAGGTGAATACCCCCAAGTCAATGCCAAATTTGCAAGATTCTGAAATAAGGGTGTGTGATTGTCGTGGTGTTGAATATAACTAATGATTCACTGTCTCAATCAATAATAGGTTTACATGAGAAATAGAAATATTATTTCGGAATATTTTATGACTACATGTACATTTATTTTGTAAATCTATGATGACTGACTGGATTTGCCAATTAAAACAATGACCAAACTAGAGACACATATGATACAAGAGATGATATGTTTAGGGCCCTAGACACAATCATTGTTCCTAAGTCTTGGGCATTAGAAATTGTTCTACTGATTTGTACGGCTTACTGAATACGAGGTGAACAATTAATGCAATGCTGACATAAGACAGTGGACATTGTACTATCAAATGTAATCATTTTCATTTACTCATTATGGAGATAATATATCTAGATAACTGTTATTAATAAAATAAATCAATTTGGGCAGATTTCTTATGATTTATTCTACATGATTAATATTAAAAGGTGTTCATTTACCTATAAAATATGTTACAGCTCTTATGGAATAGCTCAACATTTTTAATACAAGTAAACACAACATCAGCGTGCTGTGAAAATGATAACAGAACAATAAAATAAATCAATTAATAAAATAAATCAGTTAATAAAACTGTGATTAGCAACACAATAAATTACATTTCAAAGTGTTATATTTGGGAAATGGATCTGAGGATTAGTATACTTGGTACAAACAAGTAAATGTTGACAAAAGTGAATGATCCGCTAGTCACTTGTAAACATAGGCTGAATCACAGCCACATGACCTGTACTACCCCAAACACGGTGTCACAGAAGAGATGGACAAGCCGAGTGATATGGAACTCGCAGGGTGATATCGGGTGACTATGACGTATGGTGACACTTACCTGAGCGGAGGGCGGGTGCTGCCTGAGTGACTTCGACCTGTTCCACCTGAGCGACTCGACTGGCCAGCTCCTGCTCACACACTTCTTGTCCTGCAACCAACACACCACACCCACTTACACAACGGCCTCACACTCACACACTCACACTGTCAGTCTTCTGCCACAGGTCCAGGCTCAGTCAGAGGTGTCTGTACAATAGCCTTTTGTATTAATATTCGCGTGGATTTTGCAGACAGAAAATCACAATAAATACTGTTCTTTTGGCAGACTAAAATATTTTCTTTTCTCATGTAATGTTAAGAAACCTGAGATTTTTACGTGGCACTAAAACAACAACTAATAATATATTTTAAATATAGTTATCCTTTTTACAATAAAATATATTTGATATACTGTCATTTTAATATATCTAGCACACTGCAAACAGGTTGTACAGAAGATAAAGTGATAGCATACAAAACAATATTTGTGGATAACAAGTTAATGTTAACAATTACCTGATTGTGTTATTGAAAACAAATTTATGTAACTTAAGAAAGAATGCAGATGTGTTAGTGGAACTAAAACTACATAGCATGCATTTAATGTGAACTCATGAACACAGTACACAAAATACTAGATGCCTACACTGAATGCTAAAACAGAAAACCATCATACAAATGCCAACATAAATGGTGTGATTAAATAAATTGAAAAAACAGAACTGTGGATTGGAGCAGTCATGATGTACACACAGCACCTGTCTGACAACAGAAACAAACACAATGTAAAATGCACACACTGCACGGTCACTACAGCAACTCTGCATATGACTGTAGCATCATGCTTCTCATCATGTGGTACCACCATGATGCTTCATGTGCAAGAGCAACAGAAACAAGGTAACACCATGCTCCTCTGTGTGCCAACGCCATAGATACACGATGTAACTATGCTAGACACACAGAGACATGATATCACCATGCTCCTCCATGTGCTAGATACACAGAGACATGATATCACCATGCTCCTCCATGTGCTAGACACACAGAGACATGATCCCACCATGCTCCTCCATGTGCTAGATACACAGAGACATGATATCACCATGCTCCTCCATGTGCTAGACACACAGAGACATGATCCCACCATGCTCCTCCATGTGCTAGATACACAGAGACATGATATCACCATGCTCCTCCATGTGCTAGACACACAGAGACATGATATCACCATGCTCCTCCATGTGCTAGACACACTGAGACATGGTATCACCATGCTCCTCCATGTGCTAGACACACTGAGACATGGTATCACCATGCTCCTCCATGTGCTAGACACACAGAGACATGATATCACCATGCTCCTTCATGTGCTAGACACACAGAGACATGATATCACCACGCTCCTCCATGTGCTAGATACACAGAGACTTGGGATCACCATGCTCCTCCATGTGCTAGACACACAGAGACATGATATCACCATGCTCCCCCATGTGCTAGACACACCGAGACATGATATCACCATGCTCCTCCATGTGCTAGACACACAGAGACATTATATCACCATGCTCCTCCATGTGCTAGATACACAGAGACATGATATCACCATGCTCCTCCATGTGCTAGACACACACAATGAAAATGCACACACTGCACGGTCACTACAGCAACTCTGCATATGACTGTAGCATCATGCTTCTCACATGTGGTACCACCATGATGCTTCATGTGCAAGAGCAACAGAAACAAGGTAACACCATGCTCCTCTGTGTGCCAAGCCATAGATACACGATGTAACTATGCTAGACACACAGAGACATGATATCACCATGCTCCTCCATGTGCTAGATACACAGAGACATGATATCACCATGCTCCTCCATGTGCTAGACACACAGAGACATGATCCCACCATGCTCCTCCATGTGCTAGATACACAGAGACATGATATCACCATGCTCCTCCATGTGCTAGACACACAGAGACATGATATCACCATGCTCCTCCATGTGCTAGACACACAGAGACATGATATCACCATGCTCCTCCATGTGCTAGACACACAGAGACATGATATCACCATGCTCCTCCATGTGCTAGACACACTGAGACATGGTATCACCATGCTCCTCCATGTGCTAGACACACAGAGACATGATATCACCATGCTCCTCCATGTGCTAGACACACAGAGACATGATATCACCATGCTCCTCCATGTGCTAGACACACAGAGACATGATATCACCAGCTCCTCCATGTGCTAGAACACGAGACTTGGGATCACCATGCTCCTCCATGTGCTAGACACACAGAGACATGATATCACCATGCTCCCCCATGTGCTAGACACACCGAGACATGATATCACCATGCTCCTCCATGTGCTAGACACACAGAGACATTATATCACCATGCTCCTCCATGTGCTAGATACACAGAGACATGATATCACCATGCTCCTCCATGTGCTAGACACACAGAGACATGATATCACCATGCTCCCCCATGTGCTAGACACACAGAGACATGATATCACCATGCTCCCCCATGTGCTAGATACACAGAGACATGATATCACCATGCTCCCCCATGTGCTAGACACACAGAGACATGATATCACCATGCTCCTCCATGTGCTAGATGCACAGAGACATGATATCACCATGCTCCTCCATGTGCTAGATACACAGATACTTGGGATCACCATGCTCCCCCATGTGCTAGACACAGAGACATGATATCACCATGCTCCTCCATGTGCTAGACACACAGAGACATGATATCACTATGCTCCTCCATGTGCTAGACACACAGAGACATGATATCACCATGCTCCCCCATGTGCTAGACACACAGAGACATGATATCACCATGCTCCCCCATGTGCTAGACACACAGAGACATGATATCACCATGCTCCTCCATGTGCTAGACACACAGAGACTTGGGGTCACCATGCTCCTCCATGTGCTAGACACACAGAGACTTGGGGTCACCATGCTCCTACATGTGCTAGACACACAGAGATTTGGGGTCACCATGCTCCTCCATGTGCTAGACACACAGAGACTTGGTGTCATCATTCTCCTCCATGTACAAGAGCCACCACAACGACAGTGCAGTGTAACCAGGTGCTAGCTACGGCAACAACAAGTCAGTGCACGGCGGCTGGCTGCAGACAACGTGTCTACCTGTGATGGAGTACTGTCGATCGGAGGTGACAATCTCGCGCCTCACCACACACCACTGCTCTCCATCCCACACCTGCTCTACATATATTTCGGGAGAGCTGGACTCTACGAGCGGAGCGGCGTTAGTCAGCATGTGCAGGGAGGAGAAACACAATGCAAGGTTAGTTTCTCCATGCTGGGAAAACAAGCACATAGGGCACAGCACGAGGGTTCAAACAAAGACCAAGCAACAACCTTCTCTCCACCATCGACCAAGCTTATTATGTGTCATTATCATTGAAACAGTTGCACAGTTTCTTATCACAACCAACCCATTTCGTTCACTTGACATTTCAACCACCTGAAAACTGCGCAATCCAAATGGTCAAAATACCAGACGAAAAGGGGTTGAAAATGATATTAACTATTAATTAACTATGACAGAAGAACATGTTCAATTGTTTCACATTGTCAACCTACTGAATGCTTCTGAATAAATAACCAAAATGGTGTCAACCTAATAGTGGTACTCCTATACTGTTAGTCATAGTAAGCAAGACTGTTTATACAACTGACACAAACTCGACAAGACAGTAATCACAGGGACTTCATTATGTCACACTGTTTCTGTAAGCTGTCTCTGAAACTCCACACACACACACACAATGCCTACAGTAATATTATACCATGGCATTACGTCACAACATGCTAGTCTACTCGTGGACTTCAGGCCAATAAATGAAGATGAAAACCTCGAAATGCTGCTTCATCGGGAGTGAATTCTGTCGGCGTTTTCATGCCATCGATATAAGCAAAGCGCTCGCCTACTTTGGTGTCTTGAAACATCGACTCTTTGGAACGAAGAACATCAGACTATGTATGGCAGTTAGACCACTCAAACTATCCCTGTCTTTTTCCTGCTCCCCCTGCTCCCCCTGCTCCCCTTTCTTTTCTTTCACTCCTACTATTATAATCTACTGCACAACCAACCATCACACTGCAGGACCACACAGTCAGAAATATGGCCAAAACCTGTAGTAAACACTACTAATAATAACCACATAGGAAATTGCATCAAATCACATCTTCAAATACAAGAAGAGAGTCCTCGGTTGGAAAGTGAATGTAGGTCTTTTACAATGATCCTAGCATTGGATCATGTAGACATTTGTAATATAACACACTTATTTGCTATTCTTTAGCCAGTTGCTGCAATTTTCGTACAGAATTTTGTTAAGCCAAATCAATGAACAGGCCGTCCTGCTGTTTATTGTATTTTCACACATATAACACATAAACAAAGATGGTGACACTGAGGTGTGACACTGAGGTGTGACACTGGGGTGTTACACTGAGGTGTGCCATTGGGGTGTGACGCTGAGGTGTGACACTGAGGTGTGACACTGGGGTGTGACACTGAGGTGTGACACTGAGGTGTGACACTGGGGTGTGACACTGAGGTGTGACACTGAGGTGTGACACTGGGGTGTGACACTGAGGTGTGACACTGAGGTGTGACACTGAGGTGTGACACTGAGGTGTGACACTGGGTGTGACACTGAGGTGTGACACTGAGGTGTGACACTGAGGTGTGACACTGGGGTGTGACACTGAGGTGTGACACTGAGGTGTGACACTGAGGTGTGACACTGAGGTGTGACACTGAGGTGTGACACTGAGGTGTGACACTGAGGTGTGACACTGGGGTGTGACACTGAGGTGTGACACTGGGTGTGACACTGAGGTGTGACACTGGGTGTGACACTGAGGTGTGACACTGGGGTGTGACACTGAGGTGTGACACTGAGGTGTGACACTGAGGTGCGCCATTGGGTGAGGGAGGGGGACAACAAATGGTGGTTCGGGTCAAGTTCTGCAGCAGAACACGAGACACAACAAGACATGGGAGGCTGAAACAAAAAGTTGTAGTTACTGCTGTGGAACCGACAAAACAACACCTCATTTCAGCTGTCAACTGAAAAGAAGACTTGGGAAAGAGCAAAATGCTAAAACATCATCATTGGTGGTAAAACAATAAAAACAAAGTGTGGCATAAATAATAATAATAAATTAGACTTACAGACATGATTCCAGAACGATTATGTTTAGGTTAGCTGGTGGCTCAGGTAATATTTTTCTTAAACTGTGATTATTTTGAAATAATCACACGTCTGGTTTGAAATATTGTACGAAGAAACAATACCACATATATTTACCCCAAAACTGTGTACACCAATCAGGGTTACATCATGTTAAATAATTCTGATGCATGGCGTTCCAAGATGTTACTTCTATACAATAAAATTGTTGTGTCATCAGACAGCGCCTACCTATAACAGTTAGAGTAACGTTTAGCAATTAATGTCGGCACAAAATAACATACACGTGATGGGAAAACCTACCGCTTATCAGCCACTGACTATGCATAAACTATACATAAACAGTAGTGAGGTCTACCTACTACACACAAGATGTAAGACAAGTGCCACTGAGCAGTGAGGTTACGAAGCGACACAGGGAACGGACAAAAATCTGTGCCTGAAACCATATTTCTCCACACAAATTTTACGAACAAATTTCACAGCCGTCTGTACAACAATCTGGAGTGTGAGAAGCGTGTTGCGGAGGATTTTGAGAGTGCGGGAACACGTGTGCGGAGGTGAGAGCGAGTGAACACTGGCTACCTGGGCTACGTGGCACTTCGCCCTCGGCTGGGCTCGGAGGCGGGGTTTTCGTTTTCACTGATACATGTGTACCGTCTGCAAATGAACGACAGCTCATACACAACTCCCACAACTACACGCATACAATTAGATCGTTCTACAGGCTCACAGAGTGTTGTTGTGTCTCATCTTGACTGGATACTAAAAATGTACTAAATGTAGTGTAAGTTTGTTTATTGAAGGTAATCACTGTAATGTTTTACTTGTGTAAATGACACTAAATGTTCTAGTGTGAGCATGTTTACTGAAGTTAATCACTGTACTGTTTTACTTATGTACCATGGGTTAATGACAAACAATGATTAAAAACTTATTGTGAAATTCTTATAAAAAAAATGGTATTAAGACAATAAAATGTTGAACATATATTAATGCATATACACTGGATTTAAATAAAACAATTTAAAATACAACTAGGTAAACTTCTCGTATGATGTTATTTTCTTACCAAACTTAGACATTAAAACAGAACATAAACTGTTTACCATGCTGTCTTAATTATAAGCGTTAATTATACCCATGTATAAAGTGCCATTCGGTGGGTATCTTCATTGAAAACTTAATGGATATTTGATCTAAAAAGGTAAAAAAAAAATTGTAAACCTTGCTTCTAACGTGAGAAGCATAAAGAATGTGGAGGTGCAGTCATGGGTGTAGAACTAAACATACAGCTGGGTAGATGCGACAGTGTCCGTGACGGGTCAGACACGTTTGTCAATGTAGTGGTGAAAATTTACAAACCAGCCTATTTCAGTTATAAAAAATTGCCAATAACTAAACGTACATATAGACTATGTTTGACGTATCAAACCTTTTGTGCTGAGATGCACAGGGATGTTGGTACATACGTTCCCAAAATATTGTTAAGCATACAAAATTTGTGAAAGCTGCCAATTTTGCAAGTACCGGTATGCTGATTTCTGACATGATTAAAGGAACCTGGTGTATGTGTTTTAAGAAGCTTGCACATTTTCTCACAATTATCCAGCATTCAATATGGCCACCAATGGGAAATTCAACAGTGGTCTGTGCCCAATAAACTGCAGTCTGAGCCCTTGAGGACATACACAGACACTGTGAGGTCAACAGCCAAGTGGACTCTACCTACAAAGCTCAGAAATTATCAGTTCTGACAGCTGATATTTGTGCTGTGCAAAACACTGCTGCCATCTTAATTCTTCAACATGCCCTTAAGTGATGCTTTGGTACGACAATAAACCAGTTCATCACTCACGATACACCACTGGCATCACATATGATACACTAATGACATCATGCATCGTACACCAGTGACATCACTCATGATACAACAGTGACATCACTCATGATACACAGGTGACATCGCTCATGGTACACCAGTGACATCACTCATGCTACACCAGTGACATCACTCAAGATACACCAGTGACATCACTCATGATACACTAGTGACAACACTCATGATACACCAGTGACATCACTCATAATTAACCAGTGTCATCACTTTTGGTACACCAGTGACATCACTCATGATACAACAGTGACATCACTCATAATTCAACAGTGACATCACTCATGACACACCAGTGATATCGCCCATGATACACCGGTGACATCACTCATTACACACCAGTGACATCACTCATGACACAGCAGTGACATCACTCATTACACACCAGTGACATCACTCATGACACAGCAGTGACATCACTCATTACACACCAGTGACATCACTCATGACACACCAGTGACATCACTCATGATACACCAGTGACATCATTCTTGATACACAAGTGATAACATCATTGACATCGCTTGACGCTTGTGGAACATATGGAATACACTGACATCTATGACACAGAGGACAGCTTCACTAAGATTCGTATGATCCCACTAGGCTGATTCCACTCTTTAAAATCAACTGAAGTGAATTAGCTGTAATAAAAAAGTATTTCACTAAGAAAATATTTGATCATAAAATGACACATTAGCAATGTTTTGAACAAACATATCCATCATCATGAATTAACTGAATAGTATAAACAGCAGTTATTTTCTTACAAGCATTTTCAACACTGTTTGCATGGTTTTACAGCATAAAATGTAAGTTTGTATACCATAAAATGCACTATTCTTTCATATTGCTATGCTCTATGCACAATTTTATTTGACATGTCTATCTGTGATTTTCTTACTCAAATAGTTTAACACCGGGTGCTTTCACCAGTAATAGTAGGTATACATGCAGGGCTGTGAACAATTATATAATTGTTTTTTTTTATAAATTAAAATGTTCAATTTTATAACTAATTGTGATTCTGAAATGACTATACTGAATTAATTGTTATTTTCAACAATTATGATTAATTACAGTATCTTTGAACTCAAAAGACCTACTGAAATATACATCACTAAGTCGAATACATTTTTGACAATCATACACAAAAGGTGTAATTGTAAAGAACAAATAATTGTTCTATGTAAATAGACTCAGTCCTGGATATTTGGGACAGACGTGTCTATGACACAAAAACACAGAACTAATACCAGTGACATCACTCAACTGTAGGACACACTAGGACACAAACATAACACTAATGACATCACTCAGATATACCACCACGTGTCTGTGACACCATGGCACAAAACTGACACCAGTGACTTTACGACAGGATATGCTGACATGACACTAGACACCAAACTGACATCAGTTACTTCACTCTAACAGGGGATACATCAATATTGACACTTAACTGACACCAGTGACATCACTCAAATACAGGACACAAAGACACACCATATATCTACGACACAAGGAAACCTATGTGACATTAGTCATGACACTCTGACGCAAAATATTCTGACACTTATCTATGACACTAGGACCCTTTCTATTTAGTGTTATAAATGACATCCACTGTTTTAATTATTTAATCATCTTTCCCTCTTCTTTCCTTCATTCCTTCTTCCCATATTCAATGCAATAACCACTAACTATGGAGGAATGTCAGTTTTCTGACTTTATACAGTGAGTGTGAAGATACTATTACCCAACAGAGACAGTCCCGTGGCTAATAGGTGACACAGATAACTCTGACACTGCTGTCATGTGACAGACATATCATGTGACAGATGAGTCAGGTGACACACATACGTCATGTGATGGACTCATCGATCGACACATATGTCATATAACAGACATGACATGTAACACAAACATGCAGATGCATGATGCAGACATGTTTGATGACACACATGTCACGTGAAACAGGCCAGTTAACTGACAGACATCTCAGGGTGACATCGGCACATCAAATGACAGCGATACGTCAAATTACAGACTCGGCAGCTACCATGGATTCTACCATGCTGGAGGAAAGTTAAGACTAACACGAGTGAGTATAAAGAACAAATCACGCAGTCTAATGCAGTGTTACACCTGCAGAACACAGGTGTCAACGTACAACACAGACGTGAATGTGGCACATTCTCCTGTAGAATTGTTCTGTATTCAGCAAACTAAGCCACCCTGATAGCCTACTGTATCTATGTCTATTTGGAGCAACATATTTATGGTTGGATGCTATTTAATATATGTATTAATATGTTGACTTTCCACTAACAAAAGAAGGATCTGATTTAGCATGCCAGTGTAAGTTAACACAGAAACACACTAAACAAAACTGTTACACGTTGATAATAAATGATGATGTCACAGGCAGTAATTTAAGAAAGAAAAAACTATGAGAAACCAATCAAAATATGATCACACAAAAATTGGATTGATACAAATCTTTCTATTCTAGAATTACGTTAACAGACACAACTATACAAGAGAACGTGCCATATTCGTTGTACACCGATTAGAACGTGCTGGGAAGTCGTGCAGGAAAGCGAGGAGAACATCGAACGAATGAACAAACGAATATGCTACTGATGACAATGTGACGGGGATACCTTTCTTTGGTTTCTCGTCATGAATAATCATCGAGTCATCGCTGGACAACGACACACGGTCGTCCATACCCTCGACCTCGGACACGCTGACCTTTTTGATGAGGTCGTCCATTGGAACGACTGGCTCACGGGACACAATGTCCTTGAACAGCGTGTCCTCTACTACTTCTGTAAGCAAATAGTTAGTGGGGACAGTCAGCGTCACGAACACGTCAACGTTAGGGGGGTCTGTGGCATGCGTCGGGACATACCATTTTTTTTTAGATGTTTTCATAGATGCTAAATGTCTATTCTGTTCATATTTCAGGTAAGAACCGAGATATTTCCAGTTCAAGTGAGAATAAGACATTCTATTTTTGTAGTTTTAAAATGTTTCTTTAATAAGACGATTTGGTTATGTCAGATATCTCCATTTGTCAGCTTTGTATAACCATCTCTCTATCATACTGTCTTGATATATACAAACTTAGTGTTAATTAATTAAACACATGAATAATATAAGTGACATCTCAGTCATGCATATTATTACCCACTTGTTAGAATAAAAAATGATGAATTATACCAATTACTGGTTACAAATTTTTTTTAGATAGTTAGCCACAACACAAATAGCTCTCTTTTCACCCTAACAAAACAACTTATCGTGGATCACACATTGTGTCTAGTGTCATCCACATAGTGACACTTCTGGGTATCACATGACCGTCCCCATTCCACCTCCAACTACATATGGGCAAACTGGTATGTACTATGTCCCAAAAGCTCATAATGAGACCAATGTATGATGAGATTTTCAACAGCCTGACTTCATAACAAGACACAATCATCTGTGTAGTTGTTATAAAGGTGAAACGTGTGATGCGAAAAGTTGTCAGCGACATACTAGTATGAATTCAAGAAATGTGACCTCGGTAAACACAATGACCCCTGTCATCATCATCAACAAATCAGCCAAAATAAACGACAACCATCAATCAATGACTGTCAATCCACTGCCCTTGGTACACATAGGATGTGTATCAAATCTCTCCTAAACAAAGACATTTTTCGTTGGTCGTCCTACCACTGTCAAAATGTCACCAATGGATGTCCTGCAACAAGAAACGAGTGACACCAAGTGACATGTACCTGTGTCACCTGGCTGGGCACTGTCCACCACCTCCATGTCCATCTGTGTGTCCAGCTCCTCAGCTAGAGCGAGGTAGGCCTCCTGCTTGCGCTGGGCCTCGGCAGCCTCATCTTCAACCTGCTCGGGGGCGCCCCCTACCCTGCTCGGTACGATCTCGTCCTCGTCACGGGTCTCGGCTAGAAGGTGTTGACATGTTAGACACGCTGGGGGACAACAGGACACGACAGGACGCAACAGGACAATGACAACATGCATCACAGGTGATAGACGATATTCATTCAACGTGTTAAACTGTTTCAATGTTTCTCTTCGCCTTGGTCTCATTTCAACGAGTTACTCCTGAAGGCACTAGAAACTCTACCTCCACCGTCACCCACAACCATCATTAGCTACCCCTTAGAGACATGCTTCACCAAGAGATCCCGAGAAGGAAAATATGTTTTAGGCAGAAACCAAGTTTAAAAGTCAATGGAACCGTTTTAAAAACTTCACTTTAAACATACATTTTGCCTCAGGGCAATATAGGGAATGTTAACCGATAGGTATCCATAAAAAACAGTGCACATACAGGTAAATTTAATGTCAATTTAGATCATTCAGTAGTCATATAACATACCAGAGTGTTACAAACAAAGAATTATTTGATACTACAAAAGGTAGCAAAAATGGGCAGGACTTTGGCAAAAGTACAAAAACATCACGAAACTTAAGAACTGCCCTTTTAAAACCATTTGCAGTTCAAGGTAACTTTTTATGATAAACCTAATTATAGTTAGAATAAACAGTTACCTAACTCGGTTTCAGTATCATAAATGAATTTTTTTAAATCAAACAATGGTTCCATTGACCTATAAACAATCTGTAAAACCCACACCGCTGTAGTCAACATTTAGGGCAGAAAATGAAGCCCAGGGACATGACACGTCACTATCATGACTCACCTGGTGTCGGTGTCGAGAGATCGCGCTCGACGATAGAGCCGGCGCCACTATCTGTCTCCTCAGCTGCGGACTCCGACTCCTGCAACACACATACTGACCGTTTACTGACCATACACCCAGCGCATATTCGCCAAACACTGACCACTGACTACATAATGCCGTAACCAAATCAGTCTACTATCATTTGCAAAGTTATTGTCATCAGCAAGATTCCCACAATCTATGCTACAGTCAGTGAATTTGCTTTTCCAAGGATGATTTTGTAATAAAAAAGTGCATCATAATACAATGTTGCCCCTTAGTGAAATAAACACTGTGTGTCTAATTATTACTATACATATATTTAATTATTATCATTAAAACTGCTTCACATATATTACCGTATTAACTGAAGACCTTATTATAACTAACCAAATGTTGTATAAGAACATATCAACAAAACCACATATATTAGTAAACATCGCTTCATGTTTGCAATTTCTGCTAACACGGCCATTTGCTGAGCTATTTAGTTGGCAAAAGATACGAAAAAGAGTTATACAGAGTTTCACATCAGTTATTTTGTTGGAATATGTCATATACGTAATTATACAATTAAGTCGAGAATAAAATAAGTTAAAGGAATTTCTGGGAGAAGTAAGTCACTTGAACCCTGACTGATATCATAATGGGTATTCAGCCCCCACACGTGAGAGTAGCAGAAATTAAATGAGAAATGAGTGCATTGTCAATAAGAGCTTCAAGCCTGACAATGCACCAACTTCTGGCATACAGAACACAACATTGTACAACATAACCCAGCCTAGAGGACACACATTACAGATGTGCGTAAAGAGCCTTCAGAGGCCGACCATGTACGAAGCTACTGACGGTGCTAAGTGCCGACCTGGGACACATCGGACGTAGGCTACGGGCCTACAGTGCTCTGCCGACGTCAATGCTCTGTAAGCGCTAGACCGTGAACAGTGGCGACAGATGGAGAGGAACTTATCCATACAATGAGAACAGTGACAACTTGTGATTAAGTTAATTACGCCTGTAATGCGAAAGTGGAAATAATAATGTGTTAACTTCTTTCAATTTGAACTGATTGTTTGTTCCATGAAAACCTTGGTCGGCCTTGCTTGCATCATGCTGACCTCACTACAGGAAATACATGTTACTAGGTAACTAGTTCACTAGATATGAGTAGAGAAAAAAGAGAAAGTGAAAGCTAAAAAGTAATGTTTATATAAATATGGACAGAAGAAGACTGGGTGACCCAAAACAGCAGAAAAATAACATAAAAAGATAAAAGTGGGCACAAGAAACAGTAACACTGATAATGGGGGGGGGCAAGGACTAGTGACATTGATGGGAGGGTAGGAAGGACTAGTGACATTGATGGGAGGGTAGCAAGGACTAGTGACATTGATGGGAGGGTAGCAGCGATTAATACCACTGATGACACTGCGGGGGTGGACTACCCGGTAGTGACATCAGACATTATTGGCATTAGGGTGCCTGACACTGGTGACACTGATGTCTGTAGGAATAGCAGAGGCAAGTAACACTGATGACATTAGGAGGGGCAGGGACTAGTGACACTGACTGCACTAAAGTGTGTACGGACAAGTGACATTGGTGACATTAGGGGGATAGGGTTAGGCTAATGACACTGGTAGCATGCATTACGGGATGTGGGACTACTGACACTGGACGGATGCAGGGACTAGACATTGGTGACATTAGGGGGAGCAGGGAATAGTGACAATGACGGCATTAGGGGGTGCGGGGTCAGGTGATAAGAAGAGCCATGCTCACCTGAATCTCACGGCCAATCTAAGTGCAAGGGGTAAGAAATGTTGCCATCAACGACAACAGGATCTAATCACTCACTAGCGACTACTTTACCACCTTTATGTGTGTCCAACTGTCACCTGGTCAACTATCTGCACCAGTCGGTCTGTCACCGTGGCTACTGGACATATGGTCACAGGAACGTACAAGTGTACACAACACCTACTTTGTCAGTTATGTTACGATTACATCGGCATAAACGATTGTTCCTATTTGGGGAATAGTAACTGCTCAAATTGCAAGAGTAAACACCCACTTCTACGAGCGGCTACCTGTCTGACCACTGGACGACAGTGTCGCTGGACCAACTGAACGCTTCAATTCCTTTTAATTTCCAAAACCATGTGTCAGTTTCACCACCGACAATGTACCGTCCAACAATGACACAGTCAACCACTCGTGTTAGCAGTAGGAAGTGGGAGAGACAGACATTGAGGAGCCAGTGCAGACAACCATGCCACCCACAGACACGGTGCAGGAGGTGGTCTAGGGCCACAGACACACAGCCTACCTTGATGAGATCCTCCTCATCGTACGAAACGTCGAGCGACTCTCCTCGCTGCATGGACGAGCCCCGGGAGTCTCCAAGTTCTTCCTTCAGGTCGTCAAAACCTAAACAGACACGCACCAAGTCAGCCTGGGTAACCTAGGCACTGTGATGGTCGCGCTTTGATAAGATAACAACACTATGTTCCTCTCTTTCGAAGCGTTGAAAGCTAGATTCGTCAAGTCAGTCTAGGTGAACTAACGGCCATAATATGGCAGCACTTTAATCAGTAAACACCACATTCTCTTTCCTCTATCAAAACCTAAACAGTCACCAATTCAGCCTGCATAACCATTGTTACATTTTCAACCATATCACTGGTATTGTCGCTAGGTCTCATATCACTGGTATTGTCGCTAGGTCTCATATCACTGATATTGACACTAGGTCTCATATCACTGGTATTGTCGCTAGGTCTCATATCACTGATATTGACACTAGGTCTCATATCACTGGTATTGTCGCTAGGTCTCATATCACTGATATTGACACTAGGTCTCATATCACTGGTATTGTCGCTAGGTCTCATATCACTGGTATTGTCGCTAGGTCTCATATCACTGGTATTGACACTAGGTCTCATATCACTGGTATTGTCGCTAGGTCTCATATCACTGGTATTGTCGCTAGGTCTCATATCACTGGTATTGTCACTAGGTCTCATATCACTGGTATTGACACTAGGTCTCATATCACTGGTATTGACGCTAGGTCTCATATCACTGGTATTGTCGCTAGGTCTCATATCACTGGTATTGTCGCTAGGTCTCATATCACTGGTATTGTCGCTAGGTCTCATATCACTGGTATTGTCGCTAGGTCTCATATCACTGGTATTGACACTAGGTCTCATATCACTGGTATTGACACTAGGTCTCATATCACTGGTATTGTCGCTAGGTCTCATATCACTGGTATTGACGCTAGGTCTCATATCACTGGTATTGACACTAGGTCTCATATCACTGGTATTGTCGCTAGGTCTCATATCACTGATATTGACACTAGGTCTCATATCACTGGTATTGACACTAGGTCTCATATCACTGGTATTGTCACTAGGTCTCATATCACTGGTATTGTCACTAGGTCTCATATCACTGGTATTGACACTAGGTCTCATATCACTGGTATTGACACTAGGTCTCATATCACTGGTATTGACACTAGGTCTCATATCACTGGTATTGTCGCTAGGTCTCATATCACTGATATTGACACTAGGTCTCATATCACTGGTATTGACACTAGGTCTCATATCACTGGTATTGTCGCTAGGTCTCATATCACTGGTATTGTCGCTAGGTCTCATATCACTGGTATTGACACTAGGTCTCATATCACTGGTATTGACACTAGGTCTCATATCACTGGTATTGTCGCTAGGTCTCATATCACTGGTATTGTCGCTAGGTCTCATATCACTGGTATTGACACTAGGTCTCATATCACTGGTATTGACGCTAGGTCTCATATCACTGGTATTGACGCTAGGTCTCATATCACTGGTATTGTCGCTAGGTCTCATATCACTGGTATTGTCGCTAGGTCTCATATCACTGGTATTGTCGCTAGGTCTCATATCACTGGTATTGACGCTAGGTCTCATATCACTGGTATTGTCACTAGGTCTCATATCACTGGTATTGTCGCTAGGTCTCATATCACTGGTATTGACACTAGGTCTCATATCACTGGTATTGACGCTAGGTCTCATACCACTGGTATTGACACTAGGTCTCATATCACTGGTATTGTCACTAGGTCTCATATCACTGGTATTGTCGCTAGGTCTCATATCACTGGTATTGTCACTAGGTCTCATATCACTGGTATTGTCACTAGGTCTCATATCACTGGTATTGTCACTAGGTCTCATATCACTGGTATTGTCACTAGGTCTCATATCACTGGTATTGTCGCTAGGTCTCATATCACTGGTATTGTCGCTAGGTCTCATATCACTGGTATTGTCGCTAGGTCTCATATCACTGGTATTGTCACTAGGTCTCATATCACTGGTATTGTCGCTAGGTCTCATATCACTGGTATTGACGCTAGGTCTCATATCACTGGTATTGTCACTAGGTCTCATATCACTGGTATTGACACTAGGTCTCATATCACTGGTATTGACACTAGGTCTCATATCACTGGTATTGACACTAGGTCTCATATCACTGGTATTGTCACTAGGTCTCATATCACTGGTATTGTCGCTAGGTCTCATATCACTGGTATTGTCGCTAGGTCTCATATCACTGGTATTGACACTAGGTCTCATACTACTGGTATTGTCACTAGGTCTCATATCACTGGTATTGACACTAGGTCTCATATCACTGGTATTGTCACTAGGTCTCATATCACTGGTATTGTCGCTAGGTCTCATATCACTGGTATTGACGCTAGGTCTCATACACTGGTATTGTCACTAGGTCTCATACTACTGGTATTGACTAGGTCTCATATCACTGGTATTGTCACTAGGTCTCATATCACTGGTATTGTCACTAGGTCTCATATCACTGGTATTGGTTTATTATGTTTCGCATTATCACTGGTATTGTCACTTTGGTCTCATATCACTGGTATTGTCATTATGTCTCATATCACTGGTATTGTCGCTAGTGTCTCATATCACTGGTATTATAGTCTCATATCCTATTACTAGTCTCATACTACTGGTATGACATCTAGGTCTCATATCACTGGTATTGTCATTAGGTCTCATATCACTGGTATTGTCATTATGTCTCATATCACTGGTATTGTCATTATGTCTCATATCACTGGTATTGTCATTATGTCTCATATCACTGGTATTGTCATTATGTCTCATACCACTGGTATTGTCATTATGTCTCATATCACTGGTATTGTCATTATGTCTCATACCACTGGTATTGTCATTATGTCTCATATCACTGGTATTGTCATTATGTCTCATACCACTGGTATTGTCATTATGTCTCATATCACTGGTATTGTCATTATGTCTCATATCACTGGTATTGTCATTATGTCTCATATCACTGGTATTGTCACTAGGTCTCATACCATGCGGCGGAAATTAATCCTTGTTGTTACCCATTTTACAAAAAAGTACCTCCGAAATGACACCCAACATACAAACAAACCTACCTCTGCCTCACCTCCCTACATGTCCCTCTCACAAAACAGACACTGTACCTGTTTGCTCCAGTTCAAAGTTGGCAACAGCCTGCTCCACCTCGTCTGTCACCTCCTCCACATTGTATATACAGTTGTCGATGACGTCATCGCGACCTATCTTTTTCAAGCCTCGCTCAAGTTCGTTTCCTGCATCATCAATAATAACTGTGTCACTCTACATGTCAAGACACTTCCCTCAGCAATAATAACCATGTCACTCTACATGTCAAGACACTTCCCTCACCAATAATAACCATGTCACTCTACATTTTAAGACACTTTCCTCAGCAAAACTGAAGTGCTTCTGGTAATTTGTAATCATTCAGATGCTGCATAAAACAGACGCTTTATTTCACATATGTCTGGCATTTAAAAGGCAGTTCTTTTAGCAACGACATCAACATCAGATTGGCTTAGTCACTCCATGGGTTATTTGAGTACCAAAACATTTTCAAAATTTCAGTTATTCCACTTGGCTACAATGAATGCCCAATTTAGGAGATCCATGTTCCAAGCTAAAATGCACAATTACCTACTGCTCTAGTACAAGCAAATAATTTAACAAAATAATTAATTAACACAGAGGTAAGAAGGTGCAAGAATAACGGCTGTTCCAAGTATCTCAGTTCCTCCCACCTAAAGACATGCCGCCACTCTTGGAGGCCCACAGTTCGAGCATGACGAGGGCCTGCTCGCTGACGTAGGTGTAGTCCATCTGTATCTTCGTAATCTCCTCGTCTGTGACGTTGAGGACGTGGGCCAGGACCACCCAGTCTCCCTGCAGTGTGTCTGCGATGTCTGTTAGACGCAGCTCTGCCTTGCTGATCTGGCCCCCGCCCCGCCCTACGCCTACAGACAGGACAGCAGTGGTAGCATTCTTCTACTGCTATTACAAAAGGCAATTATCCAGCGTCGTAATTTATGAAACAGAAGTCTGCCTTGTGACAAGCATGATGCTAGCACTTACTGTCAATGCCCAATGCCCTGGCTTTACTGGCAATATGTAACTGGGCCTAAAACTAATTACATTTTCAGCTGTCTGCTCAACAATGAGCAAAACACTGATTTTATTTTAGGAACTGTTTAGTTGTCTGAAAACACACAATGTACAAATGCATTACAGCACTTTGTCTTATTATGGATGCGATTCCATAATAGATAAAATACATATATATATATATATATATATATATATATATAATATATATATATATATATATATATATATTATATATATATATATATATATATATATTATAAATAACAAACCTCCTCTCCCTCCTCTCTCAGTTTGCATTGTCACATAAAATGTTTACCTGGATAAGCTTGTAGTAATTCTTTTGTTTCCATTTCATCTCCGTCAAGTCCTAACATTGAATCACCCTGAAAATATATATTTAAAAAATATAAAAACAACCTGTCTAATAGGTTCCACACTATGATGAAACAACAAACACTATATTGCTTTCAGATAAACATTTCAACCATGTTAACGTGATTTGTATGTAATTCCACACACAAAGTATTTTATCATCATAAACTTTAGATTAACAACTAATGTGAAATGTTTCTGAACAAAAATAAGGTAATATTTAACTGCAGAATACATACGTATATCAACAACTGCATGTTTCAAGATGCTGTTAAACATCATTAAGGCTTAAGCAACATGTTGAGACGTTAAGTAACCATGTAAGCCATTGGTTTATCTGGAGTC
Source organism: Ridgeia piscesae (assembly GCA_025642075.2). Classification (NCBI taxonomy): domain Eukaryota; kingdom Metazoa; phylum Annelida; class Polychaeta; order Sabellida; family Siboglinidae; genus Ridgeia; species Ridgeia piscesae. The sequence continues at coordinate 161,624 of JAODUO010000530.1, forward strand.
TAACAATGTTTCACTCATGTTTAAACTTTCCATCCAAAGGTATTTGTTACTTTTATTTTTAAACACATTCACACTATTAGCATACTGAACATATTCCATTAATTTAGCCTAGACTACCCACTGTAATTCCTGATAATGTACTCTGCACCATTCCTTCACTAGTGTGACTTTCTACGTTCAACTGTACTCAAGTAAAAACTAATACTTCTACCATATTTTCCAGACCATTCGTCATACATATACATCACCTGTATTTGTTCGGGCAGTACAATGTTGAGGGTACAAATGGGGGTCTGTGGGGCCTCGCCGCGAGAAATCTTCGGCTCTCGCATGAATGCAACGCGACCTATTGGCTCTTGGTTTGAGTCGCGCAACCGAACCGTCAGGGGAAGGCGATTTTCGCGGAAGGCGTGGAAATTGATATACAACTGTTCGCCTGACTTCGTCACTGGCACAAGGTTCCCGCCCATCTCCACGTACTGGGGCTTGCCCTCGAGAACCTGACAAACAAATGCAACACTCCACCCAATGACTCTTTCATATATATAAACTGGCCAGAAATAATTCTTTACTTATATTAAAGTGCACTTGCCTTTTCAACAAGTGAATCATTTTAATAAAAAAGATCATCAGTATATTTGATTGAATTTTGATATATTTCTTTGAAATTCACCACACATTCATTGCATCTACCTTTTATTTTTACATGTCAATGATGTATTTTTGTAGAGTTCAAACTATAGCATGTCTTGTATACCTTTAATGGCCGATGTTGTGACGTCTTGTTGAGTTCTTACTGTCAACTAAGACCTCTGCGGGACTGTGTTAGTCACGCAGTTCAAGTCTTTGACCAGTGATTCGGTCAGCAGTTTTACTACACCAGTCAACGTGAACATTTACCATATCAGTCCACATGAATTCACATACAAATTTTGCCACTTGAGTCCACATAACAATTTTGCCACTTGAGTCCACATAAAAATTTTGCCACTTGAGTCCACATAAAAATTTTGCCACTTGAGTCCACGTGATCTCCCATATAAATTTTGCCACTTGAGTCCATGTGATCACCCATAAAAATGTTGCCACTTGAGTCCATGTGATTTCCCATAAAAATATTGCCATTTGAGCGCACGTGATTTCCCATAAAAAAAAATTGCCACTTGAGTCCACATGATCTGCCACAACAGTTTCACCACTCTAGTCCACCGGAACTCCCATCAGTGCTCCCACTGTGAACCTTCATCATAACCTTCCAGCACCAAGTGCCAACCAGATGCACAGAACTTACAAAAGACATTCTCCAACAAACACACTGAAAACAATCTTCTATCACCACCGTGACTAGTGAAAACTAAAAAACAAAGGTCCCAACATACACTGTATATGGATATGCATGTTACATTCTGAGTAAAACAGTGCGATTCTTGCATATGTCTACACAACCACGTGCTAGTAATTGAACCAAGCTACTGATGGAATTATAGTCCAGATCCAACATAAACCACCAAATACACAGCCAAAGAAAAACAGGTGCAAAACTCACTAACGTGTAAAACATATGGCACAAATTCAATAACACTACGCGCATGCATTGTTTTAATATGCTGAGATAAAAACAAGATATCATGCATGTGTACATAGATAAATATATATATATATATAGTGTGTGAATAATTACACTGTTTATAGAAGACAATAAGAGCTGCCATGATTTGTAATCTACCTAGAAACACACCGTCATTCCAGTTCTTTCTAGTCAGAAGTGAACTCATAAATTTGTAGCTTATTTTATGGATAACAGTAACTCAACTGAAGGTGCTTGTAACTAGTGATCCAATTTATAATTGATTCCTGATCCAACTGGGCGAGCCTTCTTCACAATCTTAGTGAAAACTTTGCACTGGCAACACTGACCAATCTGACCAGTTATAGGTTGAGGAGATTCCTTGCACCAAACAATTTAAGTTTTTGACAGGGATAATACCACAAGTTCTAATGATTAAACTCAACAGTGCTTTGACAATAACATGTTTATTCATTAATAAATGTATTACAAAGTGATATGTAAAGAGTTTTGACTGGATCTCGAGGGGCTGTTTAGAATATAGTTAGGACCAGAACACAGATGCCATCCAGCTGGTCAGGAATCAACCTAATTCACACCGTGTTTGTAGCTGCACGTCTTGTAAACATAAACTAAAATCACATCATGTAGCTGTCGTTGTGCAAAATGCATTCTGCGTGTATCTGCAAACACACATGCATGCCCACGCATACAGATGCACACACAATCACACACGCATGTGTAAACACATGCACAATCACCTGGAATGACACAAGCTGTGCAGCAACACGAAGGTGAATCTTGCCAAACCACAAAACATAGGTAAAAACACCAACCAAAATGACAACATTTCAAGAAGACCAAAACATGTAGAACTGCAAAAGACAATCCAACGGTTGTGCAACGAAAAAGGCAACTGAAAATGACAGGTGCAACCCGAAAAGTGAACCATCATTCCTCACGGTGAAAACATTTGAAAAATGCCGAGGTAATACGAAAAAGCGTAGCGTAACAATTAGAAGAGAAAGAGCGGGAGGGAGAGTCCATAGACGTGTGAGAGTGAATAAGACAAAAATGAACTTATGTCAGAACTCAGAACGCGAATCACTGGGCATAGACCTGAAATAAAAAGAACAAAAGATTGTGTAAGAAACGCCGGAGAAAACAAACACTGCTGACCTCCTGACCTCCATCACTATCGCCTAGCAACCATCACTATTCCTCTAGCAACCATCACTATCGCCTAGCACAAGGTACTCCACTGTGAGTGACACACTCAAGCAACTTGACACACTCAAGCAACTTGACACGCTCAAGCTACTTGACACGCTCAAGCTACTTGACACGCTCAAGCTACTTGACACGCTCAAGCAACGTGACACGCTCAAGCAACTTGACACAGCACAAATCAGTAAAACACAGACGTGCAACAGAAGTGCAAATGAGAAGCAACTCCACAATCAGATCACGTAAAACCTTCTCGAGAATTCGACAGAATCATTGCTAGCTATCCCCGGTGTAAATAACCACACTAGAAAGCTATCTAGGGCAACAAAACATCTTCTCCTTTGACATACTCAATTTGCACAATCCAAACACAGTACCAACCAGTCTAGTGAGGTTAATCCAGCGTGTAACATGGCAACAGTATTAGCCCAGCATTGTCTCTAGTCTCTACTGTGTTGTAGCTAAGTGCATGACTACTAGTGCATAGTTTCTAGGTGCATCACATACATGTGAACACTTTCACAGTCACTACTTATGTGGTACCACACTTTGTTTACCTTTCATCACACAGTTTAATGGGTGGTCTTAGAAATTAGCAATGTTCAAAACTGTTTTGCATTTATCACTAAATCAATACATGCAGCATTTGTGATTTTTACGACCAAAACTTTTCATTAGATGAAATGTTGTGTTTCCATCACTAGATGGTGCTATTCTAATATGCATCTAGAAATGAACAAACCAATTCCTTCCCAACATAACCTTTAACATGTTTTAGAATTTTGCAGTGTGTCAATTATTTGCGAGGGTCAATCTGTTTATTTAACAAGATGCTTTGTAAATTTTTCTATAAACTACACAAACGCAGGTAACACAATCTCTCACCTCGACGTCGCGACTTCGAGCAACTTCTTTGAAATGCTCCTGCATCTCGAGGGTCTTGTCCATGCGGTCGTCCGTCATACAAAACATGCGCAGTTTCGCCTCCTGTTGGTCACGTCGCTTCGCAAACACGACGAACTTTGACATAAACGGCACTGCGATGACCTCACGGTACAGGTCGGTGGCCATCTTGGTTGCCTCGTTGACATTTTGACAATCCATCAGCCAGTATCTGTGACACGTCACAGACAGCAGTTAATAAGAAGAACAAGATGATTTAAACTGGGTGTTTGTCTGTGCTGGGTCTACACTATGGAACTTGCTGCCACTCGAATTGCATTCAGTTGAGAACACTGGTCAGTTCGGAAGACTGAAGACATTTCTGTTTTTAAAGTAATACCGCACGAATATTCATCAATCATACATACAGTTATCATTAATTTTATCTTCGCATTATTTTAAATATCTAGTCTGTGCAGTTGTACAATACTTTATTTAATGTACATAAACTAGGATTTTGTCTTATTAACTTTTACTTTGCAACTTGTAATAAACGTATTTATTATTTTGTTTTGCCCTCTTATGTGAGATTTTGTTTTATTGGTGTACACACCCATGAAGATGGCTTTTGCCCCAGATTTGATGGTGTTTAAATAAAGTTATTATTAAACAGTGGCCTTTTTCAACCTGATCTGTTCAAAGCTGCTTTACCCATTCATTGAAACTTGCCATGGTCATTAAAAAACTCAACAACTAAAAATGAATCGTTATTGAATATGAACATTTACTATTACCAATCTAAGATGACATATGCTGTATGTGTGTATTATCATTATGCACAGTTGGGTTGAATTCTATGCATGCAATCAAGAACATACATCAATCATGCATAAATGCCTGACAACAGCAGTGTTTGATGTACGTTGTACAGTTCACAGACAGTAACAGTGACATGGACTTGTACCTGGCAGACACAGTCAACGTGAATGAGACGCAGTCGTTGACAAACGTCAGTGGTGTCGTTCCTGTGATGTCCTCCCATAGCGCGGGGGTCGACCCTCCTATCAAACAAGTCACCACGTCAACAAATGTCACCAGTGTCATTGCCATGACAACCAACTTTACCGTTACTATGACAACCCTCAGAGATATGCAAGCAACCACCTCCACCGCAATGAGCTGCCTAGCACTATGATCTTGCGCATTAATGCTATGCATGTTAACATAATAACTGCCAATTAACATATAATTTTATTCATTGCCAATGATAATAAATGTTAACGATTAAAAAAAAAAAATCCACCAATTATCTTGTAACAATTCTAATGTCATTAATTAATGTAGACATATTGCTGCAAACGGAGACGAAACAAAAATCCACAAAAGACGCTGAAGCAATTAGAGTAGCACATATAAAGCTGCACATTGTTAACGCATCCTCCATCCTATCCACAAGGTAGCGCCACTTGCTCTTACTCATCCTGTCCGTACATGTGCAAAACATTAGTTAGTTTTGCCTAAATCAATCACTAGAAGACTAAGTATGTTGCAGAAGTATAACAACAAATGTTAAAATAAGCTTGTTACTGTCGTACAACATATTCATGAAAACAATTCTTTTTAACAACTACCCCAGAAGATTTATAGTAAGCTTCGACACATTTGATAAAACAAAGAGAAAATTTAAATGCTACTCTATGTTAACTCAAACTGACTTGTATCTTTCCACGAGCACAAATCTTTATTTTCTAGTCTCTAGTCACTTTTCAAATTTGTCGGGGGGTTTCTGTCTGTCACCTGCCACGGTTAATTTTCGTAATAAAACAACAGTATATTAACTACAACTAACACACTTGAACTACAAATATGATTACATTGATTATCACTGTTTAACCACTACAATAGTTTATGTCATTTACACATCTATGTACACTCTTTTAATCTGACTTTGTATCTACTGTTATAAGTACAACTGTATATATATATATTACAGACTTTGTCCGAATTAAATTACATACCAAAGTGTCAAACAAACACAAAACAACTGTTACTATCAAATGCATTATGACTGAGAGGAGGATGTTCTCCCCAGTCTACACAGCCAAGGAATGTCTGAAATAGAAGTTGAACTACAGTCGATGGTTTCTACAGACGTTTGTGCAATTCAACACAGCACAGACAACACGGAAGGCTGACAGGGAAGGGTGCAACTCAGTGTCGACAACTCAAACACAACTACACACTCGTGAGCACCAACAACACATGACAAGTGGCTGTTATTGCCTCTACAACTACAGCTACTGCCGCTACAGCTGCCACCGCCGCTACAGCTGCCAGGCATGGGCTCAGACATCGTCTAACTTTGTATAAGAGTTCTAAGGGCCAATTCACGCTGCAGTTGTTAAATAATGTATGTTAACTTCTAATGATTACGGCCAATGCTAATCTTTAAAAAATTCACATTTCTATGATAACAATGATAATTCAAATGTTGTCATTAAACGTATTGTTTTTGTGCTTGCCACTCTAAATAAATTTAAAAAGTCATGTTAAAAACCAGCCCATGTCTGACAGCGTAGACTGCTACTACTGCTGCCACCTGCCAGCGATGTGAAGCAGCCAGGTTTTTTCAGAGAGTTGCAAATATTGTAAAGTAGCTGTTATTTTGAGAGTTGCAAACACAGAATTTGCTGTAACCAAGATTTATATTTTCAAACTTTGCACTAGGCCAGAAATTAAACCTTTGTCATTCACTCATAGGTTGTCGTTCCATTGGTGCAGGAGTCGCAATGATCTAGGTAATTTACAACGTTTTAACGCTACTGGATACAAACAATGGTAGTTGTCTTAAAAATATGTTGCAATTAGCCAACTCCCTGAAAGCATTGTGTAGCATTTGTATTCAGCAGGACGTGAGTCCTGTGGGAAGGGTCATGACCCCTGTAGAGGTAATACCTTCACCATCAAACTGGTCAACACTGGGGGCCTCGTCATCGAGGTAAGCAATTGTGTCAGGACCTGGAAACCACCAACATGACAGTCTAGCAGATCACTGTTGTGTCTACACTAATTTCCTCTATTTCCAGCTCATAAACAAACTGAAAGTGAACATTTCTAAAGAAATGTCTGTTGGGAACAGACAGACATTTATGGGACTTACGATGCAGCAGCATAACGGAACTAGAAATTATGAACTTCTCTGAAAGCAGTAATCATTATGAGTACCTTTTATCATATCAAGCAGAACTGATGCTGTGTTTAACACTGTGCCATGGGAAGTAAATCAGTCTCCTTAATATGAAACTAGCCGCTGGTATCTAAAAATAATCCAAAATTCCGTACCTTCATGTGTTAAATTTCACATCTGACAGATAGATAATATCAGAATATTTACAAAAACCTGCAGTTAGATTAGTGGACCCTCAAATGCTGACTGACGCATGACACCACAAACACTGGCTGAGCCGACGAAGCTGGCAGCATCTACGTTGACACTTGAGAATGTGCATGCGTGTGCATGTACGCATGCTGCACGGAGAGGAAGTGAAATGTGACGAACTAGAGACACAGCACCATCACGAGCCGGTGCAACGACTACTAATGACTACACCATCAGTGCACTACAACTGATGACACGCGAGGAAGGAGACACGGTGACACGACATGCGTCAACGTCTAGTGACACAGAACTACTGGCTAAGTGCAGACAGTTGGAAAAGAGAGATGAATGACAGTTACTTTTACCTAGGGACAGAGACGCACGCGGTGAGAGACAAAGGCAGAACATGTCAGAGATACAGCCCCACCAATACACTCGGTTACACATCATCACTACACACCTATGCAGCTCAACACACTCGAGTCTCATCACTCTGCTTTACAGTTTCCCCCAGGTGGCAGTGCTAACAATGGGCGTGGTTTTGTAAGCCAATCGATCGCAAAGCAGCAGCCAACTTCAGGTGGGTTAAGGTGTTTTATAAAAAGATATTAAATTTGATAAGCGTGAGAAATGGAACAAGACATTAATTAGCCCATTTGGTGAACTGTTTAAAGAGCTACGTGGAAAAGAGAGCCGTGTTTACAACACAACACAAGCTATTGCAACCGAAACGAAGCAACGCGCAACAAACGGTGTACAATCAGTCAATCTGTACATTGACACAATCCTACCACTATGGTAACATACATGGTTGCTATGGCGATACAGTTGCTATGACGACATCCTTGCTATTGCCATAAGGTTGCTATAGTTGATACATCTGCTATGGCGACAAGGTTGCTATGGGGTCAGAGTTGCTGTAAATATACGGTTGCTATGGAAACACGGCTGCTGTGATAGTAACTACCTGCACACATACAAGCTTGTTTGACATTTACTGCAGAGGTGGCATCATCTCCCAGTCTGTCTCTAAGCCGACGACCATCATTAGAAGGGCTTTTTATGCCACCACAGACAGCAGCAATAAATCACACATTAACGAATTCACCAAACAAATTCAGTGAAACAGCGCAGCAAATGTGTCGCACTTAGAGACAGACGGAGCAAACGACGCATGTGAGATTTGACAACATGTGAGATTCAGCAACCAGGCTAACACCTACCAGTCAGGCTACACAACAGCCGCAGTGTCGGTGCATCGCCACCGTACTGGTTGAGCATGCCCTTCTGGGAGGCCTTCGGTACAGGCACAGTCAGAGTGATGGGTTTGTGGAACTTGCGTCGGCGCGGCTCCACCGTCACAATGGGACTCACCGCGACACGGTTGCCCAGCATCTTGGCCACTAGGTCAGCTGGCACGGGCTGGGCCTGAAACACAGCGTGATGCGGTACAGACGGGTGTCAGCAGAAACACACTTTGCAAAACACACATCACATGGAATGTGTTGTTCATGGCTGCAAGATTCGATTTCACAATGAAACTTACTTTGTAAGAATTTTTTGAAAATGCAATGTTTCAATTTGTCGACAATGGATCTTGTTCACATGTTCATTACTGGACTCAGACTGGAAACGTCACATGTTTAAAGAAACTGCTCCAGAATAAGTTAAATTTTTGCTATCACACACGCACTCACGCACTCACATACTCACGCACACACGCACATACACACACACACACATAGAAAAAGGTCATGTAAGTTTTCTATGTCCAAAAATATATTCAGAATTTTGCTTGGTCGCCACTAAATATTATGTGGGGAAAATATAAAAAATAAGCTGGTGCGGTGGCTCCACCTATCGGATGAAACAAATAGTAATCCAAACTGACACGAGCAAAATTGTGCAAGTACCATACACTGTATTGGTATTGGTCGAAGCTAACACTTGTTACTTAGAACAGGCCGAGAGCACCGTAAACATGGGAAACGTACACTGCATTTGCTTTTTACATATACAGGATAATGTTTTTTATAACGAATATAAAATGAAACATAAAACTGACATATCAACCCACCTGAAGTCCGACTTTGATCTGCTTGGTGAGAGCGCCCTCTGGGAACTGTGCCTGCACCTGCGGTACAACGGTGGAGCTGAGCATGCCGCCCTCGCGCCCCACAAAGCTCGACTCGGCACGGATCCGAGACACGATGGCGAAGTACTGCGGGAAGTCCGTGGTGATGATGCGGGTGATGCGTCGCTGGTACAGCTCCTCCGCAGTCTCCAGGTCTACAAACACATTACACGCTCCACGTGACACACCATGACCTACATTGCCGACCTTGACCCGGTTTGATCTTAAAAGGAGGCAGTCTGTTTCTGGTTTTACTTGTTCATTATAATGATGTTCTCAAGTTCTTAGTTGAAGGTATACTGTGCTGTGATTATGCTTAGAAAGCCGATGAAAATCTTTGCATGTTGAATGTTTTGACCAGACATATATTCAACTGGTAAACAAAAGTTCTGGTTTCGAAACATTTTTATTGGCAATTTTGAGTTAACATCTTGTGCGATTTGGATTTACCCGTGATTAACACAGCAACACATTTACTGTTCAAATTCTGAGTAAGAAACAGACCACCAGTGTTTAATGAAACCTTGCTCTTATGTAAGAAACCTCACTAACATATTTTGTACATTCCTTATTTAATTTACACGATGTTTCATTGCACAGGAGACGTTTCCGCTAATTTTAAACAAGATCTTGCTTTGAACAGACTTGGAGAAGGATCATATGCGCGTAGTGGGATGAGACAGTCACAATAAGGGTACATTAGATCTGTGTTGGCACGTAGAGGTTACTCAAACATTATGGAGGAATGCATGCATGTTACCTGTCAAGAACTACTTAAAGAAATGTTGGATATACAAACGTTTACATGTTACTGTGTCATGACATGAATAACAAGAATGACGTCACTTGTCCATGCAGTTACCCATCCTCCAAGCTACCAAGTCATATCACGTTACGTTATCAGTAATTAATAAGTACAACCACAACTGTAAATTGTACAAATCAGCTGGCATGTTTGGACAAGTTATTTACACATTTTTCTTTTACGAAACTCCACAAATAGCAACATGCATCACTACTTCTAACTGTACTATTAATTTCCCTTAGGAATGAAGACATTTTATTTATATTACAAACATTCATAACTGCCAGTGCTTCCACCAGGGACAAGTGATAGGACAGGCTGTCGGCTCAAGTAAGCACCCGCTGCATGCTGGGTAATTTTCGCAATACAGAGAGTCCGTAGTCTGTAAACGGCTGCACTTATTTAGAAACGCACAGAAATAATTAATAAACAAATGCGATGAATCTAACTGATTAAATGTAAATATTTTCAGATTGAAGACAATAAGTGTTGTTAGCTGGGGAAACACTAGCATATGTAATGTCTACATTATGTAAACAATGTCTGTGCAGAAACTAAACCTAAGTGCACGTTAGAGAAGCACATTCACACACTGCACTCAGTCTAGGAGAGGAAGCTGAAGATGAACAGGCAGGTTAGAATGAGTGGCAGTCGCGGGGGGGGGTACATGCTAGATGGAAGGGGTGACATGCGGGGGTAGACTAGGTTGTTGGGGACAGGGGTGGCTCAGGTGTATACAACCCAGTAGGTCTAGATCACTTATGGGCGCCATGCAAGATGCAATGGATAACACAAATATTGTTCAAAGCAGGCGTATATCTTATAAGATATTCATAGATAGCTAACTAGAAATGATAGGGAATGGTGTATAGAAACACCTAACATAACTTTAAAATTGAAACAGTAAAACTTAGTTACTAACTGTAACAATATTAACATCGGTTCAGGACCAGGACTGAAATTATACCAATATTTTGTTTGACTGAAATGATAACAATGTTTCTGGTATGACTGAAATCATAATGGAACGTAAGAAGAAGATAAAAGGCCTCACGCATCAGCATCCACCCAGGCGTGCGCGACATGTAATCACCTTCACCTTCAAAACTGCCGTTGAGGGCCTGATGTATGGCCTCCTCAGTGGCCTCGACCGAGTGCTCATACCATGTCTCTCCATTGTCACTGCGAAAGATCACGATCTCTCGCTCCTTGCCCCGCAGTGACGCAAAGTGCGGCACCTCAATGATGACAGGGCTGCAGGTAAAACAGGTCTACAGAGGATGCTTATAAACAAACGAGCAGTTTCTCTTCATGTTATCAGTAAATGAGAATCAACAATCAAGCAAGGGTAAATAGAGGTCATACAAACATATGAACAGATTATTTATACATCATCAGTAAATGAGAATCAATATATAACTTGATGACTAGTGAATAATACTATTGATCAGAAAGAATAGAGAAAGGAAATTCTACAAACTCCAAGCATCATGTGTACATGTTGACATAACATAACCTTTCTACTTATAATTTCATGAAACTCCATCTCTGTGATGTCTCCAATGACGTCACAATTACTCGTGCATAATTCTTGGATTATGCATAACCTGTGTTTTCATGTGAGAGGGATCATCTGGTCACCATAACGCATTTCTAGAAAATAAATTGCTACGAAGGCGCAACCTAGCTTGTGAAACATGCATTAACATAAAGCTGACCACGCCACCTGTTGGTGGTAAGGTTGATACTAATCGATATTTACACTGTGCAAATTGAACAGGCCATTCCCTACCCGAGGAACTTTGCGGCGACAGGTCCCATCTCGAGGATGCGACTAGCCAGGCCCTCATTCTCCATGAGGGGGGGAGGGCAGGTCAACTTCTCCTTCCTCACCAGTTTACACGTGACACGTGTCGGCATGCACGCCTTGCCGGGCGGCACGATGATACGCACACCCGAGTGACGACATCCTCGCATGGCGCCACCTCGTGCATCCACCATGAAGCTCACGAGGAAACTGTAGCGACACACGGTGAGAAGTCAGTGAACTAGACAATGAGGGTTTATATGAAAATTATCATTTAAAAATTGCTATTTCTGAAAATATGAGGACGTAAAAAGAATACAATAATCTTTTTTTAATAAGGTTGCTAATGAATAGGCACAATTTCACTTATGCACAGTCAATTCATATGTATGTTGGACAATAGTGTCCATGTCAACAGCATGCTGACCATCTGGCCAGTTTGAAGTGGACTGTACACAGTGGATGAAATATAAAAACCTCTTTATGTGTAATCTGGATTATATCTTACAACCAAAGGAGTAAAAAAACGTTTTATGAACTTAAGTTACTCTCTGTGCATTAGATCATAACGATGTTAACAGAAAAACTATATCCCATAATTCAGTTCCTGAAGGTGGCAACCAAAGGTTAGCAACATTTATAACGGTGTCAACAGGAAACATTTCCTGTGTATGTACATTCATGTTTCTACACGGCAAGGAAAACATCAAAGAAAGCACATACAATGAGTGTACCGCAAGAAATAAACTGTCTAATTAACAAACATCCATGCTCAACATAACTAATTATATCACTATATGTATGCTGCTTCTGACTACCAATTACTACTTAATGTTTACTACTTAACATACATCAACAACATTACACTTGATACACATTGATGCAACTAAACTAAAATGTGTGTTTGGAATCTTTGGAATGTAGAATTAAAAAAATCTCAGCCTCAATCCTTCAACGAATGTCAGGTTGGGGGAATGGAAATGCTGATTCAAACAACAAATCGATTTAAACTGAGAAATCAAAGATCCACGGATCAGTTGGTGCAAAAAATATGAGAACCGTGGGAGGTAAACATATCTAAATATGGTTGTCTAAACTATAAAAGTGTTTCATTCACATTGCATTGAGGGAATCTGAGCGAAGCTGGGTTTTGACAGAGAGAAATTATAAAAGATACGGGATAACTCGACTTATAAACAAACGTGGCTTACCTACGTAAGCTTTGACAAGGTATTTGTATTTGTTATGGAATATTAAACAGTTTTTCATCACCATACTCTTGTATATGGTAGTCTGTCATTTCATTAACTAAACAGGTTTTCCTATACACATTACAGCCTCTTACTCACAGCCAAGAAAGCTGATAAAAACATAAAAATCTACACAAGATTGAAGTGGGAGGTGGCCGCTTTGCAATGGTCTCTGGTGGTCAGTGAAATAAGACCGTGTCACACCCCAAATGTTGTGTAATAAGAGAAAGAAGTGGCACATTGAACACATAAAGAAACAGACAGAATGGAAAGTAAATAAAGCTGTGAGCGTTGTTTATCTGCCATGACTGACCAGCGGCACACATGACAATACTAAATGTTACGGTTGATGACAAAACAACCGTGTGTCTTCCACAACAGTCCTCTCTGGTTCTGTCATAGAACAATTCCAGGAACTTGCAACTACCTGACCCCACAGTACAGCCACCTGCTGATGCTTACAACATCAATGTTGTGCACATAATTTAAATGTTTCACCAGCGCAACATTCAAATTATTTTAGGCTTATCAAATACAGTTTGGCAGTAAATCTTTAACCGTAATAGCAAAATAAGTTGTTTTCTTAAAGGGTGGCAGTTTGTTCCTCTCTCCAACATGACACACAGTAGTGATATAAACAGGAAGTCTGCTCTGTTGTGTTGTATCATTGTATGTGTGAAAATAGGAAATCGTGTTAACTTTGCCCGCCTCAGAATCACTGCCAGTAGAGCATCTTTTAAAGTGGCATGTTCTGTTTATATCTCAACATACTGCGGGTTGAAACTTTAAATTGTGAACATTGTCACAGGCTTGGCAAACATAATTCCACAGGCAGTATATTTACCAGCATATTTATAATAGTCATAGAAACATTATATTAATTAACAAAAAAAGCAGGAAGAAACTGCCTCCTCATAAGAACTCCGTTACAAATTGATGAACTGACACGGCCGACTTAGATGTTTGGTCGACCATAATCAGATAAAACAACGCCCCAGTATGAAAGCATAAAGCAAGGAGAAAGTTTTGCCGATAGTTACCTCTTCCATTTAAGCTTCCTATGGGTCATGGGAAGGCACAAGATCATCGTTAATGTCACACACAGAGAGCAGTCAGTTTCCACACACAGGGAGCATTCAGTATTTATTTAGCCATGACTGCATACATGTGTACATCAGTACCACGCCCACACAAGTACATGACAAAACAACGCATTCTGTAAATATAAACAAACCAGATGGGGCTATGAGAGTATGACAAGATGGGATGAATGAAATTATTTCATTTTTGGAATGGGTAATTCATTGAGTATATCAATATTATTATCCAGTAAAAGACACTCAATTGAAGATATTTATCGGTGCAAACAGTATTATTCAGTATTATTAATACTTGGTAAAGGAAATTTATTTGAGGGTATTTACTGGTGCAAACACGAAACGATTTCAATCTCTCTACTACTGTAAATGTTATCACTGTTTAAAATGTATGGATGAGGAAAGATATGTCATACCAAGTGTGCACACACACATGCGCACACTCAACCACACAAACACGATTACGCACACAAACACTCATAACAATTCACAAACACAGACAAACACACCTGGGTGCACAATACTGTTCCTGCCTATGATATTTCACGACAATGGAGTAAACCTCTCACAGTAGACACATCAGTTAGGTGTAGTATTTACCCGGAGTAGACGGGCTGGCGGTCAACAGCCACGTTGTCGGGGTCGAAGCCACTGCCAAACGACACCCCGCTGTAGGAGTCGTAGCCGGCGGTGCGGGATTCCTCCCCCATCGCCTTCGGGGCGTAGATGTTGGAGGTAAGTTGTGCCTGAACCATCTCCTCCTGCATATACCAAACACACCTGTATACTGCTTACACAGGTTTAAATGCAATTAAGGAAATTATATATTACATTTATTAAGTTATTTGCATAACAAAATATCCTTTAACAAAATAAATTATTCCCTAAACAAATTATCTTATTTGTTTAAAACATTAAATTATTCCTTAAACAAATTAAAATATTTAACAAATTAAATTATTCATAAACAATTTAAATGATTTGTTTAACAAATTAAAAACTTTACAAAAATTTGGTGCAACTGCATGTTGAAATATATAAACACACATCTATGTAACTAATAATAGCTATATAATAATACACCAAAACATGCAACTTATGCTACAGCAATAAACTTTTTAAAAAAAATCCACACAATAATACTACTCCAGTATCATGCTCATAAATAAAGAATAACTCAAATCAACAACAATTTAACATGCCTAACTACTCTGAATCCCATGCCTTCATATTAATAGTGATTTCTTTAAACTTGCTTAATTATTAAAATGCAGAAGCTAAGCTTGGAAAAAAATAAAACTTGTTATGATAAAATTAAACTTGCTATGATAAATCTAATTTATAGATTCCCACCATCGTACAGGTGTAGTGTGCCCCGCTGTGTTACCTGGGCGCTGTCACTCCGATTGAACACACTAGGGTACTCGGCTGAGTCATTGATTGCGGACATGAACCGGGACTCGTCTGGTCCCATGTTCGATGTGGTACTGAAGCGTTCAAAGAAACGCAGGTCTCTATCGTCCTGATGTAGAGAGATGGGATGTGACACAACAACACATGCACCAACTGTGTCCTACCACTGTCAACAGGACTCATGTACACAGCTGCCCTAGTCCAGCCGTCTCATCAACTCGTCTCACAGTGGTTGCACTGCATCATGGGTAATTGTCAGATTTTTATTTATAACAATGGATTCTGTCTAACCTACTGATATAGTCCCATGAGCAGTGATTGTCAATAAAACATCCAAAGTGTAAATATTCGTATTGTTTAATTACAGTGTTTTTGATGAAAATATTTGGCCTAAGTCTATTATCTTACACAAAAATCCAGTTATCACATCAAAATTTCAATTTCTTCTCTGAACAACTGCTAACCAGCAATACTTACTTGGGAGTCAACATCAAAGTCATCAACTGGCTTAAAAATCTGCCAAAGCAGAAAATGTTTGACAACAAATGTAGTTCCTTTTCAAGAGAAATTCTACTACATGTATTTTACCATTTCATTAATAATGTGAAAATGATGAGACGGTGTTGGACATTTGACAACCGACATGATACGTGACACATAATATGATGAGACACAGTTGGGTGTAAAACAACAGCAAAAAGAAACACCGAAATGTCTAGCACACACAAATAAACAAAACAAAAAAATTAAAATGACACACACTATACAATATACTGTAGTCTTAAATTACATGCAAAACTAATTCCGTGAAGACAACCACATGCACTAGACTCCATCAATGTCAGTTCACAGCGGTGACATTAGCATGTCAGTGAGTGGACACACCAATGCCATGTAGGGTCAACTCGTGGCCACACCAGTAGACACCAGCATCACTTACAGGGATCTTCATTACAACATCAAACACATGCACAAACCATCACAGTCACTACACTGCTCACAAGTTCTACGTGAAAGTTCATCAACACTACATGCAAACTGTGAAAAGTGTAACACTTAGAAAGACAACATCCAACACTGAAAACACCCTGCAGAATTCTCTCGGCCAAGTGTAACAGTCCTGTATTGCTACAGACTGCTGATTGGTTGACGATTTACAAGGAAGTATGACCTTGGAAGTTGTTAATGCTTTATTCAGTTAATTTTGTGTACCAAAAGTGTATGGTAGATCTTACCAAGACAGGTTTCCATGTTGTCATGACAACAAAACACAGCCATTAAATTATGGTATTTATAGCCTTTTAAACTATGCAACACCACAAAATTTTTTAATATTTTATCATGTCAATTTCAAAATCATCATCAGTTAATTAACTTTACAATTGTATAAACAGTGTTTTGAATATTATTATCGATTTAAAAATTGAAAGCACAAGAGAGAGACAGAGAGAGTTGTGCAGGGTATGGTGGTAGAGAGTAGGCATGCAGGGTAAAACAGAATCGTACCTTTATTGGGCTGATTGAGTCATCAGCCAGCATCTTCATGTCATCAGTGGTCAGGTACTGATATGAGCGGTCACCCAGCAGAGTGTCGCCCAGTTCTAAAGACAACATTGCAATGACCACTTCAAGTTCTTCAACTAAACATACCTTAGAATGTGACACTAAAAAGGTTCCAATGTAAATATCACATATTTGATTTAAATAACTCTATCTGGAAGAATGTTGTATTATTATGTATGGGTCATTGAGGAATTTTAACTTAGCTAAATTATTTTATATTCTTATAAATGAAAATATCACAGAAAAGTCACCATACCGTTCAGTTTTGTAGAACATTTAATATGTCATGACTAATTAAGTATAATCAATTATGACACCTGTATCAATGATTATAACATGAACCACAAAAAATAACATTACCATAACAACTGTATCACAGATATACTGGATTGTGTTAAATGTTTCTAAAAATCAGCTAGACCTTGCTTTCTCATCACGACACGAACTAGCATCCATGTGGCTGTTATTTTATTGTTTTTCCTTAGATTCTTTGAGTTATGATTTGTTGACTGTGTTCAGTGCAGAACTAGGGCTGGCTGCATCAATTACAATTTGGACCTACAGACATGCATACAATCAAAGGAACTAATATACCTAGTAAAGTAGGACATTCACAGTTAGTCCATCCGCACAAACAATTTACATTATACCCAGGGCATATACATATCTAAACTTCTTAAATGAAACAATAACTTTGACAGACAAACATAATCAATCATTCTTACTCAACATAGGAAAAGGTATAAGTAATTAACACCTTGAAACCAAATCAGTAATTGAAAGAAAACCTGAAACATTATAGACACCAAATTACTCATTCATCATTTTCAAACAATATCAACTGAACAATGCCAAAATCCAAAACCAGAAATATTTGATGAAGTTTTCATTGCTGTGGCCTAATTACACTGTATCAGTAATTTTGGGCAAAACTATAACTTGGATATTATAACTTTAATTAATTGTTGCACTGCAAACTGTATTGCTTATCGCGTAATCACACTACTGGATATATTTATGTTTGTTTGATATACGTTTGGAATCAGGTTCCAATCTATTTAGATATTAAGTTTTCTTACTATTTTGTTGTTACATGTACTCGCAGACAATCACTGTCTCCACTAACACAATGCAAACATGCAACAGACTTCTTTGTTTTTGTTTCCATAACATAAATGATGCAGGCTCAAATTGTCAAAAACGGAAACGTGATATAATGGATTCTAAACTGAAGACATTTGTCTGAAACATTTTGTTCTCTTAAAGGAGTTTTTTTGGAGAAAGATGGATTGACTGGAAGGTGTAGGGTAGTGGGGAGAAGAAATGGGGATGGACCCATGTTTGTGGAGGACACAGAGAAAAACAATGTAAGGAGACTGGCGTGATCATAAATGTACTGGTGATTCCAGCCATCTTGGTTGTGTCAGAAATGAAACATTTCACACAATTTGTGTACTATCATGTGTTAGTTCAATACATTGTATATGGACATAGATTTGGTGGGAACAACAGCCTGACTGATGGTATATGTTGTGCTTTGTTTGAAGTTATGTTCCCACACTAAACTGTCTGCTGTCCCGCGCTCCAGTGGAGAGTCTTGCCTGCCCCTGTTTATGATTACGTAATCATGTTGTGTGATGTGCATCAGAGCTCACATTCGCAAAAGATATAGGCACTGTAGATGTGTTACTATTAAGATAAGACAACAGTGACAACACGTACACTGAACTAGGTCACACAACAAACACTGAACTAAGTTACACAATTAAGAAACGCAACACATCACCATTTCACGCACTGAACTACATACACACACACATCACCATTCAGTTGAAGAAATTGTACTAAATACACACTGACCTAGACACGCACGCACGCACGCACGCACGCACGCACGCACGCACGCACGCACGCACGCACGCACGCCCACACACACACTACACAAACACATCACAACAGTGAACAAATGGTGTACCAAGGTTCATAAAACTGTACAATATGTACAAGAGTTAATTTGTAAATTCTATACAAAAACACAACTATGTGTAGTTCAGTGTGTCGGCAAACAATTCCTTAGTTGTCCAGCACTGACATATTGTGTTGCTAGGGTTAATAACAATGTATGACAAGGGTTAATAACATTCTCCAGCAAGACTTATCTGCTAGGTCAAGTCTGGCGGTCCACTGGTACAAATGACCATTACATTTCCGACACCAACAGGTGTAAATGAAATGGTCATAACAAGCAGGAATTGGGCAAGACAAACGCAAAAGGAGAAGGGAGAAAACGAAATCGGAATGGTAGGTGGGG
Organism: Ridgeia piscesae; assembly: GCA_025642075.2. Lineage (NCBI taxonomy): Eukaryota > Metazoa > Annelida > Polychaeta > Sabellida > Siboglinidae > Ridgeia > Ridgeia piscesae. The sequence continues at coordinate 181,059 of JAODUO010000530.1, forward strand.
GAAACATGCAAGGCAAGAAATGTCCACTGCCAACCTGACGGAACGAACGACAGATCGCAAGAGCTAGCAGAGGATGAGAAAGGTTACTGGCGGAGGGATGAAGACTTACGCTGCTGCATCTTTTGGCCCTCATAATAAGGCAGGTAGACATGTTGTTCGGGCACGGGCCGCCCGTAGAGGAGGGATGAGGGCATGAAATCATCATCGCCTGTGAGGTTGTCAATGACAGTCAGATAGAAATCATTGCAATGAGCACGGCTGGGTTGGCATTTAGTCATATGAGTGAGTCAACAACTAAGAAGAACTGCTATGATGAAGATGACTGGATGCTACTTTCATTATTCCATTGCAAAACTGTCAACAGAATGTTAACTTTAACGCAGGAGACGAGTGGACTTGCTGTGTGACTGTCATTATCTAACACACCCACAGTTGTGTTCGGTGCCACTACGTAACGGAACGAAAACTACTTGTAAAACAATAACACAAGCCTTGGTTACTGTCACTAGGCAGCTGCTACTTGTAAAACAATAACACAAGCCTTGGTTACTGTCACTAGGCAGCTGCTACTTGTAAAACAATAACACAAGCCTTGGTTACTGTCACTAGGCAGCTGCTACTTGTAAAACAATAACACAAGCCTTGGTTACTGTCACTAGGCAGCTGCTACTTGTAAAACAATAACACAAGCCTTGGTTACTGTCACTAGGCAGCTGCTACTTGTAAAACAATAACACAAGCCTTGGTTACTGTCACTAGGCAGCTGCACGCGTGGTGACTTCCTCCCATGACCAAATAGTCCAAGGTACACGGGAACAACTGACTAAGTATCTGCCAGGTTAGTATCCCAAGGGTTCAGACCACTATTTACATATGCACTCAAAACCAGCTGGAAAAACACACGTGGACTATGGGTGTATATGTATCCGAGACTAAGTCCAGATTGTTAATGACTGATATGACCTGACTCATGTTGACAACTATTAAGCAAGAAGGTGACATGTGGAGAAGATTCAAGTAACAGACGCAGATTGGGGAAGTGATGCTAGAGCATGCACGGGATAGGGGGGAGGGTTGGAGGGAGTTGGAGGGGGGAAGTCGTGGCCGAACAGGGCTAACCAAATCAGGAACACTGTCACCGACAGGTGTTAACACACACAACAGGTTAGTGTCCAGGACAAGTTAGTGTCACTCAAGCCTACGCTGTGACATCACACATGACACTACGCACACCCCAACTGAATCCCTGATAGGTGTCAACATCATGTCACTCCTGTCACACTGGGGGGGGGAGACACACACATGTACGTATACATCACAGTTACTAAAATAATTTCCAAAGACTAAATGCATATAACTAACTTGATTTTGGTGCAAAAGTCTATCTATTTGAAGTTCTTTACAACAAAGACAGAATTATAGATGTCTAACCAAGTGATGTCACACTCTGCCATCACAAGCGATGATTGTGTTGTCTGTTGGTATTCCTATTATAGTTACATTCTACAAGTTTACCATACAGGTGATAATATGTAACTACTAATAACAAGTTCTCGTGACCTTGTAACTTCATCCCATTATGAGATTACACTTCTGTGATGATTACGTAATCATTCTGTACTTCATTAAAAAAGGAAGCTTCTCCGTAATTTCCGAGATCTATGAAAAATGCCAACTCTTTCCGATGATGCAATTACCAAAAGTTGAGATGCATTCAGAGAATGTAACTACTACACAGGATTCCAATGATACTACACAGGATTCCAATGATACTACACAGGATTCCAATGATACTACACAGGATTCCAATGATACTACACAGGATTCCAATGATGCTACATTCAGTCGGGAGCCAGATAACACACACTGCACTTCTCCTAGGTTACGTAATTCATAAACGACTTCAAAAGATGGATAAACTGAATGTTTGTTATTGACAGAGACACTAGCAAGAGTGGACCAACACTCACCGTCTTCGTTCTCCGAGTCGGTCATCATGGCCTCGACCATGGTCTCCGGGGAGACGACCTTGTACTTCTCACCCCCGGGACTTGCCACGGTCACCTCCGTGATGTTCTTGAGGATCTCGACCACCGAGATGTAGCCGAGGCGCTCAGCGATGGACAGTGGGGTCTGACCGGCCTGCAACGGAAGGACACTCGCAATGATTGTTGGTCACTGTCTGACCATGGGTCAGTTACTGACCATGTGGTATGGCTGAGTAGCAGCCGTGGTGCTCTTAAGATTGAGATACAGAGTTTTTAGTTCTTTGCAGACAAATTGTACCCTTTTCCTTAGTTATGATTCTGCAGCTTTCTGCTGTGTTGAAATGGTGACACATTAAACTTGTATCAGAAAGCTGGCGAAACATTACAGAACAAAAGTAAATTTGACTGTGAAATAGTTCAAAAGAGTAACTGCTTGAAATAACCAGTCACTGATGAACGTCTTCATAAATCAAACATTTATCAATATTATCAGGATCTGAGAGAAAAATGGCAGAATTCACATTAAAGGGAAACTGGGAATTGAATAGGTGAACAGAACACATTTTTTTAAGGAGTGGATAGGATGCAGGATGGACAACCTAGCGTGTGCGTGTGTACGCGTGCGTGTGTGCACATGCATGTGTGTGCACATGCATGTGTGTGCACACATACATGCATGCACATGATCATGTGGACATAGCATGTATGCATGTGACTGTCTTGTCTTCGAGTCTGTCCAGTCAGTCATCTGTCAACTGTCCACTTACATTGGTGACAGCGTTGGGGGAACCCTTGTACTTCAGTAGCAGGTTGATGACCAACACATGACCTTGCTGGGCAGCCTGGTGTAGGGGGGTGTACCCAACCTGGACACAGGACAGTACTGGTCAACACTTACTGACCACATTCATTCATACATACACACAGATTATATATATATATATATATATATATATATATATATATATATATAGAGCTGATAATGATCTTTACATACAGACGACTTCTATAATACTAAACAACAGCAATTATGTATTTTACTAATATTTCTGGGAGCTCATGATTCCAATGTTGCTGTAGTAAATCAATTCTGCAATGTTTTATGTTAAAACTCTGGGTTAATGTTAAACAGCACTTTGTATACGCCAGACATCATCTTTACCTGTGGTTTTGTTTACCTGGCTCCTACGACAACAACCAGCGTTAGCCTTCGCAATTTCAGATCCCCAAACATTTACCTGTGCTTCACTTTACCACAACACACATGGCACTGCAAACAGGTAACAGACTATGTTTGTCTGTTTTGTTACCGATACGATTTGGCAGTAATAACTAGGCCTACGAAATGTTGGTATGTGTAACTGGGAGAAGTAACTGTGGTTGTGTACCTTGGTGGTGGCGTTGACTGAGGCTCCCTGCTCCAAGAGGAAGCGAATCATGTTGATCTGTCCAAAGTGACAGGCAGTGTGCAGGGGAGTGTACCCAGCCTGTAACAGACAACAGACACAGTCACACAGGCACTTGTACTTTGCTTAATTAACACAAAGGTACGTCCTTATAGCACAGTATCCCATCTTTAGGATGGCTCAAATCACTTTACACTTAACTCCCTGCAGACCCAATCAAGTACAATCAAATACCACCTCGATGAGATGGAGATGACAGAAACATTTGGCCACGTCCATGGGTCACTGCGTACCTTGGTCTGTTGGTCCGTCTCAGAGTTGTGTTTGACGAGGATCTCAGCGACTGGCACCCTGTCTTCCTGGGCCGCCAGATGCATTGGAGTGAGGCCATTCTACAAACACACAAACACACACAGTCAGCATACACAAGTTGTGTTTCTCGATGTTAACACTCATAGTTTGTGATCTTGCTTTTATTGATCAAAATTTGTAAAGGTAAAAATGCTTGCAGATAGTTATATCATGACACAGTTGTCATTAGGATTAATATAAAAAACAGCTGTGTTGTCCAAGATCTGATACACTAACAGTAAACTTCAGTTCAGTGATGCACATATCTTCATACACAAGAATCATCTTGAAACTCACAAACACAGCCAGGTAAGTCATTGTTTGCCTGAGAGACCACCTAATTCACAGCTAGACAAATAAGACTACTACAGCTGCTGACATTTATTCATTAGAAGTAATGAAGAGTTAGTTCCAGACGCTGGATACAGCTCCACAGAAAGCTCACTAAACACTCTTTCAGGACCAAACAATTGGTCCACAGAAAGCTCACTTGTCGGTGCTAAACACTCTTTCAGGACCAAACAATTGGTCCACAGGAAGCTCACTTGTCGGTGCTAAACACTCTTTCAGGACCAAACAATTGGTCCACAGGAAGCTCACTTGTCGGTGCTAAACACTCTTTCAGGACCAAACAATTGGTCCACAGGAAGCTCACTTGTCGGTGCTAAACACTCTTTCAGGACCAAACAATTGGTCCACAGGTAAAACACTCTTTCAGGACCAAACAATTGGTCCACAGAAAGTTCACTTGTCGGTGCTAAACACTCTTTCAGGACCAAACAGTTGGTCCACAGGAAGCTCACTTGTCGGTGCTAAACACTCTTTCAGGACCAAACAATTGGTCCACAGAAAGCTCACTTGTCGGTGCTAAACACTCTTTCAGGACCAAACAATTGGTCCACAGAAAGCTCACTTGTCGGTGCTAAACACTCTTTCAGGACCAAACAATTGGTCCACAGAAAGCTCACTTGTCGGTGCTAAACACTCTTTCAGGACCAAACAATTGGTCCACAGAAAGCTCACTTGTCGGTGCTAAACACTCTTTCAGGACCAAACAGTTGGGAGACAGACACTGGAAAGAAAGAGTTTAATAAACTGACAGTATTTGATCGTGTCACCACTGACCTTGGCCTTGCAGTTGACGTTGCCGCCACGCTCCAGCAGTAAGGAGACCATGTCTGTGTGTCCTTCCTGTGATGCCAGGTGCAGAGGTGTGAAGCCGTTCTGTCAACAGTGAAACCATAATGGCATTGTACACCTCGTATCGCTATGTGTACGCTGTTATAACTTGCTAGAAATGGGTTTGCCGTGTCAAAACCACACACCGGGTGAAGATAAATGGGCAATGGTCTGAAATTTTTTTAGTATTAGCTGACAAAAACACTGCCAAAGCTTCCTAAGATGAATTAAGTAAAATTTTAATTTCAGTTAGTTCTGGAAGGGTTATTCTCTTGAATTTTTAATGCAAAACTAAACAAAAAATACTTACAAATGTTACACATGTACTCACATGTTTTCTTTATGACGAACCATGAAAGATAAAATATTACTACAAAACAAGGACCAGTAACTTCACCTGTCCCGGATGACGGACCATCGATCCAAGGAATCCAAGACTACTGTTAGCATCGATTTACTTTAACATGTTAACTCACTAAATGACTTCACTGTAATAACACATTTCCCAGCCCCAATATGAGGTGATGTCCAAACGCCCCATTCGTAATATTGAACTTCTGTGACCGCCCTTTATCGGGGTAAATGACTCACCCGTGACTCGGCATCAGGCTTAGCGCTGTACTCCAGCAGGGTGGTTGCAATGTCCATCTGGTTCTTCTTCGCCGCAATGTGCAGGGGTGTGTAACCATTCTGTACAACCAACAGTCTCGGTGTACTCTCACATTTCTTGATTTTAGTAGGTTTAGAAATGCAATTAAACAATAATTTCTTTTAAATCAATATTATTTTTATGTAATTATTATATTAATAAAAAGATAAATATTTATTTAAATCAGTACTTATATATTTAGGTATTTATTTTATAACTGACTAAATTGTGTAACCTTGTCACCACTGCCAGAACCAGTGTGAATGCATGGAATATTAGTCTGCGACTGCCTGTGTTATTACTGATTTTATGATTTCGTACTGACCACAAGACAATGTTCCCTCCTTTGAGCAATTTTTTTAACTATCTTGTATCACAAATCATGCCACAAGTTACATCTATATAGCTATCCTAAAGGAATGTGAATCACAGCTTTATCCAGAGACCCACAAACCCATCTTTTACACAAGTTAAGTTTGTTTTGGACAAGTGTGAATTTGACTGGTGGTAAGGACAAGTAACAACAGTCATTGTTTTTTACTGAATCTCATAGTTTTAACATTCTACAGCGCCTATATCATTAGAGGCTAAACAAACAAAATCATTCAGTGTAATCATAAAAAGCGACAGGCAAAAGTCATCTTTGGAGCATGGAACAGCCATACATTTTTGGTTGAAACGCAATTTCAAACAAATGTTTCAAGTTGTTTTTTAAAGGTGGCTACTGCTTCAGGAGATTCAGTTGTAACAGGGAGTTGACTCCAGGTTGTCAACGCAGCCGCAGAGAAGCACATTTACCAATATTGAGCTTAGTTTTCTGAAGAAAAAATTGGGAAACGGATGACTGAAGGGTTCTAGGAATATCAGGGAAATGTACCAGATTAACTAAGTATGCCAATTATTCTTCAAAAAAACATGTGTCGCACATATGTATTCAAGCATTGTTGTGTATATTTATACATGTTTGGGCCAGACTGTAAGCATGCACAGATGCACATATCAACCATGCTATTTATGTTTTACTAGTAAAAGCTTCAACCTATGTTACATCCCGTTTATCCCCTTCTCACTCAACAACAAACGTGACGACTCGAGTTTGGTGAATCATGTGACACAAGGCACCAGTGCGTACTCACCTTGGCGGTGCAGTGTGGCGAGGCACCGTTCTCAAGCAGCAACAGCGCCACATTGACATGGTTGTAGTGGGTGGCGACATGCAGTGGGGTCAGACCGTTCTTGCCCTGTACATTAGGGTCGGCCTCTTTCTGCAGCAGTAGCCGGGCCACGCGGATGTTACCGTACTTGGACGCGATGTGCAGCGGACTGAACCCTTTCTGTGGACGGGCAGAAGGCGCAGATGTATTTAAAAGTCATAAGTACATGTGACAACGTTTGACAAAAACACATAACGTATGAGTGTTTACACGGTTCTCATGGGCTGAATCGCAGCCAGTGAAAACACACATTCTAGGCTGAATCAGCTCCGAGTGCAACCGATTCAGCAGTATCCACCAGGAGAGGTCTAGTGAAGCACAAATGTTGCCCACCCATGTGTACACTTCAGAGTCCAATTTTGTGGTCAAAATACTACACCTTTTTAAAAGATTTCACATAATGCTCGGGAAGTAGAAGTAATTAATTAAATGTAAACCACCCCTGATTGTAACTATTGGAAATTCTGGAAACATGAACATATGTACAAAGGAAACATTTCCTGTTGACACCATTTTGAATGCAGCTAATCTTGTGTTGCCACCTACGGTAGCTGTGTCATGGGATTTACTTTTTCCGCTGAACATAATTACAATCAAACACACAGAAAGTAGGATTAAGTGCATAAAATATTGTTGTGTTGATACAAGGCGAGGATGTCTACACAGCTCCCTTGGATGAACCAGCAAAAATTATAACCGATTCGGGTGGTGGTGTGACCTTTGACCCCTGGCGTCATGCATGACCTGTGACCCCTGGCGTCATGTGTGACCTGTGACCCCTGGCATCATGTGTGACCTGTGACCGCTGGAGTCATGTGTGACCTGTGACCCCTGGTGTCATGTGTGACCTGTGACCCCTGGCGTCATGTGTGACCTGTGACCCCTGGCGACATGTGTGAGGCAGGCGTACCTTGGTGGTGTTGTTGAGGGGTGCTCCGTGCTCCAGGAGCACTGAGGCGACCTCTTCGTGTCCCTCCTTGGCAGCGATGTGCAGGGGGGTGTACAGGTCTTTGGTGGTGGCCTCGGCCGAGGCGCCGTGCTGCAGCAGCAGCTGTACGTTGTCCACGTTGCCGAGACGAGACGCGATGTGCAGGGGGGTCTGCTGCTCCTGCAAGAGACAGTCTCAGTGTCAGGACAGGGCTGAGTGTGGTGACTGTAGTGGACACTGAGTGTGGTGACTGTAGTGGACACTGAGGGTGGTGACTGTAGTGGACACTGAGGGTGGTGACTGTAGTGGACACTGAGTGTGGTGGCTGTAGTGGACACTGAGTGTGGTGACTGTAGTGGACACTGAGGGTGGTGACTGTAGTGGACACTGAGGGTGGTGACTGTAGTGGACACTGAGTGTGGTGGCTGTAGTGGACACTGAGTGTGGTGACTGTAGTGGACACTGAGGGTGGTGACTGTAGTGGACACTGAGTGTGGTGACTGTAGTGGACACTGAGTGTGGTGACTGTAGTGGACACTGAGTGTGGTGACTGTAGTGGACACTGAGTGTGGTGACTGTAGTGGACACTGAGTGTGGTGACTGTAGTGGACACTGAGTGTGGTGACTGTAGTGGACACTGAGTGTGGTGACTGTAGTGGACACTGAGTGTGGTGACTGTAGTGGACACTGAGTGTGGTGACTGTAGTGGACACTGAGTGTGGTGACTGTAGTGGACACTGAGTGTGGTGACTGTAGTGGACACTGAGTGTGGTGACTGTAGTGGACACTGAGTGTGGTGACTGTAGTGGACACTGAGTGTGGTGACTGTAGTGGACACTGAGTGTGGTGACTGTAGTGGACACTGAGTGTGGTGACTGTAGTGGACACTGAGTGTGGTGACTGTAGTGGACACTGAGTGTGGTGCTGTAGTGGACACTGAGTGTGGTGACTGTAGTGGACACTGAGTGTGGTGACTGTAGTGGACACTGAGTGTGGTGACTGTAGTGGACACTGAGTGTGGTGACTGTAGTGGACACTGAGTGTGGTGACTGTAGTGGACACTGAGTGTGGTGACTGTAGTGGACACTGAGGTGTGGTGACTGTAGTGGACACTGAGTGTGGTGACTGTAGTGGACACTGAGTGTGGTGACTGTAGTGGACACTGAGTGTGGTGACTGTAGTGGACACTGAGTGTGGTGACTGTAGTGGACACTGCAGTGTGGTGACTGTAGTGGACACTGCGGGTGGTGACTGTAGTGGACACTGAGTGTGGTGACTGTAGTGGACACTGAGTGTGGTGACTGTAGTGGACACTGAGTGTGGTGACTGTAGTGGACACTGCGTGTGGTGACTGTAGTGGACACTCAGTGTGGTGACTGTAGTGAACACTGAGTGTGGTGACTGTAGTGGACACTGAGTGTGGTGACTGTAGTGGACACTGAGTGTGGTGACTGTAGTGGACACTGAGTGTGGTGACTGCAGTGGACACTGAGTGTGGTGGCTGTAGTGGACACTGAGTGTGGTGACTGTAGTGGACACTGTGTGTGGTGGCTGTAGTGGACACTGAGTGTGGTGGCTGTAGTGGACACTGAGTGTGGTGACTGTAGTGGACACTGAGTGTGGTGACTGTAGTGGACACTCAGTGTGGTGACTGCAGTGGACACTGAGTGTGGTGGCTGTAGTGGACACTCAGTGTGGTGACTGTAGTGGACACTGAGTGTGGTGACTGTAGTGGACACTGAGTGTGGTGACTGCAGTGGACACTGAGTGTGGTGGCTGTAGTGGACACTCAGTGTGGTGACTGTAGTGGACACTGAGTGTGGTGACTGTAGTGGACACTGAGTGTGGTGACTGTAGTGGACACTGAGTGTGGTGGCTGTAGTGGACACTGAGTGTGGTGGCTGTAGTGGACACTGAGTGTGGTGACTGTAGTGGACACTGAGTGTGGTGACTGTAGTGGACACTGAGTGTGGTGACTGTAGTGGACACTCAGTGTGGTGACTGTAGTGGACACTGAGTGTGGTGACTGTAGTGGACACTGAGTGTGGTGACTGTAGTGGACACTGAGTGTGGTGACTGTAGTGGACACTGAGTGTGGTGACTGTAGTGGACACTGAGTGTGGTGACTGTAGTGGACACTGAGTGTGGTGACTGTAGTGGACACTGAGTGTGGTGACTGTAGTGGACACTGAGTGTGGTGACTGTAGTGGACACTGAGTGTGGTGACTGTAGTGGACACTGAGTGTGGTGACTGTAGTGGACACTCAGTGTGGTGACTGTAGTGGACACTGAGTGTGGTGACTGTAGTGGACACTGAGTGTGGTGACTGTAGTGGACACTGAGTGTGGTGACTGTAGTGGACACGGGGGAGTGTGGCTGGTGGCTGTAGTGGACACTGCGTGTGGTGACTGTAGTGGACACTGAGTGTGGTGACTGTAGTGGACACTGAGGTGGTGACTGTAGTGGACACTGAGTGTGGTGACTGTAGTGGACACTGAGTGTGGTGACTGTAGTGGACACTCAGTGTGGTGACTGTAGTGGACACTGAGTGTGGTGACTGTAGTGGACACTCAGTGTGGTGACTGTAGTGGACACTGAGTGTGGTGACTGTAGTGGACACTGAGTGTGGTGACTGTAGTGGACACTGAGTGTGGTGACTGTAGTGGACACTCAGTGTGGTGACTGTAGTGGACACTCAGTGTGGTGACTGTAGTGGACACTCAGTGTGGTGACTGTAGTGGACACTCAGTGTGGTGACTGTAGTGGACACTGAGTGTGGTGACTGTAGTGGACACTGAGTGTGGTGACTGTAGTGGACACTGAGTGTGGTGACTGTAGTGGACACTTTAGTGTGGTGACTGTAGTGGACACTGAGTGTGGTGACTGTAGTGGACACTGAGTGTGGTGACTGTAGTGGACACTGAGGTGGTGACTGTAGTGGACACTCAGTGTGGTGACTGTAGTGGACACTCAGTGTGGTGACTGTAGTGGACACTCAGTGTGGTGACTGTAGTGGACACTGAGTGTGGTGACTGTAGTGGACACTGAGTGTGGTGACTGTAGTGGACACTGAGTGTGGTGACTGTAGTGGACACTGAGTGTGGTGACTGTAGTGGACACTGCGGGTGGTGACTGTAGTGGACACTGAGTGTGGTGACTGTAGTGGACACTGAGTGTGGTGACTGTAGTGGACACTCAGTGTGGTGACTGTAGTGGACACTCAGTGTGGTGACTGTAGTGGACACTCAGTGTGGTGACTGTAGTGGACACTGAGTGTGGTGACTGTAGTGGACATTTAGTGTGGTGACTGTAGTGGACACTGAGTGTGGTGACTGTAGTGGACACTGAGTGTGGTGACTGTAGTGGACACTGAGTGTGGTGACTGTAGTGGACACTCAGTGTGGTGACTGTAGTGGACACTGGTGGATGACTGTAGTGGACACTGAGTGTGGTGACTGTAGTGGACACTGAGTGTGGTGACTGTAGTGGACACTGAGTGTGGTGACTGTAGTGGACACTGGTGTGGTGACTGTAGTGGACACTGCGGGTGGTGACTGTAGTGGACACTGAGTGTGGTGACTGTAGTGGACACTCAGTGTGGTGACTGTAGTGGACACTGAGTGTGGTGACTGTAGTGGACACTGAGTGTGGTGACTGTAGTGGACACTGAGTGTGGTGACTGTAGTGGACACTGAGTGTGGTGACTGTAGTGGACACTGCGTGTGGTGACTGTAGTGGACACTCAGTGTGGTGACTGTAGTGGACACTCAGTGTGGTGACTGTAGTGGACACTCAGTGTGGTGACTGTAGTGGACACTCAGTGTGGTGACTGTAGTGGACACTCAGTGTGGTGACTGTAGTGGACATTTAGTGTGGTGACTGTAGTGGACACTGAGTGTGGTGACTGTAGTGGACACTGAGTGTGGTGACTGTAGTGGACACTGAGTGTGGTGACTGTAGTGGACACTGAGTGTGGTGACTGTAGTGGACACTGAGTGTGGTGACTGTAGTGGACACTGAGTGTGGTGACTGTAGTGGACACTGAGTGTGGTGAGTGTAGTGGACACTCTGTGTGGTGACTGTAGTGGACACTCAGTGTGGTGACTGTAGTGGACACTGAGTGTGGTGACTGTAGTGGACACTGAGTGTGGTGACTGTAGTGGACACTGCGTGTGGTTACTGTAGTGGACACTCAGTGTGGTGACTGTAGTGGACACTCAGTGTGGTGACTGTAGTGGACACTCAGTGTGGTGACTGTAGTGGACACTCAGTGTGGTGACTGTAGTGGACACTCAGTGTGGTGACTGTAGTGGACACTCAGTGTGGTGACTGTAGTGGACACTGAGTGTGGTGACTGTAGTGGACACTGAGTGTGGTGACTGTAGTGGACACTGAGTGTGGTGACTGTAGTGGACACTGAGTGTGGTGTCTGTAGTGGACACTCAGTGTGGTGATTGTAGTGTGGACACTGTTTGTTAATTAATTTTTCATTACAATCATTCAAGCTATATAATGTACAATATATAATTAATTGCCACCCCTCCATACCTAACTTCTATATTGATATTTGACATTGCCTTGACAAATTTAAACCCATCTTGGCAAACTTAATAACATAACAGACGTTAACCACACTTTGAAAACATTAGCATCACCTCGACAGGCTAAACTTTGTCTCAATAAACCAAGCCCTACTTCAACAGACTTAACCTCATCTTCACACAATTAACCCACATTAGATGTGTATCCAATGTAAGGTGCCATGTCACTACTGGCTATGACTGGACGAGCTGCACATACAATGTCTGTCTAACCCTGTCTTAACAGACTCGACTGGCTTCATTCCGTATTGATACTTAACCCAGCAATGAGAAACTTAACCCCGCTATGAAAATTAACCTAGCCTTAACAGAACTTCACCCCGCTGCAAGTCTTAACACCATCTCGGGCCACTTACCCTGGCCTTAGCGTCGACGAAGGCTCCATTTCGCAGCAGGATGCGAATGATGTCAGTTTGGTTGGCCCTGGCCGCCAGGTGGAGTGCCGTCTCTCCGCGCACGGTCGTCACATCGGGACTCGCTCCGTGTTGGATGAGAAAGATGACAATGTTCATGTGTCCCATGAAGGACGCCACGTGGAGAGGACTCAGGCCAGACTGGAAACAGAGAGCTCTGTAACCACCTGTCCCTGTCACATCTATCACTCATATAATATGTCATAATATCAGCTAAAAAATTGACAGACTTGATTTTTTTACAGCAGCAGTTACGAGGTAATGAACTGACTGAAATGTTTTCAAAACTGTATTAAAATGAACTGGAACCAAATTTGTCCTAAGGTTTTAAAAGCTGGGATCGGTAACGTTGGCTATAAATGGATTTGTTGCCGACACGGAACAGATATTATTTGTCTGCAATTTTAATTGATAACATGGAATTGAACCCTTGAGAGGTAAGTGTGTTCTTGGCAAGCAGAAGTCGTTGGACAGAGTCAGTTTGGATTTCTTACCTCAGTGGTGGCTTCGATGGAGGCTCCATACTTGAGCAGGAGCTCCACCACCTTGATTCGGTTCTTCTTGCAAGCAATGTGCAGTGGGGTGAAGCCATTCTGTCAACAAACACATCACATGACCTTAGCACCCTTCCAGCAGTGTATCCTGGCAGCCAGACACAACAACCTCTCTGGCACCTTCCCGACCAGTGTGGATAAAAGTGAGATGAGACTGCATGGTTAATAAAAATGCACTTTGTAAAATTGCTAACGCTTGAAATGACTTGATTTCCAGTAAACACACCTTCTGAGAAGAATGCAAAAATATCAGAAAATTAATAAATAAAAAGAATAACAACACCTGACAATAAAAAAGTAACCTTTACAGTTGCCAAACACTGTAAACAAAAGCTTGGTACTGCTGCATATGTCGCCATGGAGATGTTGTAAACATGCACTACAACAATATAGCAAGTACTTCAATGAACTACAATATGAGGTGACATTTCTCATTTCCTTATAAATGTAGGTGGCATATAACTGCCTACTGACCAGAGCCCTGGCGTTCACTTCACACTTCCTGTCGAGTAGAAGTTTGGCGGTCTTGACGTTTCCGCAGTGGGCCGACACGTGTAGGGGGGTCAGGTAATCCTACAACACAATTATAAACAATAAGTGACACTCACACGTAGACATCCTACAACATCGTCAGTTCAGTTCATCTTGAAACCTGTCAGTGCACAAGAGAAACAGCACAGTCAAGTCTTGTAATAATTTAGATTTTTTTGTCACCTATGACATAATAACGTGATAACGATGTGGCTTAATATAAGCTCTACTGCAATGCAACCTTTTCTGATGCTCATTACGTCTGTCTGGGTTGTCCACACTTCTTGACACATCAGCTGAGGAACTCTACGCGGCTGAGTTTGTCATCCAAACATCTTGTTGCCGTTTATGGTAGGATAGTTTGCGTTTGCACCAAACGTGATCGACGTTATGTCAAGTTCAGTAAGTGGAATTACCAGAAATTGTAGTGGCCAACCTTTATAACCCACTGGCATCAGATCAACCTTTATAACCCACTGGCATCAAATCAACCTTTATACCCCAATGGCATCAAATCAACCTTTATACCCCACTGGCTTCAAATCAACCTTTATACCCCACTGGCATCAAATCAACCTTTATAACCCACTGGCATCAAATCAACCTTTATAACCCACTGGCATCAAATCAACCTTTATAACCCAATGGCATCAAATCAACCTTTATAACCCCACTGGCATCAGATCAACCTTTATAACCCACTGGCATCAAATCAACCTCTATAACCCACTGGCATCAAATCAACCTTTATAACCCCACCGGCATCAAATCAACCTTTATAACCCACTGGCATCAAATCAACCTTTATAACCCATATATAATGCATATGATCAGACACCAACTGGGATTTTCTGGATCCCTTCAATACGGGACACGGGCATTTGCATTGTTGCCATGGTGACAATCTTGATCGGCAAACCCAATTGATTCAGCCAACTACCAGCATTACAAGATATCAGCCAGGGACAGCACCCTCCAGTCCTGCCCCTGACCTGCAAGACCATGGAGTAGTACTGCTGTGGCACTTACCACGGTGACGTCATCTATCTGGGCCTTGTGGTAGAGCAGTAGTCGGGCGCAGTCGACGTGGTCACCCTGACTGGCCATGTGGATGGGGGTGAGACCGTTCTACAAGACGCAACAAGCCGAAATGTAATTAAACATGATCAACAACCACCTACAGCTGGAAAGGAATTAATTCAACAGGTTCTCATGAACTGGAAAGATTTGACGGTGAGGGTTCTTATTCAGTTTTGACCGTTTTGGTCATCTCATTTCAAACTCATTGCTTCTGGTTTGTAAATTCAAACTTGGTGAAACACTCACTTAAATCAGTCATTGTCATCACATTCAGCACATTCACAACTTCTAGTAAAGTAACGGGTCAGTAACTACTGCAATTACATTGTTCAATGTATTACTTTTATTAGGATATATGTGTTATCATTATTGTTACATATTACCATTAACACAGACTTGTAGCCCGACTGTCCACTACTCACCTTAGTCTTATCGCTGACTGGAGCTCCTCTCTCCAGCAGGATGTCCACCACCTGGACATGTCCACTGCGGGCGGCACAGTGGAGGGGGGTGAGACCGTCCTGTCAACAGACAATTATTTCTCTAAACAAATAAACTCAGTTTCTCCAATTACAAAACTGTGTTACACTCCACAAGTGTGTTACACTCCACAAGTGTGTTACACGCTACCTAAGCCAGGAGTTCTGTAATGCATTATTTTGTAGTCTAGAGAATTGATACTCCAACATCACAGTCACTTCCAGTAGCATCAGGAGCTTTGGCAGAGACTCGTCTGTCTGTCTTCAAGACTGCCAGATGACCAGTCATGGTCGGTAACTGTAATTGATGACAGGTTGAATTTAGAGGAACCAACTGGCTACTAGATTTATTAATAATTCCCATATCAGGGACTATCACCAACACAACTCTTGGCGAAACCAATCAAATAAATCAGTATTAATTATATCAATGGTTCAAATGCCATGGGTTTGTGATTAAAATAAATTAACTAGCCAATAACGGCTGACTAAACCAAACAACTTCTACATGAGTCATTTGGATGCTAAAAGTCATACTTTTGATTAATTCAACACAGAGAATAAATTATTTCTAGCTAAGGGCTGAGTAGCATTTGGTAGGCAGGACACATACGCGAGTCTTTCCCTCGAGGTCAGCTCCGTTGTCCAGCAGGAGGACCACCATGGAAGTCCGTCCCCACTTACTGGCCACATGCATCGGCATGATGGCATTCTACAACAACAGGTAAAACACAGTGAGTATACCAACACACTGAGCACACCAACACACTGAGTATACCAACACACTGAGCACACCAACACACTGAGTATACCAACACACTGAGTATACCAACACACTGAGTATACCAACACACTGAGTATACCAACACACATGTCATCCAACTCACACAACTGATTTACCTCAAATAAATTAACTTGGGCATTCAAGTCTGTCTAATATCTGCAATGAATTTCATATCACTCTAAAATTAACCGAAACAATAGCTAATTTCAAAAACAAAATAGTTTTTTAATAGTTTTTAATTTCTGCTAATATTTGGTTTTGTGGATTTATTTTGCTCTATATTGACAGGTGTGTGTTCATGTTTACAAATGTGTGTGCAATGATTCCTCTGAGCTCAAGTTCCTGAGATTTACCAACAGCTTTTATCTGTGACAATGACACAAGCCCCAGGCTCTCAAGAGAGGTGCCTCATTACAATGCCACGATAATAAAAGCTACAATTAGGATTCCAAACACGTACAATATTCATTTTCACCAGACTGTTGTCTTTTTGCCACATGTTGCATCTGCATACTATGTCCACATATATGAAATCATAGATCAGTTTGCAGTGAGGATATAATCTGGTCTTACCCGGGCTTTGAAGTTGGGGTCAGCGCCTTTCTCAAGCAGCAGTCCACCAACGCTGGTGTTGCCGTAGTGGGCAGAAATGTGAAGCGGGGTGAACCCACTCTGAAACACCACGCAGAAAATATTGTAATAAAAATGCTTTTGTGAACTACACTGTTTCTATAGCCACCTTATTCAACGCGAGAATCACATACATATTTCAGGGAAATGCCGCTTTTAATGGACTCCAGTGTTCTAAGATAGGATCATATTAACTTACAAACAAACGTGCAGTCTTACCAGCTGTTACTACACCACAACTAATTCAACTGATATATTATATTAATAACTTATTATTGATACCATACGGCTATGTTTTTACACATCCACATGAAAAGGTTTAACATTTATTAGTAATATTTTTCATGAATTTCTGCACATCCTCATTGAAAAGAATTATTATTTTCCATTGTTTACAATTATTGTCTGTTTCAGCACAACATCAATACACCACGCAGCAAAGTAATACAAGATTATTTGCGCACATTTCAAAAAAAAAATAGTTTAAGTCCAAATATAAATGCAACTTCCAGAAAAAGCATGCACATTTGTAATGTGGGTTTATTATGAAACTGTTTCATAAATGATTCAGAAACTGCGAGTTTGGATTGCCGTTATGAAGCAATACAACGAAAAGCTGTTCCATCCAGCAATGCACACAGAGCGACCATGCAAGCACTTCACACCCTCCTGTAGACTTAACGACTGCTCACACAGACTCACAATCAGCGCAACCAACAAAAACTGCAGCAAACAGATGAGAGAAGAATCAATAAACTCCAATTACTGTCGTCGAACAAAAACAAATTTGTTATCGATCTGCATAAGAAGAAGTAACAGTGACTTCCAAGTGGGTGAGAATGTCACCACCCACGTTGGTGCCACAAACTGCCAGTTACTGATAGTAGCTTAGTGTTATTCTACCATGTATTCAATTGTCTCTAGACACAAGTGACATACTTCATTGTTTTGGTTTTTAGACATATAAGTGACACATTCCAAAGTTTTCGTTTTTAGACACATAAGTAACACACTTCAATGGTTTGGTTTTCAGACACATAAGTGACATGCCAATGTTTTGGTTTTTCAGACACGTAAGTGACATACTCCAACGATTTGGTTTTTTAGACACATAAGTGACATATGCCAATGTTTTGGTTTTTCAGACACGTAAGTGACATACTCCAACGATTTGGTTTTTCAGACACATAAGTGACATACTCCAATGTTTTAATTTTTCAGAAACATAAGTGACATACTCCAATGTTTTTATTTAGACACATAAGTGACATACTCCAATGTTTTGTTTTTTAGACACATAAGTGACATACTCCAATGTTTTGGTTATTTAGACACATAAGTGACATACTCCAATGTTTTCTTTTTTTAGACACATAAGTGACATACTCCAATGTTTTCTTTTTTTAGACACATAAGTGACATACTCCAATGTTTTCTTTTTTTAGACACATAAGTGACATACTCCAATGTTTTCTTTTTTTAGACACATAAGTGACATACTCCAATGTTTTCTTTTTTTAGACACATAAGTGACATACTCCAATGTTTTGGTTATTTAGACACATAAGTGACATACTCCAGTGTTTTCTTTTTTTAGACACATAAGTGACATACTCCAATGTTTTGGTTATTTAGACACATAAGTGACATACTCCAGTGTTTTCTTTTTTTAGACACATAAGTGACATACTCCAATGTTTTGGTTATTTAGACACATAAGTGACATACTCCAGTGTTTTCTTTTTTTAGACACATAAGTGACATACTCCAATGTTTTGGTTATTTAGACACATAAGTGACATACTCCAATGGTTATTTGTCCAAAACTGTATTCTGTGTTAGAGCCATGAGCATAGTAAACAAGACAGGCAAATGAACGGCCAGACAAACAGACTGACAGATGGACAGAGAAACATAGACAGATGAACGGACAAACACAGACGGACAGACAGACGGACAGACAGACTGACGGACAACAAGTATTGGATGCAACATCATGACATAGATTATCCAACACAAATTGATGCGTACACATCAATGTCCACGTGACATGGTACGACATGCGTCCCCACACTGGGTAAGCATATCACAGACATGCTGACATCTAGGGCGTGGGGTGGGGTGGTGGGGGCGACATGCGGAGGGTGAGGTGTGCACGGACAGAGGGTAGCTACAAACCTTAGTGGTGTCATTCACTAAATCTCCACTCTGTAACGCGTGGGCAACAAACACTTGAACATTAATACATGCAAGAGTGTGGAGGGCCACTTAACAACGACTACGGGAGCGAGGGAAGTCTCCCTCATTCTGCATGCTGTCAATGACCTCAGCCAATGCAACACTCATTGAACACGCAACAAACATCTCTCGATTCCCTACACAAGGTGGCACACTACTGCCCTAACGCAAAGGCTCAACACATTCAAAACATTTGCCATCTCTATAGGCACTGGTTATTGAACTGATTGTCTTATCTCATAATGTAAGAGTTGAAGCTAGCAATATTTAATTCTTCACACAGTAATAAATGTATTTATGTCACATAAACATGCAAACTTGCACACACGCATGCACCTCCCCAATTTATACACTATTTCGACCACAATGTCAACAATACATCGACGCTAGTTAGGCCTGATCTAGGAATGCTGACGTTAACTTTACCATAGCAAACTGCAGAACTTTGGCGAATACTACCCTACCAAACATGGATTGAGAAAACAATATAAACTCACAATAATAGTACACCAGAACAATGTAACACTGGGACATTTAGCACATGACAATTTGAAATTTTTTTACTTTCACAAAATAAACAGTGTAAAATGTCCTGGAGATATGAGTGAGCCTCACCTTGGATGTGCTGTCTACATTGTGTTCATTCTGCAACAACAGTGTTGCGGCTTTGATGTCATCTTTCTTCGCAGCGATGTGCAGGGCCGGCAGACGCACACGCCCTCTGCTGTCATTCTCCAGCAGCACTGCCACGACCTTGTTGTGACCTTGCTGGAGGGCGACGGCGAGTGGGGTAAAGCCGTCCTGGGCACAGCGAAAGAAACACGTGAAATGCAACTTCTCTAAAAGGAAGTACACACAAAAATGTGCAACTTCTGTCACTCAGGCAGATGATTAGTCAGGTATGACACGATTATGGTTGTCACTTTCAACATGGACAAATGAATGACGGACTCCCATCCCCTTCATAATAGATATTATATTTATTTCTAAATTATGGGACGATTCGGGTTTTTAGGAAACAACCACAGGCATGATTACTATACATTTTTTGGATCTCTGTTATTGTTTATATCATACGAGTAGCTCCCAGAAGATGGTGAACAAAATGTTTCCATTACTGGCTAACTCTGGCTCTGTTACTGACTGTTTGTTACCGACTCATCTCACTGATGATGATTTGGCTCTGACAATGACTGACTGTTACTGACTTCAGTAGTATAGCTCTGGTTAGCTCTATTACAGCCTCTGTGACTGAGTCGCCTCAGCGGTGAGGCTCTGAGTGGCTCTATTACTGACTGCTAGTGACTGACTATTTTACTGACTCACCCCATTGGTGAGGCATTGAATGACTGACTTTACTGGCTGACTGTCACTGACTGACTCTAGTACTGACTCACCCCAGTGGCTCTGTTACTGACTGATTCTATTACTGATTCACCTTAGTGGCCAGGCGCTGGCTGGTTCTGTTACTGCCTGATAGTTACTAACTGGCTTTGTTGCTGATTGGCATCAGTAGTAAGGCTCTGTTTGGCTCTATTACCGACTGACTCTGTTACTGACCGAGTCTATTACTGACTGACTCACTTCAGTGGCGAGGCTCTGACTGGCTCCGTTACTGAGCAGGAACTTGACGACGTTGGCGTGGTTCTCCTGCGCAGCCATGTAGAGAGGAGTGAATCCATTCTGTGATTGTACATTCACCTTGGCTCGGGTCTGAACCAAGATCTTCACAATCTCTTCCTGGCCCGCCAGAGACGCAATGTGCAGGGCCGTGTTGCCTTTCTGTCAACACACAACACAACACACTGTAAACACACTTTAAAAACACACACGCATGCACGCACGCACACACAGACAGACAGACAGCAGACACACACAGAATACTAGCAATATCTGGCTGAGATGTTTAGGACATTGGCAACAAGTTATATATATTCAAATGTAAATCTACATCAAACAACAAATGGACAATGGCAATAGTAGTAGTGCCACAGTGTGTGCCAGTCTCCAGCTAAGCAGGCTGAGCTATACAGTCATGTGGAATAAGTTATTAAATGGGAAAATAACTTCAGGTTGATATCAGTATGTAAGCTCCAGGATACAGGTTATGGATGAAGAATCAACAAAAGTTGAGGTCGGAGTGTTTATAAATGCTGGATATACCAGGAGATAACTTAGGATAAAAAAGACAGGACAAACAAACATGGATGAATGGGTAGAAAGAAACTGCACTGAACCCTATAACCTATTCCCTGGGGAGAGAGCCAGACTGACACTGACACTGACATAGACACCACACATTGGGCCTGGATGGGTGAATTAATGAATGCCGCAGCCAGACACTGTCTCCAAGGGACACTGACTAGATACCATCCCTCTAGAATTTTTCTGACATCTGGAGTAAACATTAAAAAGGCTGTTTGTCTCTGTGTAGTTGGTACTACACATGTAGTCATGTACACAGTATCTGTCTCTGTGTAGTTGGCACTACGCATGTAGTCATGTACACAGTGTCTGTCTCTGTGTAGTTGGCACTACGCATGTAGTCATGTACACAGTATCTGTCTCTGTGTAGTTGGTACTACACATGTAGTCATGTACACAGTGTCTGTCTCTGTGTAGTTGGTACTACACATGTAGTCATGTACACAGTGTCTGTCTCTGTGTAGTTGGTACTACACATGTAGTCATGTACACAGTGTTTGTCTCTGTGTAGTTGTTACTACACATGTAGTCATGTACACAGTGTCTGTCTCTGTGTAGTTGGTACTACACATGTAGTCATGTACACAGTGTTTGTCTCTGTGTAGTTGGTACTACACATGTAGTCATGTACACAGTGTTTGTCTCTGTGTAGTTGGTACTACACATGTAGTCATGTACACAGTATCTGTCTCTGTGTAGTTGGTACTACACATGTAGTCATGTACACAGTATCTGTCTCTGTGTAGTTGGTACTACACATGTAGTCATGTACACAGTATCTGTCTCTGTGTAGTTGGCACTACACATGTAGTCATGTACACAGTGTCTGTCTCTGTGTAGTTGGTACTACACATGTAGTCATGTACACAGTGTCTGTCTCTGTGTAGTTGGTACTACACATGTAGTCATGTACACAGTATCTGTCTCTGTGTAGTTGGTACTACACATGTAGTCATGTACACAGTATCTGTCTCTGTGTAGTTGGTACTACACATGTAGTCATGTACACAGTATCTGTCTCTGTGTAGTTGGTACTACACATGTAGTCATGTACACAGTATCTGTCTCTGTGTAGTTGGTACTACACATGTAGTCATGTACACAGTATCTGTCTCTGTGTAGTTGGTACTACACATGTAGTCATGTACACAGTATCTGTCTCTGTGTAGTTGGTACTACACATGTAGTCATGTACACAGTATCTGTCTCTGTGTAGTTGGTACTACACATGTAGTCATGTACACAGTGTCTGTCTCTGTGTAGTTGGTACTACACATGTAGTCATGTACACAGTGTTTGTATCTGTGTAGTTGGTACTACACATGTAGTCATGTACACAGTGCCGTGTGAGTACACACCAGGACAGTGTCGCATGCACAAGTGTCCCCTATAAAAGACAACTTTCATCTCCCTCCGCCTGTCATCTCCCTGTCTCCCTTGCACAGACACATGCAAGTCCCACTCATGTCTCCCTGACGAGGCAGCTGGGATTAGGACTCTGTAATCTCCTTTATGAAGCACAGTGGTTAGGGCACCTGAATCTCAATCAAGAGATCCAGGGTTTGAAACCCCTTGCTGTCATTTAAACCTTAGATAAATCTATTCACTCAACATTGTTCCAGTTCACTCGGCTGCACAAGTGAAAACTTGGTTATAGACAATGGTGGATCTGAATTGTATAATAGTAATTGGTTGTGATGCTGTTTGACTAAACATGGCTGCCCGGGAGAAAAGTGTAAAATCTGATGTCCTGGGCTGTATAAGAACTTATTTACTTTATTATTTACTTTTGCGTGAATGAGGAGGGGCAAGAACAGCCTTGACCTTCAGTGATGATGAAGACTTACCTTAGTCGCTGCATCGACATTAGCTCCTCTCTTCAGCAGTTCTGTCACCACATTCACATGGCCCTCCTTGGACGCCAGGTGTAGTGCATTCAAGCCATTCTGGAAGCAAAGGACACAACATCAGTGACACTGTCATGTCACGCATTCAACACAACATCAGTGACACTGTCACGTCACGCATTCAACATAACATCAGTGACACTGTCACGTCACGCATTCAACACAACATCAGTGAAACTGTCACGTCACGCATTCAACATAACATCAGTGACACTTTCACGTCACGCATTCAACATAACATCAGTGACAGTCATGTCACGCATTCAACATAACATCAGTGACAGTCATGTCACGCATTCAACATAACATCAGTGACACTGTCACATCACGCATTCAACATAACATCAGTGACACTGTCATGTCACGCATTCAACACAACATCAGTGACACTGTCATGTCACGCATTCTACACAACATCAGTGACACTGTCATGTCACGCATTCAACACAACATCAGTGACACTGTCATGTCACGCATTCAACATAACATCAGTGACACTGTCACGTCATGCTTTCAACATAACATCAGTGACACTGTCACATCACGCTTTCAACATAACATCAGTGACACTGTCACGTCATGCTTTCAACATAATATCAGTGACACTGTCACGTCATGCTTTCAACATAACATCAGTGACACTGTCACATCACACTTTCAACATAACATCAGTGACACTGTCACGTCACGCTTTCAACATAACATCAGTGACACTGTCACATCATGCTTTCAACACAACATCAGTGACACTGTCATGTCACGCATTCTACACAACATCAGTGACACTGTCATGTCACGCATTCAACATAACATCAGTGACACTGTCATGTCACGCATTCAACACAACATCAGTGACACTGTCATGTCACGCATTCAACATAACATCAGTGACACTGTCACGTCATGCTTTCAACACAACATCAGTGACACTGTCATGTCACGCATTCAACACAACATCAGTGACACTGTCATGTCACGCATTCAACATAACATCAGTGACACTGTCACGTCATGCTTTCAACATAACATCAGTGACACTGTCACGTCATGCTTTCTACACAACATCAGTGACACTGTCATGTCATGCATTCAACACAACATCAGTGACACTGTCACGTCATGCTTTCAACACAACATCAGTGACACTGTCATGTCATCATGCTTTCTACACAACATCAGTGACACTGTCATGTCATGCTTTCAACACAACATCAGTGACACTGTCACGTCACGCTTTCAACACAACATCAGTGACACTGTCACGTCATGCTTTCAACACAACATCAGTGACACTGTCATGTCACGCATTCAACACAACATCAGTGACACTGTCATGTCACGCATTCAACACAACATCAGTGACACTGTCATGTCATGCATTCAACACAACATCAGTGACACTGTCACATCACGCATTCTACACAACATCAGTGACACTGTCATGTCATGCTTTCAACACAACATCAGTGACACTGTCACGTCACGCTTTCAACACAACATCAGTGACACTGTCACGTCATGCTTTCAACACAACATCAGTGACACTGTCATGTCACGCATTCAACACAACATCAGTGACACTGTCATGTCACGCATTCAACACAACATCAGTGACACTGTCATATCATGCATTCAACACAACATCAGTGACACTGTCATGTCACGCATTCAACACAACATCAGTGACACTGTCATGTCACGCATTCAACACAACATCAGTGACACTGTCATGTCACGCATTCAACACAACATCAGTGACACTGTCATAACATCATAACATCAACATAACATCAGTGACACTGTCATGTCACGCATTCAACACAACATCAGTGACACTGTCATGTCACGCATTCAACACAACATCAGTGACACTGTCATGTCACGCATTCAACACAACATCAGTGACACTGTCATGTCACGCATTCAACACAACATCAGTGACACTGTCATGTCACGCATTCAACACAACATCAGTGACACTGTCATGTCACGCATTCAACACAACATCAGTGACACTGTCATGTCACGCATTCAACACAACATCAGTGACACTGTCATGTCACGCATTCAACACAACATCAGTGACACTGTCATGTCACGCATTCAACACAACATCAGTGACACTGTCATGTCACGCATTCAACACAACATCAGTGACACTGTCATGTCACGCATTCAACACAACATCAGTGACACTGTCATGTCACGCATTCAACACAACATCAGTGACACTGTCATGTTACGCATTCAACATAACATCAGTGACACTGTCATGTCATGCATTCAACATAACATCAGTGACACTGTCATGTCACGCATTCAACACAACATCAGTGACACTGTCATGTCATGCGTTCAACGCGGCTTTAGCTGTACAGATCTAATGTGTTGACCAGTTTGCATCATGAACAGCAACTCTCAGAGTCTCTACACAGGCATACATGACCCACTGGAAGAAATGTAATGCTTTAATTGTTGAAACACACTGTCAATTAAGGGTTCTTGCTGGTTTTAGTGTTATTATTGCACACTAGTTGGACATGGTTTTGAGGGTAGCTGATCAGGTGGGGACATTTTATTTAAGCCTCAATACTAGACACTTCGATTTGACACGAGGGCAACTTGCACCACATCTCTGTCACATTCTCTGCAGGCTGCACCAGAACCTCTGTCAAACTTTCCACATTGTTTCACATACAAATGGGACGAATAATCTAAATAGACACTGTTTTACAGCACTCCATGTAACTTTAAGAGCATTTTAAATTCCCTAGACGCCTTGGTAATTGCTCTTTTTCATTGTGTGGTATGTCATAATAATGGAGATCGATGCAATTTCGAGTGCTAGATTAATCACAAAAGTAAAACATATTCCCAAAAACAAGCAATTTTGGTATCTGAATATCTGGAACAATGTAGATAGCTTGGAATCATTGCGTGAAAACAACTGTTCATCATATTTTGGATAAATTACGCTAAAACTGTAGTTTGATGTGTGATTACGTATCAACATGATTAATTCAATATAATGTTAAAACACAGTAGATATTGCTATAAAAATTAATTTATACAAAATATTTGTTGAGCATTACAAATTGAACATATATCTGGTGAGAAATGCATTAATATATTGTATCAGGAAGAGTAACTATATATATATATATATATATATATATATATATATATATATATATATTATATATATTTAACTACGTTATCCAGAACAACATCTTAAGGTTTCTTGATCATGATTATTGATTACACGACATAAACTGTCGCGGTTATGATTACTTGTCAGTTCATTTGTTCTAGTTGATTATATACGCATCCTTGCATCTACATCAACACTCTTGAGAATAACACTATCAGTACTGCGACTTTCATTTTATTCCAATATCGATTTTTGCCGAATGCTAAATGTCATAATACCCTGGATTGCCACAACATGGAGGAAGTGGTCCAAAACACACGGGCCATATTCAATCACCACTGCTCTACCATGCTGTCGTCAACCTGTCTTGTTTTATATCAAAGAGGAAATGTTATTAATGTCACATGAAATATTGAAAAAGTTATAAATTATATGCAGTGTTACGCACAAAATTGTTAAAATGTCCTACGTTGTCATTCAACTGTTTACTCTCCTTTGTTGCACTCTCCCAGTCTCCCTGATCCCAATCTGCTGGGAAGCAGGTGTTCCTATAAGACATGTTACTGCATTTACACATGTGCACTCTTGTGGTCTAATGGCAGACACATGACTGGTAACTGGTAACTGCAAATGGTCAGGCATGATCTGACCACTACTCTCCTCTTGACACTTGACCACTGGTGTGTAGTATGTACAACTACCTGAGAACTTGCAAACAAACAACTGAGTAAGTAAACACCACTGAATGACAACCAACTGACCACTACTGGACATTCATCAGGTATCAGTTGACTTCAATTACAAGTCCCTGAAGAGCTCACTTAGGTGACACCTCCAGTGAGCTAGGGAGGCAGCCACTTGGGCAGTGATAAGGACAAGTGAGACAAGGTCAATGTAAACAACAGTGTCCATTCTTGATATATGACCTGGTCAAGGCTTATCCCAAGTGGCCAGACTGGGCTAGTTTAATTAGTCTCTCCAGTCAGGGTCACACACCCAGGGTGAGGTTAATGACTTTCACCCTGCAAATGCTTAGTTGGAATCAGTCAATATTTAGAAGTGACAAACAAAATTTACAACTGAATTATCCACAGTTTGATAGCAGCAGATTACTTTTTACAGGGCACCAGAGGACACATTATAATGCATTCATGCAGGGCTGTGTCTGGTTTCTCCAATATGTGTCTTGAAACATGAATTCTGACATGAAACTGTCTTTCAGTTATGTCCATTACAGTTTGGTGGCACCATCTACTGAGAGCCAGTGAGTGGGGCCAGTGAGTGGGGCCAGTGAGTGGGGCCAGTGAGTGGGGCCAGTGAGTGGGGCCAGTGAGTGGGGCCAGTGAGTGGGGCCAGTGAGTGGGGCCAGTGAGTGGGGCCAGTGAGTGGAGCCAGTGAGTGGGGCCAGTGAGTGGGGCCAGTGAGTGGGGCCAGTGAGTGGAGCCAGTGAGTGGGGCCAGTGAGTGAAACCAGTGAGTGGGGCCAGTGAGTGGAGTCTGTGAGTGGGGCCAGTGAGTGAGGCCAGTGAGTGGGGCCAGTGAGTGGGGCCAGTGAGTGAACCAGTGAGTGGGGCCAGTGAGTGGAGCCTGTGAGTGGGGCCAATGAGTAGAGCCACTGAGTAGAGGCACTGAGTGGGGCCAGTGAGTGAAGCCAGTGAGTGGGGCCAGTGAGTGGGGCCAGTGAGTGAAGCCAGTGAGTGGGGCCAGTGAGTGGGGCCAGTGAGTGGGGCCAGTGAGTGGGGCCAGTGAGTGGGGCCAGTGAGTGAAGCCAGTGAGTGGGGCCAGTGAGTGGAGCCTGTGAGTGGGGCCAATGAGTAGAGCCAGTGAGTAGAGGCAGTGAGTGGGGCCAGTGAGTGAAGCCAGTGAGTGGGGCCAGTGAGTGGAGCCTGTGAGTGGGGCCAATGAGTAGAGCCAGTGAGTAGAGGCAGTGAGTGGGGCCAGTGAGTGAAGCCAGTGAGTGGGGCCAGTGAGTGGAGCCTGTGAGTGGGGCCAGTGAGTGGGGCCAGTGAGTGAAGCCAGTGAGTGGGGCCAGTGAGTGGGGCCAGTGAGTGAAGCCAGTGAGTGGGGCCAGTGAGTGGAGCCTGGGAGTGGGGCCAATGGGTAGAGCCAGTGAGTAGAGACAGTGAGTGGGGCCAGTGAGTGGGGCCAATGAGTGGGGCCAGTGAGTGGGGCCAGTGAGTACGGCCAGTGAGTGGGGCCAGTGAGTGGGGCCAGTGAGTGGGGCCAGTGAGTGGGGCCAGTGAGTGGAGCCAGTGAATGGGGCCAGTGAGTGGAGCCAGTGGGTGGGGCCAACGAGTGGGGCCAGTGAGTGGGGCCAGTGAGTGGGGCCAGTGAATAGAGCCAGTGAGTGGGGCAGTGAGTGGGGCCAGTGAGTGGGGCCAGTGAGTGGGGCCAATGAGTGGGGCCAGTGAGTGGAGCCAGTGGGTGGGGCCAACGAGTGGGGCCAATGAGTGGGGCCAGTGAGTGGGGCCAGTGAGTGGGGCCAGTGAGTGGGGCCAGTGAATAGAGCCAGTGAGTGGGGCAGTGAGTGGGGCCAGTGAGTGGGGCCAGTGAGTGGGGCCAGTGAGTGGGGCCAGTGAGTGGGGCCAGTGAGTGGGGCCAGTGAGTGGAGCCAGTGAATGGGGCCAGTGAGTGGAGCCAGTGGGTGGGGCCAACGAGTGGGGCCAGTGAGTGGGGCCAGTGAGTGGGGCCAGTGAGTGGGGCCAGTGAGTGGGGCCAGTGAATAGAGCCAGTGAGTGGGGCAGTGAGTGGGGCCAGTGAGTGGGGCCAGTGAGTGGGGCCAGTGAGTGGAGCCAGTGGGTGGGGCCAATGAGTGGGGCCAGTGAGTGGGGCCAGTGAGTAGAGCCAGTGAATAGAGCCAGTGAGTGGGGCAGTGAGTGGGGCCAGTGAGTGGAGCCAGTGAATGGGGCCAGTGAGTGGAGCCAGTGAGTGGGGCCAGTGAGTGGAGCCGGTGAATGGGGCCAGTGAGTGGAGCCAGTGAGTGGAGCCAGTGAGTGGGAGCAGTGGTTGACCATATCTTCTGGACACTTCAATTAAACATTTATTTTAATGTTATCTTACTCCAATCGAGTTATCCATACTCTAGTTTAAACCCATATGTATATTACAACTGCATCTAATTGCTCAAAGATTCTTCTTCAAACTTCTGTTTATTTTAAACCAATTAAATTCTGCCTGTGTTATGTGTAGCAGTAAACTAAATATAAATCACTAGAAAGAGTAGATGTAGTCATGGTTAATCAATTAACTGAATTGTTATTTGCGGATTCACATGAATTGTAATCACTTTCAGGGCCTTGATTTCCTGACATTTCAAATTATCTCAAAGCAGACTGAATTAATGAACACAGACAAAGTAGTACCACAATGAGCTTGCAATGATACCCCTTTTAATCTCACCACAACCACACAGAAAAACCCTTGCTACTCTACAGTAAGAGATGCACTGGATTTTTTATTCTAAAGGGTATCCCGTAATTGGCGGGACCTTTCAGTCAAGTTCCTGTTTCCCGTTTCAAGGCACTTTTTTCCCTCTTTCGCTACCACTGTCCCCGCCTGGCCACAGACCACGGCGGTTTCTGGCCTGGCGGAGGTTTTTGTGAATTGGCCTGTTATGGCATTCCTGTGACGTAAATAGGTCAGCCGAGTGTGTCTGGAATGACACAGCTACAGCAGCCGGGAGCCGTCAGCCTGCCCAGCCCCATGCTCCTACTCCCAAACCTGTCAAGTTTCATCCCTCTTCTGAAAACATTTATCCCCAGACTACATGCTACAAAGCCACAATTCCGATGAAACGAAAGACATTCGGGCGCGTCCCGCCAGAGAGACTCCCACTTTATTTATATCGCACCACATATGATGTCATTCCAAAGTTTCTGTCAGATGTAATCTCGTCTGTCTAATAACCGTATGGTCTGGGAGACTGGGATGTACTCTGTCTTTTTGTCCCTGATGTTTGGGATAAGGAACAGGACTGATCCTTGTTTTTGTTTCCGATCCCCACTCCTCATTCCCTAGTTCTTGTTCTCACTCCCACCTCTTTTACAAAAACATCCCGTAATGACTGCATGTATATTTGGATATCTAAAAATAATTAAAGTTTCTGCTATCCACAAACATAGAGTCCAACTGCATAAGTCATTAAATTAATGCATTAGGGCCTACATTTTTATACTCCTCAAATGATAGTATCATTTTAACAAAACTTCACAATCGAGTAATGCCTTTTGTATTATGGAATTTGCATTTCTAATGTTAAAAGATTGGCTTGAGGAACTTCCTGAAATCCGGAGACGAATTTTCTAAACAAGAAAGATGAGCTTCACACAAGTAAAATTATCCAAAGGACCCAAACATGCCCGTGTTAGAACCAGCTACAGTGGCTGTTTGTTGGCTGAACGTTGTTCAAGGTGGCAATGATGTTTTATGAGAGAATATGAGTCAGACAGCATCTGGTCAGGAGGTGTAAACAGGCAGCGGGTGGCACTGAAGGTCGTGCCTGGCACTCAAGGTCATGTCATTGTCAACCATATCACTAGCACAAATGCGGGGTAACTAATGTTTTTTCTTCTTCTGAAACTGATGAGTTTGCTGGTGTCTGTAGAGGCAGCTATGTTGCATTGTTCACATATTCAGACAGAGTGATGTGCATTGTTTCAAAATAATAATAAAATTACATTAGCCTAAAAAATTAACAAAACTCTGAACAGTAATGATAACAATAATAGGAATTTATGTTGTTGCTGATCTCCATTCCCCTAAATGGAGTGAAATCAAAAGAAAATTTTCTTGGGCCACTACATAAAATTGCATATTAATCCGATATATTTTATTAGAACTAAACCTACAGTATAAACTTACAACCTGGTTGAACGACTAAATAAATCTAAAAAAAGTGTAAAGGTTACAAGTATTAAGACTAAACACCAAACAGGTCATGTAAACACTGTACAATACGACAACACCTAAAACTGTGTACATAACAGTGACTTTTCAATATGGCCAAACATAACTTTGTTTTCACGCAGGATTAGACGGTGATGATGAGATTAGTCATAACTGGGGCAGTGAGTAGGCGTGAGTGACTGATGGGGCCTGGCATACAGATTGGGGTGGACAGGTAGACAGACTAGACACCACAGTCAGTGCAAACACTGCCTAGACATGTCTGTCTCACAGACCTGATGACAACTTGGCTGATTTTAACCTTAACTGACAAGTTATTCCGGCTGGCTGCAACAAGCTAGGATGTCACAGTCATGTGGATGTGGTGGAAATAGATGTGACATCACTAAAGATCTATTTCCCATCCGCAGGCTCTTTTCATGGATTCCCAGCTTTAGTTTGCATTAGAATAGTTTGGGGGAATAAGTTTGGCAGTCTGCACATATCATTGGAAAAATCAGTTGTTACACTGATGTCACCTACCAAGTGAACTAAGAGTGTGGCTGTATGAATGCATGGATGTGGTTTGTGGTGTGTGTGTGTGTGCGTGCGTGTGTGCGTGTGTGTGTGCATGCGTGCGTGCGTGCGTGCGTACGTGCATGCGTGTGGTGGTGAGGTGTGTGTGACTGTGTGTGTGTTGTGTGGTGTGCGGTGTGCGGTGTGCGGTGTGCGGTGTGCGGTGTGCGGTGTGCGGAGTGTGCGGAGTGTGCGGAGTGTGCGGAGTGTGCGGAGTGTGCGGTGTGCGGTGTGTGTTTGTGCATGTACACTAAGACCACCTGTTGTAGTAGGCAAAAACCAACAATCTCTGTAGCCCGATCACAACACGAAAGAGACCAATGCAACTTTGCTACTGTTCAAGAGTGTACAGTTCACGGTAATCTCTGAGTCAAATCTTCATGCTGGTGAAACAAACCTTGAACGGAAATACAAAAACAAGTAATTTCTTACTCATACATCTGGATGTAAGCTAAGTACTGCAGAAACTTGTATCACTTTAGCAGGATAAGACACAGACAGACCCAACACAGACAGACCTAAGACAGATACAGACAAACAACACAAACAGTCCTGACACAGATTATACTGTATTGACACGGACCAATACAGTCATGACACTGACATATATAGTCCTGACACAGACAAATACAGGCCTGACACCGACAGATACTGTCCTGACACAGACAAATACAGGCCTGACACTGACAGATACTGTCCTGACACAGAAAGATCCTATCCTGACACCGACAGATACTGTCCTGACACAGAAAGATCCTATCCTGACACCGACAGATACTGTCCTGACACAGAAAGATCCTATCCTGACACCGACAGATACTGTCCTGACACAGAAAGATCCTATCCTGACACCGACAGATACTGTCCTGACACAGAAAGATCCTATCCTGACACAGACAGATACTGTCCTGACACAGACAGATACTGTCCTGACACAGACAGATACTGTCCTTACACAGACAGATACTGTCCTGACACAGACAGATACTGTACTGACAGACAGAAACAGATCTACACAGAAGTGAACCAGACTTGTATAAATCTGACAGTGCTGATCTGGACACACGCATGCACACATGCATGCACACATGCATGCACTCACACGTATACATAATATATGACACAACTGTGTCTGAGTGACGAGCCCATCAGTCTGACAAGTGACAAATTTAGCAAACATCTCTGTTAACATTTCAGCCTCTGACAATGCATCAATCTAGGGTAGATTACTACAAAAACCTTCCTCTGTCTCAGGCTGGCAAAACATGGTCCTAGTATGTGCCACTGGATTACTACACTCAGCAGACTCCAGGCAGCAATTTGTAACCATGGCAACGACGATAAGGTGAGCCAGTCTAATGCAGGAGAGGAGAGAAGTCAGTGGCAAGTTCCTTGCTCCTAGTAGAGAGTTGTTATTCTTGATAATGATGCTGTCAGAAGATAAGTATCCCAAGCTTGGACAGGCTCAACGAGGTCCTGGCTGGCTCAATCCAAAATTAATACTATTATTACTTATTGCTCCATGAAGATTATATTCTAGTTTGATAAATGTGTCTGCCTATCATTCAATTTCATGTGCAAATGCATTTATACCTCCAGCCTATGACACACCATTCTCACAATTTGAATGTGTACATTCATGTGTTGGGAGCTAATCAACAATAAGTAAAAAGTGAATGTGGCCAATAGCACAAAAAAGAGAAAGGAACTAATTGAAGATTTGAAAGAGAAAGGAGCCTCCTTTGTGCTTAAAACAGAAAGGAGCTAGTTAACTGTGAATGTAAAAAAGAAAGAAGTTGACTGAGGGTGTGAACAAAATTAAAAATAACATCAATAAAGAGAAAGCATCTGATTAAGGATGTGAAAGAGAAAGGAACTAATTAAAACACAAAAGAGAAAGAAACTACACACATAAAGATCTAAAAAAGAAGTAAACTGGTTGTGGGCATGAAAGTGAAAGGAACTAATAACTGAGATTGTGAAATGGAAGGATCTTGAAAACAGAAACTGAAGTAACCAATTGCGGATGTGAATACAGCAATTGATATAATAATATAACACCACTGAAGAATGTGAAGAAAACAAAACTGAAAGCTAAGGACCCAGCTTTGAATATGAAAATCTATATCTATAATAAACTGGCTAATGTTGAATTTGAAATGTCCCTGATGCTGAAACAACACTGAATTAGGTATAAGTAGCAGCCAGTTCTACCAGAATAACATGTAAATCATATACGAGACAGTTGTAATGCGAGCAACCACTCAAAGGTTCTTCTTGTTTTATCCATCTGTGTTTGTGCATTATCTAGGCTATCATTAGACTTGTGTTTGTCCAGCACATCCCTTGGAGTGTTGGTCAGCAGACTACACATATACTACTTGCCTCGGCCCAGCCACTAGTAGATGGGAACTTTGGTATTCAGTGTGTAATCTGACGGGAAGGTGAAGGGTACAGGGCTGTTTATGATCCTCACATCCTTCCTGCGTCAGATGCAAGGGGAGTTGGCAAGTTACACCCAATTCTTACAAACTGACTGGATGGGACGGGATGGTGGTTGGGAAGTAACCTGAATAATGGCAGGTCAAACAAATAATAAAATATAATATCGCTTCTTCAAGACATCTCAAATGTAGTTTGTTTGTATGGAAAACTGGAACAAATAAAGCAAATAATGTAAGTTTTATGTGACATATTAAAAAAAACTTGGTGGCACAGCACTCTCTATCACTCTTTAGGGGACCCAGGTTTGAATCATGTCTTCCACTTCAAAATTTGGGCAAGTTCATTCAGATACCTGGCTATAAGCAGTGGTGGATATCAGTGTATAAATATTATATGCTCAGTTTCTGCAATGTGGCTGATATATGCTTCCCAGAGAAGGTGTGTGCAGTTAAACAGGGAGTAAGGCAATAAGCTACACACATCTGTAAGGACTCAATATTCCACTACTGACTTTCAGCATTACTTTAAATCAATGGATTTGTTTTATAGTATTTTTGTTATACCCTAATTGGAATGTGTGAATAATAAAACTGTTTGTAACTAGGTTAAAGGTTTGTAACTTGAAAGGAGGCATTGCCTCAACAGTACATACTATATTTCTACACAGCCTTGTCCAGTTGGTCACTATATATAGGAGATGACTAATGAAGTATTACTCACACTTCCTCCTGCTATCAGTGCGCCTGCCAGAGTCCAGCTGCTACAAGAGCTATCCCTGGCCTGCCTACTTCTCTCAATGGGAGCTATCCCTAGCCTCCATATTTCCCTGCCCTACTTGCTTCAATGGGACCTGTCCCCAGAGGACCTGCTGGGGACCATTTCAAAACATTCGTATGAACTTACTAGCAGGATTTTATTCTTTAAAATGTATTCTGTTTCTTAACTTGTTATTTGTGCACAAACATCTGGTCACCTGGGCTTATAGCCAGGTACTCATTCATTCAGTTCCCAACTCTACTCTCCATCAGTGAAATCAATTTCGTTCAGTGCAGTAAAATGCTGGTGTTTCTAGACCTAGGCCTAAGGAGTTATACTTATAAAGAAAGCAGTCCCAGTTCTTTCCCAGTGTGTTGCTTGCCTCACTCCCCAAACCAGGGTCAACCCTTCCCTCCTCCCTGTGTATGGTACAGCCACAGTCTGGCATATAGCCTGACCTGTGGGCCCCTCTCACTGCCTTGTCACCCAGGGACCTTCTCAATAGCTCACAAAGTAAACAACATGTGTTTAATATTAGTTAAATGCATAGCAAGGTACTTGGCAGATCTTTAATTGTCTGGCCAATTTGCATTAACCTATACTATTCTAGCCAGGTGGCACCATTGTAGCAATATATTTTCCTTATGTTACGAGGATCACCAACCCCCACATACGCAATACTTAAGACATCTTGGGACTTGGCAAATGTTTGCTCCCTTGTATGCTAGCTATAATGGTATTCCTGCTAAACAGAGGTAAATATGCAAGATAAGTTCCCACTTGATTATGTCCAGTTTATGATCCTCTCCACAGGAACTGACCTCTCATTCTGCAGTGGTTATCACTGCACACTGCCATAACATCACTCTTAACACCTCATCATGGGGGAAGATACCCATAATCTTAATTATCTCCATCTCACTTCTGTCAACTTTGACATATTATATTATTATACAGACATGCCACAGGCACTAATGCACATACACAGGGTGTCTGTGTAGCGAAGGGTCTGTGTAGCAGAGGGTCTGTGTAGCGCAGGGTCTGTGTAGCGCAGGGTCTGTGTAGCGCAGGGTCTGTGAGGCACTAGGGTTGTGTAGCACTGGGGTTGTGTAGCACTGGGGCTGTGTAGCGCAGGGTCTGTGTAACGCAGGGTCTGTGTAGTGCAGGGTAGGTGTAGCACTGGGGCTGTGTAGCGCTTGGGCTGTGTAACACTGGGGCTGGGGGCTGTGTAGCACTGGCGCTGGGGGCTGTGTAGCACTGGCGCTGGGGGCTGTGTAGCACTGGGGCTACAGCTTTATCTAGACAGTACGGTGATTCAGACAGTAGACACCGATTTGGTCAGTCTGAGTTAATTTTGGATGGCTGGAAATATGATCTGAGGGAGCTATAAAAATTTGATATTGTAGATCAGTTATACTAGTATCAGTCCCTGTTATATGTCCATCGAGCTTTTGAAAATGTGCATGTATAATCATATGTATATGTATCTATGCACATTTGGACTGGATCATGTGTGTGCCTGGCTGCCTGCTTAGAGCTGTGCATCCTCAGAACATTTTGGACTGGTAAATGTGATCCTATCCTGCATAAAGCTCTATGGCCGACTGTGATTCAGTGACACTGGACTCTTACAACATTCTGGGTGCAACCACCAAACTGCAACCACCAAACTGCAACCACCAAACTGCAACTCACCAAACTGCAACCACCAAACTGCAACCACCAAACTGCAACCACCAAACTGCAACTACCAAACTGCAACCACCAAACTGCAACTACCAAACTGCAACCACCAAACTGCAACCACCAAACTGCAACCACCAAACTGCAACCACCAAACTGCAACCACCAAACTGCAACTACCAAACTGCAACTACCAAACTGCAACCACCAAACTGCAACTACCAAACTGCAACTACCAAACTGCAACCACCAAACTGCAACTACCAAACTGCAACCACCAAACTGCAACCACTAAACTGCAACTACCAAACTGCAACCACCAAACTGCAACCACCAAACAGCAACTACCAAACTGCAACCACCAAACTGCAACCACCAAACTGCAACCACCAAACAGCAACTACCAAACTGCAACCACCAAACTGCAACCACCAAACTGCAACCACCAAACTGCAACTACCAAACTGCAACCAGTATTAGGACACAGTTTACTGACTCATGGCTCGCAGAGCTGACATGATTCACGTCATCGGTAATTGAACATTTCTTTTCCATGACCCCTGAAAGTAGTCAAAGAGCACACCCCCGCTATGCAGTGTATACGCGAAACAAAACATCCCCTAAACATGGAACCTGTTGGATTTCATCTAATGGTGTGTATCCATAAACTTCAGCATAAAACAGCAACATGACCCATTCCCAACATTCTCTATAGTAGTGGCTTTAGGTTGGGTGCACAACCTCACAAAATCCCAACATTTGTTAAGCATTACGTAACGGGGAATCTCATCATTACGACATAATACAGGGAAATAAATTCCTACACCTGCGCCATCTACCAGGTGACACATGTTCATACAAATTGAGGCTAATACCAGTTACTTTGGATCATCAAAATAACACATCCAACAGCAAGTATCAGTGTGGATGGGAGGACTGACACACCCAACAGCAAGTATCAGTGTGGATGGGAGGACTGACACATCCAACAGCAAGTACCAGTGTGGATGGGAGGACTGCCACATCCAACAGCAAGTACCAGTGTGGATGGGAGGACTGACACATCCAACAGCAAGTATCAGTGTGGATGGGAGGACAGACACATCCAACAGCAAGTATCAGTGTGGATGGGAGGACTGACACATCCAACAGCAAGTACCAGTGTGGATGGGAGGACTGACACATCCAACAGCAAGTACCAGTGTGGATGGGAGCACTGCCACATCCAATAACAAGTACCAGTGTGGATGGGAGGACTGCCACATCCAACAGCAAGTACCAGTGTGGATGGGAGGACTGCCACATCCAACAGCAAGTACCAGTGTGGATGGGAGGACTGACACATCCAACAACAAGTATCAGTGTGGATGGGAGGACTGACACATCCAACAGCAAGTATCAGTGTGGATGGGATGACTGACACATCCAACAGCAAGTATCAGTGTGGATGGGAGGACTGACACATCCAACAGCAAGTATCAGTGTGGATGGGAGGACTGACACATCCAACAGCAAGTATCAGTGTGGATGGGAGGACTGACACATCCAACAGCAAGTATCAGTGTGGATGGGAGGACTGACACATCCAACAGCAAGTATCAGTGTGGATGGGAGGACTGACACATCCAACAGCTAGTATCAGTGTGGATGGGAGCACTGACACATCCAACAGCAAGTATCAGTGTGGATGGGAGCACTGACACATCCAACAGGAAGTATCAGTGTGGATGGGAGCACTGACACAGAGCTAAAGGTAAGACTGTTTTGACCTAGTGATCTGATGGTGCCCCGTCTGAGTCAGGCAGTGGCTGCAGTGAGATGCCACCAACTAGCCGAGTGCAAACACACAAACCATGTTTCAAAACATCACAAAACGAGTCAGGAAATATCCTCCTAAATCAATGCACCCAAGGTGTCAGATGAAAGTGGTGCACCATTACATGGGGTCATTATGACAGTGCTGACCTTGAAGTAGTCTTTATACTTGGGTAGATGAGTGGGCTTGATGGAGGCCAGTCAGCCAGCTGACATTAGGAGTGATGGATTGGGGGGAGGGGGCGTGGAAGGGTTCTTGGGATGCCTGCCAGCTGCTCATGACTGTTGGCAGTGGAGGAATCCAACATCAGGACATTCATTATCACCTAGGACCTCCTTCCTGCAGACTCACCTCTCAAACACACTACCTTGTCAATTAGTTCTCTCCTTCCGTTTTAGTGAACTATCCCAAACAGTTTGTGAGTACTATTAATGACGATAGGATGACATGTTTGAACAAGGAATGGATAAGTACAGACAATTGACCAAGGAATGGATAAGGACGGACAATTGAACAAGGAATGGATAAGGACGAACAATTGAACAAGGAATGGATAAGGACGGACAATTGAACAAGGAATGGATAAGGACGGACAATTGAACAAGGAATGGATAAGGACGGACAATTAAACAAGGAATGGAAAAGGACGGACAATAGAACAAGGAATGGATAACGACGGACAATTGAACAAGGAATGGATAAGGACGGACAATTGAACAAGGAATGGATAAGGACGGACAATTGAACAAGGAATGGATATTCCAATAAGGATGGACAATTGACCAAGGAATGGATAAGGATGGACAATTGACTAAGAAATGGATAAGGACGGACAATTGGCCAAGGAATGGATAAAGATGGACAATTGAACAAGGAATGGATAAGGACGGACAACTGACTAATAATAATGTATCTATAAGCATGCATGAAGTACAGTTATAGTTGGAATGGGGTAGTGTATGAAATGTCTTGT
The DNA here is from genome assembly GCA_025642075.2 of Ridgeia piscesae. Taxonomy (NCBI): domain Eukaryota; kingdom Metazoa; phylum Annelida; class Polychaeta; order Sabellida; family Siboglinidae; genus Ridgeia; species Ridgeia piscesae. The sequence continues at coordinate 220,479 of JAODUO010000530.1, forward strand.
TTTTGTCAGTTGAGATCTTCAAGCATGTGACATGTATTGTTACGGGACGTGGTATAGCCAAGTATACCGGTACTCCATTATGTAATACATATTGTTACTGAGTGTGCGGTACTCTGTGTATGTAAAACAAATTGTAAGTAACATTGTTACTAGTTGTGATGCATGTAACATGTAACGTTACTGGCTGTGGAGTGACCTATATACATAAAAAGAATATTACTGACTGTGGGTAGTCTGTGTAATTGGCATGTAATGTATAATTATTGTTACTGTATAGTACTCCAGGAATGTAACACGTTTTGTTACTGACTGTATAGTACTCCAGGTACATAACAAGTCTTGTTACTTGCTTTTGGGTTCTAGTGAGGGTATAATGATGTAACCTCTCTCATCCTATAACCCAGCCAGCCTGTAACCTACACAGTGAGATGGAGCCTGAGGGGGTGACTGGGGGTGTGCCTATAGCAACTACCACCACCGCCACACTGTATGAGGTGCTGCCACCTGTCCAACAGCTCAACTGTAAGGTTCATGACACTCCCCTTCATAGAGTAGGGGCAATGAGAGACCCTAAAACAACCCATTCCATCTAGACCACAGTGGTACTTCAAAAGACTCAATACAATGACAATTAATGCACTGCCATTTCTGGGATGAAGCGGGTTTGTTGCATTTATTGCATTTGTTGCTAAATTTCTGTAAGTAGATAACCAACATTTGGGAGATATTTCCAGCCTCCTTTTTGTATGCTTGGTGTTCGGGAAGTCAACTGTTTCACTGTTATATGTTTAACATGTATGTTATGTTACAAACTCCGATAGCTGCTAATACATAAACACAGCCAAATGGGTTCACCTTAGCACAACCAAGTATGAAACTGCTTCCCAACGGAAAACATGGAAGTTTATTGTAAAAACACTATTAAAACTTTGCAATAAATCACCATAGTTGTTAGACTTCTGCTAACCTGTATTGCTCTTTGCAGAAGCATTATGCACTAGACAACATAAACCATTGAGGCCCAGATTGAGGCAGGCAACATGATAGATAAAGTAGTAAATGCAAAGTCATAAATACGGTTCTCCCTTGGCAAGATACATTATCAATATTTAACAAGATTCAACAAGGTTGGCAATAAAAATAAGACGCTCCAGACGCCAACATGTCAAGGTCCAATGTATTGAGGGTAGATTTGTTTCTTATACCTGATTACAAATCCATGAGTTCTCAGAGCAGGTACCATGTGAATTGAGCTATTCCGGTCTATTTTGATTGACAGCTGTCAATGTATCTGCAGACTGTCAATTACTTGGCCACACAACAATTGAGATGTTCCCTGCACCTGTTGGGTATGGGATATCTGTGCCAAAAGCTGTTTTGTAATAGGTAAAAGCAAATTATTTATGGGAATGCATTTTTGGGTCTGACCATCCTCACATTCCAGGCTCCCATCAGTATCAGCTGGCAAATCATCTGGTTACATGGAAGTTTGAGTCAGCTACCCATTGTACCATGTCAGGTTTGGTACGGTGGGTTTGGACCAATCGTAACTGACGTTAGAAGTAACGTTTGGGAAGGAAAAGAATTTAGTAGAACCTGTTCTACCTACCAGGGAATAGTTTTACTGGTAACTTGTGAGATTTTCAGAAATTACCAGTTCATATCCAGCACGGGTTGTTTGTGTAAATGGACGATCATCAGTGCATCCCTGGTATATTCCAACCTTATCGGAGTAGGGTAACGCAGAAGGTAGACTAGCAAAATGTCAGTGACAAGGACCACCCCCACTGCCCCACCAAGTCCCAGTGACCTCTACTCTACTGGTGAATGTCTAGTCTTATCCTTCTATAACACTTGTCAACATTCCCCGGGAATGGACAGTCTCGTGTGTTTACTTACACCAAGGAGACTGGGTCTACACTCAGTCTCAGACCCAAAGGGTCTACAAATGTCTGTCAATATGATCCCAGTTATTCCTTTATCACCCCTGTAGGTAATTTGTGGACAAACAAAACATATTGTTGCATTACAAAATTTGTTATTATCACTTCCAAAAGTATATTTTTTGCTTTTTAATAGTTCTACTAAAATCATGTTTAGTCTTCATAAGCTACATTTTCTGTACATTTGAGACACCCAAGTGTTGCGATGGGAACTGTAACAATGTTTGACGTCGAGACATAAATGTGATATTGCTATGAACACTGTGTGTTGTAACATTTTGCCATGTACAATGAGGTCATCTATAAGAACCCAGACGGCAGACTAGCTCCTGTGTGCCTACTCACTGCTACCAACATGGCCCTGTCATACTGTTACCAAGCAACTGGAATTTATTGCATCAGCCTCGGCTGCCTTGTTTCGTGCAGTCTGGGAGGGACGGTGGCTAAATCCCGGCTCCTGATTCCCTCCACTCACTGAGGGAGAAACTGTCCCCCAGTGTATCATATCTACAGCCACTTACCTTCGCTGATTATTCATGTTTTTTATTATTACATTTAGAAATTCCTGCGAGATGTCTTTAACCCAGCAGGCTGCATATGTGCTGAAGTTATATTAGTGGATTACTGTAATATCCAATAGAAATAATTTAATATATTCATATTCCAGCAGAAGTATGTCAACAACAGAGCAGTAACTATAAATAATTATATTACACAGCCTAATGTGCATTCATCATTCATAATAAAACGACGTTGTCATGCTGAACAGAGAATAAATAGTCACCGTTATGAGGTCATCATTACAAATATTTCTACATTTCAAGAGAAAATATTAAAAACAGTAAAAATACAAAACAAGCACATTTTTTGTTCAGTCCTTGCTAGACTATGTCATTCAGTTAAGAAACTAATTTAAAAAAACATCACGATAACTGGCTGACAGCCAGCAGTGTTCTAGTAGAGAATGCTGTGGGAATGGAATAGTTTGCGTGTGTGAGACGAGGTGGACGGAGGCTGCACTCACCGCGTTGCTTGTGTTGATGTCAGTGCTTCCTTTGAGGTACTCGAACACCTTCTCCAGGTTGCCAGCTCTCGCTGCTCGCAGGAAGCTGGCATTGCCATCAGTCTACAACAGATAGCAGTGGTGACACACAGGCTCCGACACAGCTGTGGTGACACAAAGATTCTGACATAGCAGTGGTGACACAAAAATACTGACACAGCAGTGGTGACACAAAGATTCTGACACAGCAGTGGTGACACAAAAATACTGACACAGAAGTGGTGACACAAAGATTCTGACACAGCAGTGGTGACACACAGGCTCCAATGCTCTAAAACAGCAATGGAGACATATATACCTACACACACAGTGGTGGTGACACAAAGGCTCTGACTCACCAATGGTGACACAGACACTGACAGATACAGCAATGGTTTCTGACATACACATATATCGGTGATCACACACAGACTTCAACACAGCAATGGTGAAATACAGGCAATGACACATACAGAAGAGATGACGCACTCACTCACTCACTCACTCACTCACTCACTCACTCACTCACTCACTCACTCACTCACTCACTCACTCACTCACTCACTCACTCACTCACTCACTCACTCACTCACTCACTCACTCACTCACTCACTCACTCACTCACCCACTCACTCACTCACTCACTCACTCACTCACTCACTCACTCACTCACTCACTCACTCATTCTCTCTCTCTCACACACACACACACACACACACACACACACACACACACTCACAGACGCACTCACGCATGCACACACGCACGCACACACGCACGCGCCACTTGCTCTACAGTGGTGACACCGGCTACTATTACACTGCAGTAGTGACACATACACAGACATACAGCAGTAGTGACACTGACAGTAATCAAGCAATAGTAGTTACTCTATGACATCAATGGTGAGTTGGTGACACAATGACACTGGGTCAACCAGTAGTAATGTAGACACTGGTCAATTACAATGCAACTTTGTGCCACCACACACACACCCATACATGCATGCATGCACGCACAAACACACGCACGAACACACGCACATGTCTGTAATAACACTGGAACCACAAGCACTCAATAACACAGGAATAACCAAACAACCAGACAGACTGATCTGACCCACTTTCTTTTAGCCCCCAAACCATACACAACTGCACTGGACACTGAGTGGGAGCCACAGGTAGAGTCCAGCCTGGCCAGGTCACTTCACTAAACACAAGAAGTGTTTCCCTCACTCTCCCACCAAACACAAGTCACTGAGCCCTGGGGAAATGGGTTCAGCCACGGAATGTTGTTTCTCTAACTGTCATCGTGGTGTACCTCCTACTGCGAGTGGTACGCCTGATCTCTGGCACATTTACTTCTTCCTACCCAGGCAGTGCCAGACAGACACGGTGCCAGACAAACACGGTGCCAGACAGACACGGTGCCAGACAGACACGGTGCCAGACAGACACGGGCCAGACAGACACGGTGCCAGACAGACACGGTGCCAGACAGACACGGTGCCAGACAGACACGGTGCCAGACAGACACGGGCCAGACAGACACGGTGCCAGACAGACACGGTGCCAGACAGACACAGTGCCAGACAGACAGACACAGTGCCAGACAGACAGACACGGTGCCAGACAGACACGGTGCCAGACAGACAGACACGGTGCCAGACAGACAGACACGGTGCCAGACAGACACGGTGCCAGACAGACACAGTGCCAGACAGACACAGTGCCAGACAGACAGACACAGTGCCAGACAGATAGAAACAGTGCCAGACAGACAGAAACAGTGCCAGACAGACACAGTGCCAACTACAGCACCATTTCAGGGAGATAAACAGCTACAGGAACTACTGAATCATCACAGATGGGATATTAATAAAAACATGTTGACATAAATAAAACAGCATCACAAATGTTGCACAATTACATAGCTATTATGCATAATTATTACCTAGAAAGAAACTTGTATGCTCATGTGAATCCCTCAGTCTATTTCACAGCTGTCCTGCTGCATTATGTCTACAGGAATATTGGCATATATAGGTTGATGTCAGTGTGACATGCCTATGTCAGGACAGTATATCTGAACACTTTTCACAGGGACCCTCGAAGGGACCAGGGACGCTCAAAATGACCAGTGATCCTCAAAGGGACCAGGGCCCCCCAAAGGACCATGCACCATAAGGCAGTATCAGTACAGCTGTTGTAAAAGATGCCTTGGAATTCTGTAAACTACACACTGCCATGGATAATGCGAATGAGGTTATCACAGTTGGTTGTGGTGGTGAAGTGAGGGGTGCTCACAACAGCTCCACTACACTGTACATCCACATACCCGTTGCACCTGTAGACTATATACTGCCACTGTATGTGATATAGTTGAGATTATTTCCAACCAGCAGCAGACAGGTTCTGGCACTCTCCCAGGACACTGGCTAATCACCTCAGGCATTCCCAAGCAGTGTCTGCTACTGTAGTGAGGTCATCACAATACTGGGGGAGGGGTTTCATGTTTTCAAATATCATACTCCAGTCAGTGAGGTCATTATATGGAGGGGGTACTCATGTGACACACATACCTAATGTAAACTGGAAAATACACACAACACATCCTACTCATGAATATGGTGACCTCATCACTCAGATCATCTTTACCTACTCCCAGGGGTGACTTTAATATTGAGGTTTCACTGACCTTAATAGTGAAGTTCCACATACCTTAATAGTGAAGTTCTACTGATATTAATACTATTATAGTGAGGTTCCACTGACTTTAATAGTGAGGCTCTACTGATATTAATACTATTATAGTGAGGTTCCACTGACCTTAATAGTGAGGCTCTACTGATATTAATACTATTATAGTGAGGTTCCACTGACCTTAATAGTGAGGCTCTACTGATATTAATACTATTATAATGAGGTTCCACTGACCTTAATAGTGAGGTTCTACTGATATTAATACTATTATAGTGAGGTTCCACTGACTTTAATAGTGAGGCTCTACTGATATTAATACTATTATAGTGAGGTTCCACTGACCTTAATAATGTGGCTCTACTGATATTAATACTATTATAATGAGGTTCCACTGACCTTAATAGTAAGATTCCACTGACCTTAATAGTGAAGTTCCACTAACCTTAATAGGTCTGGGAGGTTCCACTAACTTTAATACTAAGGTCCTAATGGCCTTTGTAGTGTTCCATTGACCTTAATAGTGGGGTTCCACTGACCTCAACAGTGAGGTTCCACTGTATAGTACTATATAAATTCTACGTTACCTTAGGACCAAACCACCGCGAGAATCGAGAGCGTATCCGTGCCCATACAGACGTCATTCTTCATGCAGTCGCACAATATTCATAATTATATTTCTCTATATTATATTCATCTAGAACTGTTCCTGCAGTCTCTGATATGTCAGTGTACAATGACAATGACTGAACAGTGCACAAGTTCCCAGTGACCAGGCCTCTCTCTCTACGTATACGTCATATAGGCACAGCAATGTCAACTCTGCAAATTGCCTCAATTGCCTGACAATTAGTATTTTATACAACACGGAAGTGTCCCGTCGAAATTGCAACATCCACATATTTAGCGTGGGTACCACAGATAAACGGGAAACAAGTAGTACTATTATAAACTAAGGTCATTTAGTACTGGAGTGACTTCGTCCAATGTGTACGCAAGTGGAAACGTTTGACAGTTAATTGGACAAGGGGAAAGTCCAGGAAAATTTACATTTGTCTCATTATTTGCATAGAGTATAGGTCTAAAGTGAGTATATACATGTGAGTGAGTGAGTGAGTGAGTGAGTGAGTGAGTGAGTGAGTGAGCGAGCGAGCGAGCGAGCGAGCGAGCGAACGAGTGAGCAAACGAGTGAGCGAGTGAACGAATGAACGAATGAACGAATGAACGAATGAATGAAATTTACAACTGTATGTTACACATCAAATGACATCTTCTTATCATACATAAGATAAGATTGAAAGAACTAACTTTACAATGTTTAATTTACACTATACACCCGTAGGTAACAGATATGTACACAGAAACATTCAACTTCATTCACTTTAATTAATTACATGTAATTAAGATAGCTGAAAATTAATCCGATTATCCCAAGGTACAAAGGTGTAAGTAACCAACCTCACCAGGGTACACAGGCTCCTGATTCAGGCCCGAGATTTCCCACATGGGCTGGCTCAAAGACTAAGGGTTAACACTACTTAACCCCTCCCACACATCCCGCAAACAGTCCTATTAAAAACAGTTTTTATTCCTTTATTTATTGCGGGCAAATACTTTGTTGTTGTCTCAGAGTGAGGCGCCAGGGTTGAGCGAGGGTTGGAGAGATCAGATTGCCTACTTTAACACATTAGTCACACTGACTGGCTGACACAGTCAGCCAGACTGGGGAATGGAAACTGTCCCCATATGAAACCCAACCCGTCCTTATCTACATGCATCCCAACAGGATGACGTTTTTTGGCCCCTACCCAGGCCACAGTGACTGCTGTCTCTGACAGGGACATTCTCTGTTACTCCAAACAAAACAGACACATTTATTTACTTGAATGTTTCCCATTTTAGCACACATCCTTAGCATTTTAGGGGGATTTTTTTTACAGATGGCAATAGGTGCCTTGCTATTTTATCAGACAGTGATAGGGGCTTTACAGTTTTAACAGAAGACAGTAGGGGTTTTATCGTTTTAAAAGACAACAATAATGGCCATACCTTTTGAATAGCAGCAATAGGAATTTTACTGTTTTAACAGATGGGAGTAAGGCTTTACCATTTTGATACTGGTTTAATGACACCCTTATTGGTCTTACCATATCAACAGTTAGAGTTTTACTGTTGTGACCGATAGTAATACTGATAGGGAGACAGTATAAGAGAAGACAGTAGGGGCTTTACCATTTTAACAGAAACCAACAGGGACCTTAGCGTTTTAACAGACATATGATGGTAATGTATAGAATGATCAATTATTTTACCACTGATGGCTGTTATACATACATCATTTGTGGGCACCATGGAAGATAGACCCTTTGGTTTGTTTAAATAAAATATGCGGTGCAATAAACACCAACTGTCTGACTTCAAGTTGGAAACTAAAGAAATTAATATTTCTTTAAAAAAATAGAACCGCTAAAAATCTTAATTACAATTGGTGGTAGCCTCTGACTTATTTACTTGACTAGTGAATTCAGTGCTGTGGAGTGCTACTTGGCCACTGTAGTGATACCCAAGAGAACAAGTGGCCACATCTATTCACTGTTGTCATTGAAACAGCTAATGCAATGGTGCAGAAAAAGCTTTACTAACTTATCCAGAGTACCAGTCTCAGAAAGAAATCCACACGTCACGCGCAAACCTAATTTTCTATGGACTTTTTATGTAGGAAACAACACACGGATCTTCAAATGGATCATTCCGCAGCCAATAACAACCACATAACAGCCTTTAGAAGTTGTCTGCACTTGCCCAGTAACAGTCACTGCAAGAACCTCAACCTCACAGAACACTGGCCGGCGTCATCATCTTACTGGCCGGCGTCATCATCTTACTGGCCAGCATTATCATCTTACTGGCCGGCGTCATCATCTTACTGGCCGGCGTCATCATCTTACTGGCCGGTGTCATCATCTTACTGGCCGGCGTCATCATCTTACTGGCCGGCGTCATCATCTTACTGGCCAGCATTATCATCTTACTGGCCAGCATTATCATCTTACTGGCCAGCATCATCATCTTACTGGCCAGCATTATCATCTTACTGGCCGGCGTCATCATCTTACTGGCCGGCATCTTCATCTTACTGGCCGGCGTCATCATCTTGCTGGCTGGCGTCATCATCTTACTGGCCGGCGTCATCATCTTGCTGGCTGGCGTCATCATCTTGCTGGCTGGCGTCATCATCTTACTGGCCGGCGTCATCATCTTGCTGGCTGGCGTCATCATCTTGCTGGCTGGCATGCCTATCATCTTGCTGGCTGGCATCATCATCTTACTGGCCGGCGTCATCATCTTGCTGGCTGGCTATCATCTTCTGGCTGGCTCATCATCTTACTGGCCGGCGTCATCATCTTGCTGGCTGGCGTCATCATCTTGCTGGCTGGCGTCACATCTTACTGGCCGGCGTCACATCTTACTGGCCGGCGTCATCATCTTACTGGCCGGCGTCATCATCTTACTGGCCGGCGTCATCATCTTCTGGCTGGCGTCATCATCTTCTGGCTCATCATCTTACTGGCCGGCGTCATCATCTTACTGGCCGGCGTCATCATCTTACTGGCCGCGTCATCATCTTCTGGCAGCTCATCATCTTACTGGCCGCATCATCATCTTACTGGCCGCTCATCATCTTCTGGCCGCTCATCATCTTCTGGCCGCACATCTTGGCGGCTCATCATCTTACTGGCCGGCGTCATCATCTTACTGGCCGGCATCATCATCTTACTGGCCGGCGTCATCATCTTACTGGCCGGCGTCATCATCTTACTGGCCGGCGTCATCATCTTACTGGCCGGCGTCATCATCTTACTGGCCGGCGTCACATCTTACTGGCCAGCATCATCATCTTACTGGCCAGCATCATCATCTTACTGGCCAGCATCATCATCTTACTGGCCAGCATTATCATCTTACTGGCCAGCATCATCATCTTACTGGCCGGCGTCATCATCTTACACGACTGTTTTCAATCTGGGTTTTATTAGACATGGAAAATATTGTTCACTTCAAATACATCCTGTCGTAAACAATCAAACATGACCTGCTCTTTGCACAAGAGCGCAAGATATTAAAAATAAAAACTGGTACCTAATCGACATGAACTGGTACTTAATCCGCACGAACTGGTACTTAATCCGTATGAACTGGTACCTAATCCACACAAACTGGTACCTAATCCACACATACCTAAGTAGTACCTAAGTAAACTTGCAGTAATACAAGAGCTCGTGATTCAGCTTGTGAAATGTGGCCCAGTGTTTGTTTGTGTAGATTGTACATCATAAAGCTGTGCACTGTAGATGTGTACAACACTCTGCCTATCAAACAGCCAGAAATGCTGCCTGTGCTCAGAGATAGTACAATCTGCCCTCTGACATTGACAGTGCCCAATCAGTACATGTGTGAAACCAACACTGATGAAGAGACACCACATATCTCTTCAAAACACACAACATTCCAAGAGAACTTTAGTGTACCCTACATTCTTAGGAGGCATGTTTTCACCACAAACAACATGCACATAAGTAATGCTGTGTGACAGATTTATACCTACTCATAATTACCCTTGTGTTGAAATACTATAATTATACTCACATATTGACATGTTCAAGCAGATATTACTCGATATCAAACAAGGATATTTTATGACCCACTCTATAGGTTAAATGTATGCTCTGGCTGTAGTATTTTCTAGACTACTATATTGAAAAATATTTTTAAACACTAAGAAGCTGACCCTATCATGCATGACATGGCATGGCATGGCATGGCATGGCATGGCATGGCATGGCATGGCATGGCATGGCATGGCATGGCATCACATGACATGACATGACATGACATGACATGACATGACATGACATGACATGACATGACATGACATGACATGACATGACATGACATGACATGACATGACATGACTTATGCCCTATGACCTCTATGTAGGTTGTATTTAACTTCCTGGTGTGATACATATGGAACTGCCATCTGTTTGTACTTGATAGTTTCCCACCATAGACTGGTAGGGGGATAATAGAAGCATCAGCGGTCCTTCAGCTTGACCAGCCCATACCCAGACAGCTGACACACTTGTGTGAGCCCTATCAGAGACCACCTATCACTGAACTGGCCACTTACATCTAAACTGAATTAAGAACGTGTGAACTGCCCCAGGGACCCCACTGTCCAGCTGGCAGGACATTTGTCTGGCGGGAGATTGGCCACTGAGATGACCCCTTAAGTTGACCACTCCAGGCGCCTGTTGGCATCAGTTACCCCCTGGAGCACTGCCCTACTTGAGTGTGGAATGTGGACATAGAGAGGATAGAAATGGGAGACAGAGGGATGAGAACAGGGAGAAGGGAAAGGAGGGCCGATTAAAGAAACAGAGACTACTGCTGTATGACTAGAAACACAGAAAAGAAAAATAGACAGAAAAAATAAAATCTACATAATCTGTAATCACGTTGTGACACATTTACACGATCAATAAATGTCCAGTTGGTTGGACAGTGCAATGTCATCTGACCAATCAGATGGGATTTTTCTTGACAAGACAATTGGACAATTAATCGTTTGTGTAAACGGACTTCAGCTGACTGCCAATATTGTGTCGGGTATCCATTGTATCGTGGAGACAAATAATGTGTCCACACACATTGCTGGCAAAAACCAATTGGAATGTCAATTACCCCAGACCACTGGCAATCACAGAGCTATGTCATAGGCAGCAACATGGCAGTCTCACATGGATAAGTGGGCATGATATGCTAACTGTATTTTCAGACAATTACTCCCGCAATTGCAGTGCTGTAACAGTGATGCCACTGGGGGTTTTCTAAATGCAATATTAGCTGCTGCGGTCAGAATCTGACATTTAGAGGTTGGATGACAGAACTACACGGATCAGAACTACACGGACCATTCACAAGCAGGCAGCTACACGGACCACCCATAAGCAGACAGCTACATGGACCATTCACAAGCAGACAGCTACATGGACCATTCACAAGCAGACAGCTATACATACCACTCACAAGCACACAGCTACATGGACCATTCACAAGCAGACAGCTACATGGACAATTCACAAGCAGATAGCTACATGGAACATTCACAAGCAGACAGCTATTTGGACCATTCATAAGCAGACAGCTATATGGATAATTCACAATTAGACTGTTACACAGACCATTCACAATTAGACATGGACCATTCACAAGCAGACAACTCCAGAGAAACAATGCATGTAATTCCCCACGTCCTGCAGGCATGACTATCAACCCTAAGTCTTATCAATAGGATAATGTAATTAGGAGCCCACAACCCTGGGTTATCTACCACTGTAATACCCCGGGCTGTATTCCAGGGTTTGGAGACCCATTAAAAGGTCACCCACCCTGCCTAGGGCACATAAAACATACCCTGTCTGCAACAACCCTACTGGCAATTAATATTTTTGTTGCCCATTTTTACCAACATCCGTAAGTTTTTAGATCACACTGCGACTGTTTGTGATCACGATGGGTTGTGATCACATAACTGTAGATCTGGGATATTTGTTATCCAACAAATCACATGCTGGCCTGGATAGTGGACATAAGCTAGATGATAGAAAGGCTAGGATATCTGCCTCACAGATAATAACATGATATATTTGCTGTATAATGGTAGGCCTGGGATATCTTCTCCAAGATGGTAGGCCTGGGATATCTTTTCCAAAACGATAGCCTGGGATATCTTCTCCAAGACGGTAGGCCTGGGATATCTTCTCCAAGACAATAGGCCTGGGATATCTTCTCCTAGATGGTAGGCCTGGGATATCTGCTGCCAACAGTCTGACATGTGATATCTGCAGCCTTGGATGTATCTGCCGCCAACCAACAGTGCTACGATATCTGCTGCCATCATGCACACTTCGGATATCTGTCAGTGGACAGGCTTTGGATATCTATCAGTGTGTAGCTGTTCCCCGTAGCTCCTGTCAGCAACATGTTTGTCTGCCTGACTTCTCGCTGTCAGCAGGGAGCATGTCTCTGAGATGTCTCCCTTTAGTGCCAGTGTTATGAGTGGCACCTCATGTGCAGCTAGGATGGGGTCTGGCAACCTGATCATACTGCCCCCTCCAGGGTTTCCTGGGACAGCCTTCTTCAGCCTGCAGAGGCAGGGACAAGGGACTAGGGCCTGCTAAGTGGTCCTGCTGTGAGGGGCTAAAAAACAAGTAAATGTCTCCACAGGATGTTGCGAAGTGCAGGTAACATACTAGGGCCAGCAACCAGTGGAGCCAAAATGGCAGGTTAAGGCAAAATGGCAGGTTAAGGCAAAATGGCAGGTTAAGGCAAAATGGCAGGTTAAGGCAAAATGGCAGGTTAAGGCAAAATGGCAGGTTAAGGCAAAATGGCAGGTTAAGGCAAAATGGCAGGTTAAGGCAAAATGGCAGGTTAAGGGGTAAGCCAACACAAATGTGGCACAGACATGGTTGCTGCTTTGATTCGTTCAGGGTCTAGCCTCTGGGAGGGGCAGGGCAAACTCTTTAGTTTACCAATGACATTCCTTCATGTGTAAATTGACCTGACATAAACTTCATAAAAATGGGCAAGTTTACAACAGTATCAATATAATAATAACTAACCGACTGATAACTGTCCAGTTTATAACATAACATGACCAATATATAATACAAGGTGAAAAATGCAAACAAAACAATAGCAGTGCCAGTGAAGCCATAGTAGTTTTCTACAAAGATAAAACAGCCATTAAAAAAACAACCGTAACCTAAACGCATTAGTAGTCATGAACTCGTGATACAAGAGTAACATTGGTGTAGTGATTTTCTAGAAGATTACAGTGACACTGAGAGGACAAGATGGAGAACTCTCCTGAAGCATCCGTCCGTCTGTCAGTCAGTGTTCACTTACCCATGACGCTAGTCGCTTGAACATCTTGGCTAGTTCATGGGCTGTAGCGGGTCTTGATTAAATCCTAGTGCGCTGACACTCACACTCACAGACTGTGAGTGGGTGAGTGACGTCCAGGCGCAATGGTAGCACACTGGCACGACGCACAACCTTGCGAGGAAGCGACACCGAAAGTCTCAGAAAACGTGGACAACAACACAGCAAGGTGGCATAGGATCCTGGCCACAGCACACACCTCTCCCACCAACTTCTCCTCCCTCTCTCCTGTCACTGTCTCCCTTATCTATTTGGGAAGTTGCAGCAGTGGTGTTCGGCTGCGTGGCTACCATTCGTCAGTCACCATGGAAATAGCCAGCCTGTGAAGTCAGTGCAGCCGCAGCATCTTGGTGGGTTGTGGCTGCTGCAGGGGCCAGAGCTGTGATTGACTGGGCCGGGTGCCACCGCCAAGAATTAGGTTTCAAAACACCTCGTGGCTGGCTGCCTTATGTGGAGACCTCAGTGATGCCAGCAACTCCACCCAGCCGACCAACTCCACAGTCCACACCACTTGCTCCACGGGTCTCTCTGTCCACACACATTCACCGGCAATCGATTTTGTGATGTTGCACGCAGCGTTAAACCGGGATGTGATGGATGCGAGAGGCATGACAACCACTGTAGGATAGTGGGGACCGGCCCAAGGCCATTACTTCAGTCCCACCGCCAGTCCACAGCACATGCAGACAGCACACACAGACAGCACACACAGACAGCCGTGTGTGCTGCACATTAACACAGTCTCCAAGGCAATCAGCCGCCCTGTTGGATCCGCCCAGGTCAACATTAAAACACATTCACTTTGATCAGACAGACAATTTTGCAGGCAGTATTATGCAGACATTTCCCGTGGGTTGCATCGACGTTGCACTTTGCAATTACGTATCTACGTGGTACCACATTTAGGAAAACACATATGGTTGCTTTTTAACTGGTTCATGTCGTGTCACGTACACAGTGTTCTATTGGATCTATTCAAAAGACAAAGTACTAAGAATAGACCTACACAATGCAAACATCAAACTCTGATTTTGGATTGAATCAAAAGGTCTAGAAGTGGATAGTTTATGTGAATATACCACATAACTTCATGCACACTGTTATGTGAACATACCATAACTCCATGCACATTGTTCCAGACAAGCCTGCAAGAATGTCCTGGAAGGAACATTTGTATTTGACAATGACTTCACATACGTGCTTTTGTGAAATAAAATATAATGATAGTTTCTACCTAGCCTCCAATGGATGGGTAAAGTTACCCAACCGTCCCTGTACAATTGTAAGATAAAAATTGCTTAAAGGTATTCTTTAATTTTTTAACTCTGTAATGTATACAATTTTAATTAATCCTGTTAGTATAATTATTTAATATAATTCTATGCCTACATTCCATTATAAATGTCTTTTATTACTCACTTATAACCCTGACAACATATCGAACAATTAACTCCACGTACCCAGTTTCTAGTTTGGGTTCCGCCTAGACTATATCTATATAAAGCATAGCCATGAATATTCAGTTCAGTTCTCCAGACTTTGGTTTTTATCTGACAAGGTCAGTGTTTAAAGTGAACGGTCATTGTGTTGTTCACTGCCCCTAGATGAATATTCATTATGATTGGACTGCATAATTATTAATCACCCACGTGGTAGCTAGTAACAAAAATTAGACCAAGACAGGAAAAAGTACTTATGCAAAATGATCATGTTTATATACAGTGCAATTCAAATGCATATTTAAAAGCTTTAAAATAATCCGTTTAATCTTAGAAATTACAAAACAGGAATGGCATGTACAAAACCGGAAACTATGTTCCTTGACCAAAATGTCTAAATTAAGAATATTCCTTGACCAAATTGCCCAATTAGTAGAACCATATTAAGGTGTAGAGCACAGCATTTTTATGTGCCCAGCCTTTCAATCCTGGGATTTCACAGAGAGGGTGCTGACACCTGGTGTACAACATTGAACTACAAGGGCCAACAGAGATAGTGGCTACGTCAACTAAGAATGAAATATCTCATACAATTAATATTGCCTACTGGTTTATCTGCAGAGTGCCACCAAAGAATCCACTGTTTTATGTGTGTGCATCTATTAATGTACAAAATATACATTTTACCAGCAGCTGACAGATGATAAGTTTATGAATCAAATACTTCCCATCTGTACCTAGAGATGGGTTTTTTGAAAACTACTGTTTACAATCACAATACCTCACACAATTTCAAATTTCATTTACCCTTCAACAACAAATGTGTTTAAATAACTAATATACTTGTATTATTGTCACTAGGCTTTTTAGCAAATTCAAGTCATGGACAAAATGAACCAAGATAAATCAGAGAAATGCAATTTTTGCTTGCCTCATGAATGTAAGGTTTTAGAACAATAAACTGGATCTTACAAATGTTAAACAATCACATCGTTAACTACTTCATAAATAATTCAAAGGTCACATGCAGCTGCATTGTAAACAACATAATTATTGATCGTTCCTATTGATTTGACATCTGTTCCTGGGCGGTTTTTTATGCATTTTACTGAGAATTTTGCGGCACTGCCAGATTTTATGACTTCCCGTCTATTATGCTTGATTTAACACTTTCATGCATTTTATCTGCACAATGAAATTCCGAGTCTCTCCACAATTCTATGAACAAAGAAATAGGATGCTATTTAATTTGTTCATTATTTTGTTTCTGAAGAAAAATTTGAAAAGTGGCCCACCTTATTTACTATAACATTAGACTTTTGGTCATCTGTTGTTACTGCCATTTACACATGACATGTGAACATAATTGAACATAATTATGTTTAATTATTGAATTAACCAATATTTAAAATGGCCGAAATAAAAAACTTATCAAAGGGAGGTGGCCCATTTATTTTTATTATAAAATCATGTTACACATGATAAACTATTATAATGCACTGAATGCATTTTAATTTACAATTAGTACAAAGTTAAAATGTTACTGTTTGGCTGGAAACAGTTGATATCGTCTGTGTGTCTTAGAAAACACCAGCCACACAGAACTCTGCTCCTACATCCTAGACTTATCATGACAGTTACACATGTTGTATGTTATCATGGACATAGCCGGTCTAGTCAGTTTCATGCGCCAGTTCTATAAATATATCATCAACTGTGCGATGCACTTGCTGCGTCACAGTTGCCTGTTCTACTGTGGTTTGATTAACGGTTGTCATGACAACCGCATCTGATGAAACAGAACAAAACCACTGAGATGCAATAACACACGCATAATCACATGCGGTGTCTGCGTGATATATGCAGTGGGTACGGCAACTGTATTGAAATGCACATCCTGAAAACATAAATCATCCTGACTTCAATTGGAATAAAACACTGCTGCATTAGCAGTCGCAAAAGCCACAAAATACTAATTTATAAGTGTTATCTATAAAAGAGGTTTGGTTATCACCATAGCCACAGTTAGGGAATATATATACACATATATATATATATATATATATATATATATATATATATATATATATATATATATATATATCATATGTACGTCACCCACCGTCTGTACACAAATGTCACTCCCAGTTTGGGAGCAACGACTTCGTAATTAATGTTAAACACATACCGATAAGGGCTCGTGCTTTATTCCATCTGACATCCAAAGATTATGTGCATAAATACATTATTTTGGAAAATAGTATAACATCACCTGCAGGCTATTGGCACTGTTTTGACTGATTGTGACTAAAATAAAGTATGGCCCATAAATAGGTCAGTGCAGTTTCCAACACACAGACGACACTATAGGCATGAACATCAAGTACGACTGAGTACACGAGGAATCTAGCAACTGGGACCACCAGGACAAGTGGCATATGTATGCATAACGTGAAAAAATGAATGTAAATTGGACGCAAGGCGAGAAGAATTGGCACGGTGTGTCAGATAGGATCTGGTGGCAGCGGGCCCATGGAGTGTACAGACAAGTCTGTCTCAGAGAACAATCAATACTCACACCACTGCACAGACCAGTTCCACGCAAATGACTCCAACTGTGACATTATCACAGTCCACAGAGAGCTGGTCTTATTGCGAGAGCACCACCACTGGTGCATGCAAATTACAAGTTCGAAATAGGCGCCTGATAACGGTGGATTGGAAATTATACGTTGCACAGTTAGAGCTAATTCCAGCCACAAGCTGTTGCTTAATCTATTAGGAATGCAGACGAAAAAACACCTTGGTGTTGTGGAACATGAGCAAAGGCAATCACCATAAAAAGAAATATGAGAAAACGGTCTTCCAGTTGCTGCTAGGATAATTATATCAATGAGTCACAATACACATTTTAAGGAGAAATCCTGTTACTACCAATGTAAAATGCTTTATGTGAAAGGGTCTTTTGAACATTAACTTAAATTTTCTTTTTGCACATTACATTTTCAAATTATGAATTTAAAAATAAATAAATTATAAATTATATATGATTATGATACAATATCAACATGTTCATATATGCCTGTGTGGGTATGTGTGTGTGTGTGTGTGATATATATATATATATATATATATATATATATATATATATATATATATATATATATCATAGCTTCACAATACACTGTCTTGATTGCCTGGATTTACACCAAACAGGAAGCTTGTGAAACCAGCCACATTTGTGTGAAAATACAAAGATCCTCTCTGCTGGCAGTTGACAAATGGAACAGCTCGACTAACGACTAAATCTACCTGAAATCTACACATTGTCCTCTGCGGCAAACACGGAAACATCACACACTAATCTACTTCAAATCAACCTCGATTTGCCGACTGCTTCCAAACAGTTCCTGCCGAATAAATACAACACAATTTGAAAAACGAACAATCAGTTTCCATGGCAACAGTGAATCACTCGGCCACGGAAGTCGGATCAATATGGAACTGCATAAACCATAAGCGGTGGCGGACGGACCCCGGGAAGACCGCCGCAGTAAACACACAGAACACACAGAACAAGAGTGAGAAATCAATAGTGTGTGTGTGTGTCTGTGTCTGTGTCTGTGTCTGGCAGGAGGCAGCAGAGCTCTGGAGCTGGAGCTGGAGCTGGAGCTCAAGGGACGTCGTGTACGAGGCAACACGCACAATACAGCAGTTACACAAAAGTGATTCCACACAGCGCCTGCACAAAGACAATCGCACACATCTACGCATTCTGTGCAAGTCCATGCACATTACGCTCAGTCTGTTTAACATCGTTCCCCTGCCAAGATCTCATCATCGCATCTTGATGTTGGGATGTAGGGCCATGCAGCGCGGTACTCTCAGTGGAATCGACCCAAGTCTTGTTACCGTTTGAAGCACTGGAAGTTTTGTTTAGCCTGCGTTGCCTTACTTTTGTTTAGTGTCCTTCGTACCATATCAATTTAATCTAAATCTACCCAGTTTATTAATTTTGTCTACCTGATGGTAGTTTACTTTGGTCTAAGTTGTGCAAATTTGGTTTAGTCTAAACTGATCTAATTTTACTTAGTCTATCAGGTCGTATCGTAGAGTAGTTTATATTTTATCTGCATTGTTCATGTTTAGTATGTAATGCTCCAGGTTTACTTTGTCTGTACTGACCTAATTTTATTGATCTACACTAAACCCAGTTGTATGTAGTGTACACAGCCCCAGTTGTATGTAGTGTACACAGCCCCAGTTGTATGTAGTGTACACAGCCCCAGTTGTATGTAGTGTACACAGCCCCAGTTGTATTTGTCTTGTACACGTATTATCCGAGAATTAATTAGTTTATATTGATCTAAGTTTCTTTGTTTAGTTTGTACTGCCCCATTTTTATTACGTTTACGTGTATTTTTATAGTTTTGTCTGCACTGCACCTGGTTTAGTCTACACTGTCACATCATGGTTTTGTCTACCCCAGGTAATCTACATCGCCCCAGTGTAATTTACTCTGTACTGTCCATATTTAATTTAGTCTACATGGCCGCAATTTTGAATCTACATTATCTGAGTTTTGTTTTGTATTGTTTTGTTTATATTGTCTCCATTTTGTAGAGCTAGTTTTGTTTGGTCTAAATTGTTTTGGGTGGGTAAGTGTGTGCACTTGGCTGCTGGCAGGTACGCAATTGTGTGAGTAGAACTAATGATTGTGGCGTGTATTAAATGAATGCCTCCTTGACTCTGCCTCCATCTGCCCAGTGACAGATAGCCTAGGGTGGAATCAGGCGTGTCACACAAATAACTACATTGCCCTGTGTAAGAGTTACACCTTAATGAGAGTTTTGATTGGGGAAATTATATGCGTTTCCATGTAATCTGTAGTCAACAGCCAGAAGTATGCACCAATGTAAATGTATCGTTCAATGACATGCAATTATACTAGTGGTGCCTACTTCTTAGGTCTTGCAGGTATGTAATATGTATGTGAAAATAGCACACCAGAAGAATTGCTGGCTTAAAAGTCTACTAAATACGGTTTTTTTCCAGCAACAGCTTCAATTGAGTCACAGCTACTTTTTAACTAAGAGTTCTTCTGCTACACAGGAATTTATGTTTGCATTGATACATACCATCAATAGTACACAGATTATATTGATTTCTTGCTTTTTCATTGATCATTGATAACCGATATGCATAAGAATACAACATAGATTATTGCACGCAATGTGACTGCCGTGTCTTTTGAAACAATCTATCAATGGAATCATAGTACTGCTGCCTGTTTCAATTATAAATATAGCTGACTAACGTTTATAAGGGAGTAGGCTTTTTAAGGTGGAGATGATTAGTTTGCACAAACCGAGAATGTAAAATAAAATTAAATACCATGTTTTACTAAACAAAATATCACGTACATATCACCAAAAGTTCCGTACATATCACCAAAAGAACCACGAGAAACACTTTGGTGCTATAATAAGAGACACGCACTAGATAAAAGACATGTATAATGGTGTACAGTCATGACGTGTACACTGGCATACTAGAGAAACATGAAAGACAATTACCTCGGCCCCCAGTGCTTTGTGTGTCGGGGCATGGTGTGGGCGTGTCGGCCGGTAGTGTGTCTGGGCAAGGGTCTGCTGCCCCACAGTTGTGGTGATGATAGTGGCCATGACCCACTGACCACAACACTGACCACCCGCTTATGCGCTCGATGTCACGCCGACACAATGGACCGCTGACACCTGACGTGTGCCGCCGCGTTTACACGAGCGCTGAATGCGCGGTCCGCAGCACGCAGCGTGTGAGTATCTTGGAAGTATGATTTATGCCGGGTGACAGGAGACGAGCAGCGGCTGGCAGCCGCAACGACACAAGAGGCCCTCCTTGTCGCGCTCGGCTCTGTCAGTTGCCGCCATCAACACGGACGACCAGTCACACTTGGACCATATAGTCACAGGTCTGTCTCACCAACGACATGACACAGCACGGTCCTTGCAATCTGAACGTCCTTGTCAAATGGTTTATATTGCAAATCTTAAATATTCCTTGCAACAAGACAGGTATCCTATGGTCCTCTCTATATCTAGTATTTGTCACCAACAACACTGTCCTTGCAACAAGACAGGTATCCTATGGTCCTCCTCTCAGATGGTCTATATAATAGTGTTTGTCATCAACTACATGGTCCTTGCAACAACACAGTTATCCAGTCATTTACTGAAGGTGTCAGAAGTGGGATAATACAACTCCAGAAATAGCTTTGATATTTATATAAACAAATTTTTAAGTAAAATAAAGGATGTATTTGATTCATTTTTGATTATTCGTCATCTAAAATATGAGCTGAGATGATATGAGACTATATGGTACATATTTCTCCAGAAACCAAAAACTGACACGACAAGACCTACACACCCATATGAGGCACGTGCAGTAAAGGCCTGTGCATCAAGTCAGATATGTCAACAGTATTAATAGCTGTTTACTCACTCTGTGGATCCTGACTTCCGACATATAATTACGTAATAGTTTCCTCTATCTGCAGACGACACATGAAGCGCATATTTAGTAGGTTCTTCGGCTGACACATTCCCATCTCATATCTGAGCTAATCCATAAACGGCGCCCGCTCGCCACACTGGGTTCTACATCATCAGAAAAATCAATATGACACGCCGACTGCATTCCATTAATTTCCCTTGCAAGACAGTTACCATAGTTTCTGGACAAGAGTCCTCAAATCTGCACGGCTCCACAATCAATGTCACATACTCGAGGACGCATCAACGCAGAATAGGCTAGTCCATGTGAAATTGAAAAGTGCAAATCTCATCTCACAAAATTGCACTTGCCCTGAAACTGGGCCAACCAATTAGCCGAGATTGTAATGTGACAGTTCTAATCAATCACGCAATTTGTTTTTATAAACCCAATCACATATGTTAGTGATATCTTTGTAAGCAATCTGTTACTTTGTTAGTGTAATTAATAACCAATAATAAATGTATTGTGCTGAAATAGTTGACTAGCTCCTGTTGGAGATGAAAATATGGGCACATTAATCAGCCTAGAAAGGAGTGACCTTTGTCAGGATAGCGACAGCATCATAATGATGCAACAAAGTGTTTTAAAGAGAAATTTGTCTATTTTGTATAGATCTGACGCACCAATAGTGTTGGCTAGACATGACGTGCACAGCCTGTGCCCACAAAACTTACCTCTATCACACGAAAACTACAAGTCTACATATACCTCGATTACCTCCATGTAGGAGAAAGTGAGGGAAGATCTTCCTTTTATACCAACAGATACATCTACCTCATGAGTCATCTCCTGTCAATCACCCTCCTGTCAATCATCCTCCTGTCAATCATTCACCCTTCCATTGCAATACATACCTGCAACAAGAAAAGAACATGAGTGATGACAACGAAGGTGTAACACTTTGATGACAACTAAGGTGTAACACTTTGATGACAACAAAGGTGTAACACTTTGATGACAACTAAGGTGTAACACTTTAGTAGATGCAACCAATACTACAACATTGTTGCTAGTATTTCTTATTAAATTACTAAATAGTTTCAATCATAAAATCCAAATTCAGGGGAAGCTGGTAAACCTTTCTACATGTTTCCAACAACAAGACTGACTTGCTGCCATTTAAGTCAACTTCCCATTCCAATACACACCATATGCCTTAACCAATCACCTAAGCAACAAACCAGAGTTGGCATCTAGTATAAATGATAAGTAAAAACATGACGGGTCGTCAGTGTTCAAACGGTCACCTCTCTGGTCTGCCTTGACCGGCTGGACATACAGCCTGGAATGCAGCTCATTCCAACTGACCATTGCCCACCGACTGTCCAGCTTCAAATACTATATTCCGGCACATGAAGGAAAGTATATTTACTCCTACGTATTAGATCATCTCTCGTAAGCAGCTACTGATTAATGGACCTGCATGTCTCATGCCACAATAATTATGTTGAGTTGACAACTGTGTGTGACACGCGCACGCGAGAAGAACCACGCACTGTAGGACAGCTGGCCAGTGGCATCACTATGACAGACTCGCTTCTGTATCTGTCTGTCACTGTATTGGGCAGCTGTTTTTCATGCATAATTAAATTGTGACAGAACACAATATTTTCAGCAGACCAATGAAAACTCGATCGGAAAACAATAGTACGATACGCATGAATGACAAACTGGAGATCTAAGCAGGCAAGTTTCTGAGATTAATTTAGGCTGTTATCACATACCGAATATATTGTGATGTAAATTGAAACAAATTATTTGGAAACATGTATATTTTCCATGTCCAAGGCTTGATCGGTGTGTGATTAAAAATAATACATCTGGCTGTGTACTTCATTTTGTTACTACTTTGTCAAATATCTAGTTATATGCTACAGATGGCAACTGCACTGATGACATTTGTCCTGTATTTCTACAAATGCTTAGTGTCAGTGCTCTGGAAACCAGGAATGTTGCTATTTTAATATCAGTATTCTATTAATAAATCTATATTTCAGTAGTTAAATGTTTTAACCTTTAATTATATAAATTATATCTTTATTCATTTTTTATTAATCACACACTGGTATGCATAAATGAACATACACACTACTCTCTATTCCAGTCACTCTACATTAGGACACAACCATCTAAACTCTCACTAGGTGGAGCCACATCACAACCAGACATACACATACCAGGTAATGTACGACACACCACATGTGGTATTGCCACCTTCTAAAAATATAAGCACCATTTATAACTACGCGACAAAAGCTGGCAGTGGTTGGTTCAGATTACATGACAATTACAGTGGACTAGATATAAGCACATGTTTACCTGTAATCAAGTGCAATTACACCTGGTCAGTGCCTCGGCACATATATACTGACCAAGATCAAAATATGTGTAAATACAACGTGAGTAAAACTGACATACATAAATCATCTGTATAATGTTATTATACATTTTATTCATCCATCTAATACGGACTGAGGAGAGGGAGTGAGAGGAGGGTTGAATGAATACTAGGGGAGGGCATGGAGGAAGGGAGGAAGAGAGAGGGCGAGGAACAGGGAATGTAAAACAAGTAACTGACTTCACTAGTCCCACTGCAATCACACAAGTCATATTTATGAATGAAGATACAACGAAGATATTATTAGTAATGATGGTTGAGAGGCAGCCAGAGTGCAATGCACTGACCACACACTGACCATACACTGGCAGTTAGTAGTGCAGACTGTTTACCCAACAGTGACGATGCATGCAGTGCTGCCACACAGTGGACAATGTAACACTACATCTGCAGCAGGGAAATAATCAACGAACCATCACACTGGTGATTACCCGTGAGGGAGGCAGGAGGACGGGAAGGAAGGAGGCAGTGTGGGTCTTGCAGCATGCCTGGTCTTTTTAGCTTCCCCTTCTATCATAAATGTTCCTGCTTGTCATTGTCCTACCTCAATGTGACATCAATGAACACAATGACGGGATGCACGCAGGCCTAGACCACGCCTTAGCTGTTATTAGCAAATATTGTATTTGAAAAAATCCAAAAATAGGTCGTCTTCACATCAATTTATATAACAAATACTTAGGAAACAACAATTGTTGGTTGGCAGTCAGCTCTGAAGAGATAACTTTCATCACAACTCAAACATAAAAACTTAGAAAACATCAATGTTTGTTTGTCACCGTTGATGAGATAATTTTCATCACAATTCAGACAAGTTTGTATGTCACCTATATCACTGACACAACTTTGGTGTATAAATACAAACTGGTGTCTGTAATTACCATGTTGATTCATAACTGTGGCCCACGGCAATTCAGTGACATACTTGGCCTTTGTCATGCAGACGCCCCCAACCACCCCCAACCAGCACTATGCATCTTTCACACGCCACGCATATACAACTTTCTATTGTCAACAATGGCTGCATACCGACAGATTGCACGTTTTGCTGGTCTTGTTCAGTCACACCAGTGCAAACATAACGGAATAACTGAGTCACTTGGGGCCCGCATATATTTGTCTTGTGTCTGCTGTTTTATAATTTGTTGCGGGAACATTTATTTATGACACCGTCTGTTCCCGAGATGTGAATAATGCCATTATGGAATGTATGAGTTAGTAAAAATCATAAATCGTATCTTCGTAAATACTAGCAATAATCAGAACTGATAATTCATTTTTGGGGTAAAAGGAACAAAAATATTCAATAGATCACACTTCTGCATTGTTTTCAAAAGACAAAACCTTTAGACGCTTCTCAGAAATGCAACAAACCAAAAGGATAATGACTTATGAGGCAGCATACGTAATCCTCCAATAAATCAACTCACAGCGCGTAAACACATTACACATAAGACATGTCTCCCGCAGGCTGAATGATAAATAAGCACAGACTGAGAGTGTGTGTCATGTAGACACCAGATGGCAGCATGGGACATACAGAAACAGGTGAATTTGTGTATTTTCCCTGTTGTCTATTGTGGATTTGCAATATGAATATGATTGTTTTACTCATATGACGGGTGAGAACTGTGCATGACCACAGTGACTTAAACATAATGATGTTCAACGTCTGGGAAAACTGAACCAGGAAGAGGGAGTGAGAGCATGAGTGAGAGGATGAGACGGAGACTGGGAGAGGGAAGGAGACTGGGAGAGGGAAAGAGACTGGGAGAGGGAAGGAGACTGGGAGGGAAGGAGACTGGGAGAGGGAAGGAATTTGGGAGAGGGAAGGAGACTGAGTGAGGGAAGGAGACTGGGAGAGGGAAGGAGACTTGGAGAGGGAAAGAAACTGGGAGAGGGAAGGAGACTGGGAGAGGGAAGGAGACTGGGAGGGAAGGAGACTGGGAGAGGGAAAGAAACTAGGAGAGGGAAGGAGACTGGAAGAGGGAAGGAGACTGGGAGAGGGAAGGAGACTGGGTGAGGGAGAGACTGGGAGAGGGAAGGAGACTGGGACAGGAAAGGAG
The DNA here is from genome assembly GCA_025642075.2 of Ridgeia piscesae. Classification (NCBI taxonomy): domain Eukaryota; kingdom Metazoa; phylum Annelida; class Polychaeta; order Sabellida; family Siboglinidae; genus Ridgeia; species Ridgeia piscesae. Next base: position 246,630 of record JAODUO010000530.1, read on the forward strand.
ACTGGGAGAGGGAAGGAGACTGGGAGAGGTAAGCGACTGGGAGAGGGAAGGAGACTGGGAGAGGGAAGGAGACTGGGAGAGGGAAGGAGACTGGGAGAGGGAAAGATGGGAGGAGGACTGGGAGAGGGAAGGAGACTGGGAGAGGGAAGGAGACTGGGAGAGGAAGGAGACTGGGAGAGGGAAGAGACTGGGAGAGGGAAGGAGACTGGGAGGGTAAGAGACTGGGAGAGGAAGGAGACTGGGAGAGGAAGGAGACTGGGAGAGGGAAGGAGACTGGGAGAGGTAAGAGACTGGGAGAGGGAAGGAGACTGGGAGAGGGAAGGAGACTGGGAGAGGGAAGGAGACTGGGAGAGGGAAGGAGACTGGGAGAGGGAAGGAGACTGGGAGAGGTAAGAGACGGGGAGAGGGAAGGAGACTGGGAGAGGGAAGGAGACTGGGAGGGAAGGAGACTGGGAGAGGGAAAGAAACTAGGAGAGGGAAGGAGACTGGGTGAGGGAGAGACTGGGAGAGGGAAGGAGACTGGGACAGGAAAAGAGACTGGGAGAGGGAAGGAGACTGGGAGAGGTAAGAGACTGGGAGAAGTAAGGAAGACTGGGAGAGTGAAGGAGACTGGGAGAAGGAAGGAGACTGGGAGAGGGAAGGAGACTGGGAGAGGTAAGGACTGGGAGAGGGAAGGAGACTGGGAGAGGGAAGGAGACTGGGAGAGGGAAGGAGACTGGGAGAGGGAAGGAGACTGGGAGAGGAAGGAGACTGGGAGAGGGAAGAGACTGGGAGAGGAAGGAGACTGGGAGAGGGAAGGAGACTGGGAGAGGGAAGGAGACTGGGAGAGGTAAGAGACTGGGAGAGGGAAGGAGACTGGGAGAGGGAAGGAGACTGGGAGAGGGAAGGAGACTGGGAGAGGGAAGGAGACTGGGAGAGGTAAGAGACTGGGAGAGTGAAGGAGACTGGGAGAAGGAAGGAGACTGGGAGAGGGAAGAGACTGGGAGAGGGAAGGAGACTGGGAGAGTGAAGGAGACTGGGAGACGGAAGGAGACTGGGAGAGGGAAGGAGACTGGGAGAGGTAAGCGACTGGGAGAGGGAAGGAGACTGGGAGAGGGAAGGAGACTGGGAGAGGGAAGGAGACTGGGAGAGGGAAGGAGACTGGGAGAGGTAAGAGACTGGGAGAGGGAAGGAGACTGGGAGAGGGAAGGAGACTGGGAGAGGGAAGGAGACTGGGAGAGGTAAGAGACTGGGAGAGGGAAGGAGACTGGGAGAGGAAGGAGACTGGGAGAGGGAAGGAGACTGGGAGAGGTAAGAGACTGGGAGAGGGAAGGAGACTGGGAGAGGGAAGGAGACTGGGAGAGGGAAGGAGACTGGGAGAGGGAAGGAGACTGGGAGAGGTAAGAGACGGGGAGAGGGAAGGAGACTGGGAGGGAAGGAGACTGGGAGAGGGAAGGAGACTGGGAGAGGTAAGAGACTGGGAGAGGGAAGGAGACTGGGAGAGGTAAGAGACTGGGAGAGTGAAGGAGACTGGGAGAAGGAAGGAGACTGGGAGAGGGAAGGAGACTGGGAGAGGTAAGAGACTGGGAGAGGGAAGGAGACTGGGAGAGGGAAGGAGACTGGGAGAGGGAAGGAGACTGGGAGAGGGAAGGAGACTGGGAGAGGTAAGAGACGGGGAGAGGGAAGGAGACTGGGAGAGGGAAGGAGACTGGGAGGGAAGGAGACTGGGAGAGGGAAAGAAACTAGGAGAGGGAAGGAGACTGGGAGAGGGAAGGAGACTGGGAGAGGGAAGGAGACTGGGTGAGGGAGAGACTGGGAGAGGGAAGGAGACTGGGACAGGAAAAGAGACTGGGAGAGGGAAGGAGACTGGGAGAGGTAAGAGACTGGGAGAAGTAAGAGACTGGGAGAGTGAAGGAGACTGGGAGAAGGAAGGAGACTCTGGCACTGAGAGTACACCTCACAGACTTCTTATTGCATGAATCAGGGATTGAGTAGAAACAATTTTCAAAGTGGAGCATTCTAATTGACACTATACGAGGGTTCTAACGGAACATAAAACCTCAGACGGAAGACCTGGGGAGCTCTGGTGTAGCAGTGCTGGACTTATGGCAGTTGGACCCTCTTCGTGTTCTTTCAAGCTTTGGCCAATTCTGTTCAGTCCACATTTCACCAGTTCACTCAGCTGCATGAGTACCTAGCTGTAGATTGTGGTAAATATAACATTTCATATCTTCCTGCTGCTGCTTCAAAACCTGTTGTCTGCTGTGAACAATAAAACAGTATCCCTAGTTCTCGCTACACAAGGCTAACAACAATGTGTGTAGGATGTTGGAAGGGGGACAAACACATCTGAGCATGTAATAATGTGATGAGGTTACCATGTAGCCCACTGACCCCCAATATGCCTCTGAATGCTAAACAGAATAAATAAGTAACCCATCATGCAGTCCTTACAAGAACCGTGTCATAGCTAACGTCCTATGGACTGTATAGTACTGTCTGTACGGTTGCTTTATTTGGTGAAATAAGATATGATAGGCTGATAGAGCCCATCAGGAAGGGTGTGGGTAAGTTCTTATACGGCGCAATATCCAGTCCTTAGCACTGCTCAAAGCGCTTAACACTGTAATCACTTGTAGACCTGTTCAATTAAACACCATCTCAATTTATCAGGGAAGCATTCAGCAGGGTTCCAGTTATGCACAAAGATATATATATATATATATATATATATATATATATATATATATATATAAAAACACACACACACACACACACACAAAGATATATATATACATTTTCAAAGCAAAACTTACAATATCTGAAATTTTGAAAGATCTTTTTTGTTCCTTATTTTCGACCTGTCCACCAGTGACATTTCCACCCATCAAACATTGGTTTTACCTAGCCATATGACAGGTGGACACGTCTCTACATTTCAGTGTTTTACCTCCGAATTACAACACTTCATACACCTGCATAGACATAACAAGGATATGACTGAGCACACTACACTGCCCACCTGTAATGCAGTGTGCTCAATAACACCAGGTAAGTCTGACAGACAGCCCCATTGTCTACCAGACTCACTGGCGACACAGCCAGCTCTCACAAGCTGCAGTCTGCAGCGTTGCACAGCAGATCAATAATTAATGGCACCGTCCCATCAATACGGCCGACATCCACATATGGGCTTCTGACAGCTGAGAGATGTGTAGCACAGTGAATTATAATGTGATTGTCTTAATGTCTTAAGATTATTATTGTTATGAAAGGTTCAATCTGTAGCTACACTGTAGCTGATTACCCCGTTGTGAGTAGCAATACTTATCACAGGTGAATTGGTAGATCTATGCATCAACGCTGTCTTGGCTCGGACATGCTACATCACCTACCAAACTAGTACATAATTTCTGTTATTATTCTGCAGACAAAAACCATGTCAGATTGCCTTGACTACATCTCCTGTCCTCACGGTGCATTATGCCCTGCATCGTCATCAATCAGGCCACTGCTGTAGCTGGGAATAATGTGCCATAAGGTACTGACTCCATGATACTGAGACATGCACACCAGTCTCTTGCGACTGAGACTACAAGACTGGGCAAGAGAACGCCATCGATTTCTGTCATCAGACACAGATGGGCACTTAAATGAACAATACCAGTCTGGACAAAGAAGGTTAATTGTGACTAGTTTGCGGCCATCACGTGCCTGTGACAGTGTCACACACAATAAAATACGTCTGTACATTTTTTATTTATTTATGTTATCAGTGGTGGTTTTACTAGTATCATTGAAAAACGCCTTTGAATAATTATGTTTGTAAATATTAGAAATACGATACTATTTTTTAAGTGGGTGCTTATGATAGTAATGGGACGTGTTTGGTGTGGCCTGTTGGTTGTCAAGTGTAGTGGTCTACTGATGGGAAACAAAGCCACATTGGTGATATTACATTAAAAACCTACAACAATATGAGAACATGTCTACTGGATTACTGGAATTTAGTGAAAGGTTCAAAGATCATCAACTTATGCCAATCTAATAAAAGACTGACATGAGACATCTCAGACAAGCATGTAGCACAGTGGCCCCACCTGGGGAATGATAGCAACAACAGCCCTGCAAACTTACTATCAAGTAACACTGGCTAAATCCTAGTCCTAAACCAGGTTAATCACGCTGTAATCCTCACACTGTGGAACTAAGCTAAAGTCCTAATCTAGGATAGTCTTGTCTCTGCCTCTGCACGGGACAACTACCAATTGGTGCATTATGTTGTTACAACATTTTTGTTAGGTGATTTACTGCAGTGATGTCACTGAAAGTGAAAGAGAAACGAATATGTAATGAAGGAGTGTGTGGTGAACACCATAGAGGAACCAAGACAAAGCAGGCTCTGTTGGTTTCTAACCTTGAACAATAAGTTTGATAAAATATGTAGACAGGAAGGTAATGTGATCAGTGTGATTTTAGTGGGATGTGTTGTTGGGTTGCCGGGAGGAGCCTGGTGCCGACCAACTGGACACTTAGTATCAGCGGCCGTGTCACAAAGTGGAGCATTTCATTCACTCTATGTATGTTGCATGTACGTTTCAGAACAGACCCTATAAATCAAAGGACCCTTCTGTCTGGTTCTGACATTAACATCTGAAAATGGACACTGTCAGTTAGAAGTAGATGATCCAGGTGCAGGCCTTGTCGAGCACTGAGGTGTGAATGTTGTCAGTAGAAGTAATGGACAGCAAAGAACAAGAAGGATCGATGCAGTGAGGAGACATGGAGGTGACAGAGGTTGTGGAGGGGGTGCAATGGACAGCGTGTTATGATGAAGAGACATGGAGGTGACAGAGGTTGTGGAGGGGGGTGCAATGGACAGGGTGTTATGATGAAGAGACATAGAGGTGACAGAGGTTGTGGAGGGGGGTGCAATGGACAGGGTGTTGTGATGAAGAGACATGGAGGTGACAGAGGTTGTGGAGGGGGGTGCAATGGACAGGGTATTATGATGAAGAGACATGGAGGTGACATAGGATGTGGAGGGGGGTGCAATGGACAGGGTGTTATGATGAAGAGACATGGAGGTGACAGAGGTTGTGGAGGGGGTGCAATGGATAGGGTGTTATGGTGAGGAGACATGGAGGTGACAGAGGTTGTGGAGGGGGTGCAATGGACAGGGTGTTATGATGAAGAGACATGGAGGTGACATAGGTTGTGGAGGGGGGTGCAATGGACAGGGTGTTATGATGAAGAGACATGGAGGTGACATAGGTTGCGGAGGGGGGTGCAATGGACAGGGTGTTATGGTGAGGAGACATGGAGGTGACAGAGGTTGTGGAGGGGGGTGCAATGGACAGGGTGTTATGGTGAGGAGACATGGAGGTGACATAGGTTGTGGAGGGGGTGCAATGGACAGGGTGTTATGATGAAGAGACATGGAGGTGACATAGGTTGTGGAGGGGGTGCAATGGACAGGGTGTTATGGTGAGGAGACATGGAGGTGACAGAGGTTGTGGAGGGGGTGCAATGGACAGGGTGTTATGGTGAGGAGACATGGAGGTGACATAGGTTGTGGAGGGGGTGCAATGGACAGGGTGTTATGATGAAGAGACATGGAGGTGACAGAGGTTGTGGAGGGGGTGCAATGGACAGGGTGTTATGATGAAGAGACATGGAGGTGACAGAGGTTGTGGAGGGGGTGCAATGGACAGGGTGTTATGGTGAGGAGACATGGAGGTGACAGAGGTTGTGGAGGGGGTGCAATGGATAGGGTGTTATGGTGAGGAGACATGGAGGTGACAGAGGTTGTGGAGGGGGTGCAATGGATAGGGTGTTATGGTGAGGAGACATGGAGGTGACAGAGGTTGTGGAGGGGGGTGCAATGGACCGGGTGTTATGATGAAGAGACATGGAGGTGACAGAGGTTGCGGAGGGGGGTGCAATGGACAGGGTGTTATGATGAAGAGACATGGAGGTGACAGAGGTTGTGGAGGGGGTGCAATGGACAGGGTGTTATGATGAAGAGACATGGAGGTGACAGAGGTTGTGGAGGAGGTGCAATGGACAGGGTGTTATGATGAAGAGACATGGAGGTGACATAGGTTGTGGAGGGGGGTGCAATGGACAGGGTGTTATGATGAAGAGACATGGATGTGACAGAGGTTGTGGAGGGGGTGCAATGGACAGGGTGTTATGATGAAGAGACATGGAGGTGACAGAGGTTGTGGAGGGGGTGCAATGGACAGGGTGTTATGATGAGGAGACATGGAGGTGACATAGGTTGTGGAGGGGGTGCAATGGACAGGGTGTTATGGTGACGAGACAAGGTGACATAGGTTGTGGAGGGGGGTGCAATGGACAGGGTGTTATGGTGAGGAGACATGGAGGTGACATAGGTTGTGGAGGGGGTGCAATGGACAGGGTGTTATGATGAGGAGACATTGAGGTGACATAGGTTGTGCAGGGGGTGCAATGGACAGGGTGTTATGGTGAGGAGACATGGAGGTGACAGAGGTTGTGGAGGGGGTGCAATGGACAGGGTGTTATGGTGAGGAGACATGGAGGTGACATAGGTTGTGGAGGGGGTGCAATGGACAGGGTGTTATGGTGAGGAGACATGGAGGTGACAGAGGTTGTGGAGGGGGGTGCAATGGACAGGGTGTTATGATGAGGAGACATGGAGGTGACATAGGTTGTGGAGGGGGTGCAATGGACAGGGTGTTATGGTGAGGAGACATGGAGGTGACATAGGTTGTGGAGGGGGTGCAATGGACAGGGTGTTATGGTGACGAGACAAGGTGACATAGGTTGTGGAGGGGGGTGCAATGGACAGGGTGTTATGGTGAGGAGACATGGAGGTGACATAGGTTGTGGAGGGGGTGCAATGGACAGGGTGTTATGATGAGGAGACATTGAGGTGACATAGGTTGTGCAGGGGGTGCAATGGACAGGGTGTTATGGTGAGGAGACATGGAGGTGACAGAGGTTGCGGAGGGGGTGCAATGGACAGGGTGTTATGGTGAGGAGACATGGAGGTGACATAGGTTGCGGAGGGGGGTGCAATGGACAGGGTGTTATGGTGAGGAGACATGGAGGTGACATAGGTTGTGGAGGGGGTGCAATGGACAGGGTGTTATGGTGAGGAGACATGGAGGTGACATAGGTTGTGGAGGTGGGTGCAATGGACAGGGTGTTATGGTGAGGAGACATAGGTTGTGGAGGGGGGTGCAATGGACAGGGTGTTATGGTGAGGACATGGAGGTGACATAGGTTGCGGAAGGGGGTGCAATGGACAGGGTGTTATGGTGAGGAGACATGGAGGGGACATAGGTTGCGGAGGGGGGTGCAATGGACAGGGTGTTATGATGAAGAGACATGGAGGTGACATAGGTTGTGGAGGGGGGTGCAATGGACAGGGTGTTATGGTGAGGAGACATGGAGGTGACAGAGGTTGTGGAGGGGGTGCAATGGACAGGGTGTTATGGTGAGGAGACATGGAGGTGACAGAGGTTGTGGAGGGGGGTGCAATGGACAGGGTGTTATGGTGAGGAGACATGGAGGTGACATAGGTTGTGGAGGGGGTGCAATGGACAGGGTGTTATGATGAAGAGACATGGAGGTGACAGAGGTTGTGGAGGGGGTGCAATGGACAGGGTGTTATGATGAAGAGACATGGAGGTGACAGAGGTTGTGGAGGGGGTGCAATGGACAGGGTGTTATGGTGAGGAGACATGGAGGTGACAGAGGTTGTGGAGGGGGTGCAATGGATAGGGTGTTATGGTGAGGAGACATGGAGGTGACAGAGGTTGTGGAGGGGGTGCAATGGATAGGGTGTTATGGTGAGGAGACATGGAGGTGACAGAGGTTGTGGAGGGGGTGCAATGGACAGGGTGTTATGATGAAGAGACATGGAGGTGACATAGGTTGTGGAGGGGGGTGCAATGGACAGGGTGTTATGATGAAGAGACATGGAGGTGACAGAGGTTGCGGAGGGGGGTGCAATGGACAGGGTGTTATGATGAAGAGACATAGAGGTGACATAGGTTGTGGAGGGGGGTGCAATGGACAGGGTGTTATGATGAAGAGACATGGAGGTGACAGAGGTTGTGGAGGGGGTGCAATGGACAGGGTGTTATGATGAAGAGACATGGAGGTGACATAGGTTGTGGAGGGGGTGCAATGGACAGGGTGTTATGATGAAGAGACATGGAGGTGACATAGGTTGTGGAGGGGGTGCAATGGACAGGGTGTTATGGTGAGGAGACATGGAGGTGACATAGGTTGTGGAGGGGGTGCAATGGACAGGGTGTTATGGTGAGGAGACATGGAGGTGACATAGGTTGTGGAGGGGGTGCAATGGACAGGGTGTTATGATGAGGAGACATTGAGGTGACATAGGTTGTGCAGGGGGTGCAATGGACAGGGTGTTATGGTGAGGAGACATGGAGGTGACATAGGTTGTGGAGGGGGGTGCAATGGACAGGGTGTTATGGTGAGGAGACATGGAGGTGACATAGGTTGCGGAGGGGGGTGCAATGGACAGGGTGTTATGGTGAGGAGACATGGAGGTGACATAGGTTGCGGAAGGGGGTGCAATGGACAGGGTGTTATGGTGAGGAGACATGGAGGTGACATAGGTTGCGGAGGGGGGTGCAATGGACAGGGTGTTATGGTGAGGAGACATGGAGGTGACAGAGGTTGCAGAGGGGGGTGCAATGGACAGGGTGTTATGGTGAGGAGACATGGAGGTGACAGAGGTTGTGGAGGAGGATGCAATGGACAGGGTGTTATGGTGAGTAGACATGGAGGTGACATAGGTTGCGGAGGGGGGTGCAATGGACAGGGTGTTATGGTGAGGAGACATGGAGGTGACATAGGTTGTGGAGGGGGTGCAATGGACAGGGTGTTATGGTGAGGAGACATGGAGGTGACATAGGTTGTGGAGGGGGGTGCAATGGACAGGGTGTTATGGTGAGGAGACATGGAGGGGACATAGGTTGTGGAGGGGGGTGCAATGGACAGGGTGTTATGGTGAGGAGACATGGAGGGGACATAGGTTGTGGAGGGGGGTGCAATGGACAGGGTGTTATGGTGAGGAGACATGGAGGTGACATAGGTTGCGGAGGGGGGTGCAATGGACAGGGTGTTATGGTGAGGAGACATGGAGGTGACATAGGTTGCGGAAGGGGGTGCAATGGACAGGGTGTTATGGTGAGGAGACATGGAGGGGACATAGGTTGCGGAGGGGGTGCAATGGACAGGGTGTTATGGTGAGGAGACATGGAGGTGACATAGGTTGCGGAAGGGGGTGCAATGGACAGGGTGTTATGGTGAGGAGACATGGAGGGGACATAGGTTGCGGAGGGGGGTGCAATGGACAGGGTGTTATGGTGAGGAGACATGGAGGTGACAGAGGTTGTGGAGGGGGTGCAATGGACAGGGTGTTATGGTGAGGAGACATGGAGGGGACATAGGTTGCGGAGGGGGGTGCAATGGACAGGGTGTTATGATGAGGAGACATTGAGGTGACAGAGGTTCTGAAGGAGGGTGTAACAGACAGAAATTTGTGGGGAGGATACACATGCAGGTGACAGAAGATAAAGAGGAGGAGACAATGGAAAGATTGTTGTGGTAAAGAGAGAGTCATGATCTGTATGTCTTGTGACAGTAATTTATTGTGTAGATGTGAAGAACTATTCTATGCAGTCACGCTCGGCTGGTTCACAGTGGCTGCTAAACATCTGACTGTCATTTATGGTGTTCCAGGTGTTGTTTATTGATATGTACCTGAGTTAGGTTTCTGTCTCTGAGTCAGAGGTAGATATGTTTGTCAATCCAGAGGGCTGGCAGTAAACAGCACCCCACCAGCCTCCATATTTGTTGACCCTTGATGCTCGTAAAAAAAACATCACCCCACAGACAAAATGGTTCCACTGTGTGAAATGAAATGCAAACTCAATTTACATGACAATGCAACCTAATTTGTGACGGGCCAGTTTACCATACTTACAGAGTGCAAACACAGAAAGGTAAGAAATAGCTGTGTGTGTGAGTGCGTGCGTGCGTGCGTGTCTGCGTGTCTGTGTGTCTGCAGACTATACACCCTAACTGATCCAACAGTCGAGAGAAATGGGAACTGAACACCCGCCTACATACCTATTTGACTAAACCACTCCACCATTCAGCACTGGCCATATTTAATGCAACTTAAGTCAATTAGATAACATCCTCAGCACTAACATCGCTGCTCACAGACACACTGCGCCAGGCACGTATTTGCATTAACCTGAATGAAAACCCCATAACTGCAAATCTGTTTTATGCAGGACAAGTCATTACCATAACTATCATGCGATTTCGCATGAAGCGGACTTGTTATAGTGACTGTAGAGCCCCTGACTTTGTGCTGTCATTTGCCCGTATGAGAGAAGTGATCACTTATGAGAATGGACGAAATGACAACGCTGTTGACTGAACAATTCCGCCTACTTATGGCACATATAAATGTCTGGCTCCGGCACTTCACAGCAGCACAAGTGAGGGGAACATATCAAAAAAGGTTTAAGGGATCATACCAAATAGATCATGTTGACAATAATATTAAATAATAAATTGGACACATGACATTTTGACCTGCATTACCTATGTAAGTATGTTATCATTTCCTGGAAGGAATCAAATGTACAGAAGAAATAGTACATTAAATAAATTTGAAATGTATTTTTCGCTAATTTACCAAAAGGGCAATATTTAATCAAACCAATAACTGGAAGATAAATTCTGTTATAAAAAATCCATCAAATAAACAATGATACATCACGTTGCTAACACAGTTCATAAACCACCAATAACTGTAGAGTGTACGTTACACGCAGCAAAGGTATCAGTCATCTTTTACCTGTAATTTTTTACAAGTCACAGTTCCAGTTAGCAATCATTAAAAACACGCACTGAGCTGTGGAAACTGAATCCAAACCCACACAACTCTTTAGACGCATTCAATAGATCTGGGTCAGACAGTCAGAGGCAACAGATCGGAGAAGACGGTGAAAATTGCATGGAGTGTTTTGCAAGAAGAATTACATTTACGTTTACGGCACGACACGCATGAGTGGGCGTGTCATAGAGTGGGGATACATGTCAGTCTGCATGCTGCTGGTTGTCACCTTGCCAGCCTGTCATGTCCTGTCATTGGGTCACCCTTCCACGCTCACCTGTCAGGTGACAGGCAGCTTGACATTAAATGACCATCGTCTCATCTGTAGTGAGCAGATCCAATTTGTCAAGCTGTTGTGTTTACGGTTGTAAATCATTGCTGTTGGGGATTGTCATGCTTGTAGATCATCATTTCGGTTGTGGACTGGTCTCCTCAAGGATCATTATGCTTGTGAACTATTAGACATGTGGATCATTACAGTTGTGGATTATTATCATTGTGTGAATCTTTAAACACTTCTGGATCAATCTGCCTGTGAATCGTTATAAATGTTTATGGAAAATATTTGTGAATCAGCAGGACTGCAGACTGTCACATTCATCACCAATAGAGCTGTTGTTGGTTTGCATCTCTTACACTATTTTGTATTTGCAGTCTGCTACAGACCAGGCTGCTTGTCACAGACATTCTGTAGGTGACTCATCTGCTTTGTGCTGTCAGTTGCCAGTGTTAATTCTCACCCCCATCGCATGCTCAGTGCAATATTGAGAAAAACCGATACCACTTGCTGGTTGAACAACAAACAGAATGTGCACTGTCTGAAATTTTTAATAACTAAATTTGATTTGCCCCTAAAGCTAAAGATCATACACACAAAAATCAAGTAGGGACTAAGGCAGAATAATATTGTTGCCTTTCCCAATAGCTCACAGTTGTGCCATCCACAAAAAACCTTAATGCTTAGTCATGATGCTGAAATGACAGTATCCAATGAATTTCTCCCCAGCAATTCTTGTCCAGTGCCGGTAGACTCAGCCTGTCCAACTAACAGAATGGTGGGTTTTTGAATTACTATTATGAACACTAGAAATTACTTAGAAGTTAATTTGTAGAAATAAAATTCACACAAAAAGCATAGACATCCGCACCTGAACAATAGCTTACAACAAATCACAATTTTGGCATGATCCCCAGAACGTGGTCACTCATGGCATGGTCCCTAGTTATGCAATGTAATGGTAGTTTCATGTCTGCTATAAATTCTTTATGGCCAGGTGTTTTTGTTCAATAGCAACTACAATAGATCAGCCAGCTGGAGACTCATTATGTCAGCTCACTCAATCATCAAACATAATTAGTTACAGGACTAGTCTACTCCGCCTTTGTTCTTTGGAAATGTACCAGTGAAATATCTATATTTTGATCAAACAAAAGTAGTTAATTGCATTCATATCGAGGGGGGAGGGAGGGGGGTCCTCACAGTTTTGTAACATAAATTATAATTGTAATTATGATAAGCAATCATGTTTGTAGAGAGATGAAAGCATGTCCTAACAGTCCTAATGTCCTAGTTCCATCTGCTCACATGACTATGTACACAGACTACACACTGCACCATACACAGCCAACCCAACACACACATTTCACACACATTATTTACTGCCCGGCTCAGTGATGTAATTGTATCAGAAATACAGCTAATCTCATATCTACATTTCTGTTGGTCTACTTTACTAGCCAACTGCTGTTGATACACATCAGATATTCATCAACAACGCCATAAAAGTTATAACCTACATACATAGCGACTGTTATTAAATATAATTAATGAATCAGACGGCTTTGAAGCTGATGGACTGCTGCCATTATGGTTTCTGGCTTGGGATCAACCACTGCCAATGATGACAACGGAACTGCACAACTTGGCATTTAAGTGACACATGTTTATTAGTAAACATGGACATGTTTGCTAATATGGATGTGTCATAATTTAGATTTATAAGTAGTAATATTGGTTTCCTTCTGACAACGGCACCTCTTTCTAGACACATTGGCAAAGAGCTACTACAACTGGACCTCTTTGTGAATCAAGACAAATATTCCATAAGCTATAACAACTAAACATTAGAATTTACGCCTACATCTAATACACAAAGAACACGTTTGGAAGACACAAATTGGCTTCAGATTTATGTATTTCCACAAATATTACACCCATGATTTCAACAGTTTTGACGAGATCAGAAGACAGAGATAGTGTAGGTAGGTTGTGGAGAGAGGTATGATCCAGGCTAGACTGTAGAGAGAGGTATGATCCAGGCTAGACTGTAGAGAGAGGTATGATCCAGGCTAGACTGAGGAGAGAGGTATGATCCAGGCTAGACTGTAGAGAGAGGTATGATCCAGGCTAGACTGTGGAGAGGTATGATCCAGGCTAAACTGAGGAGAGAGGTATGATCCAGGCTAGACTGAGGAGAGAGGTATGATCCAGGCTAGACTGTGGAGAGAGGTATGATCCAGGCTAGACTGTGGAAAGAGGTATGATCCAGGCTAGACTGAGGAGAGAGGTATGATCCAGGCTAGACTGTGGAGAGAGAGGTATGATCCAGGCTAGACTGTGGAGAGGTATGATCCAGGCTAGACTGTGGAGAGAGGTATGATCCAGACTAAACTGAGGAGAGAGGTATGATCCAGGCTAGACTGAGGAGAGAGGTATGATCCAGGCTAGACTGGGAGAGAGAGGTATGATCCAGGCTAGACTGTGGAGAGAGAGGTATGATCCAGGCTAGACTGTGGAGAGAGAGAGGTATGATCCAGGCTAGACTGTGGAGAGAGAGAGGTATGATCCAGGCTAGACTGTGGAGAGAGAGGTATGATCCAGGCTAGACTGCGGAGAGAGAGAGGTATGATCCAGGCTAGACTGCGGAGAGAGAGGTATGATCCAGGCTAGACTGTGGAGAGAGAGGTATGATCCAGGCTAGACTGCGGAGAGAGAGGTATGATCCAGGCTAGACTGCAGAGAGAGGTATGATCCAGGCTAGACTGTGAGAGAGAGAGGTATGATCCAGGCTAGACTGTGGAGAGAGAGAGGTATGATCCAGGCTAGACTGTGGAGAGAGAGAGAGGTATGATCCAGGCTAGACTGCGGAGAGAGAGGTATGATCCAGGCTAGACTGCGGAGAGAGAGGTATGATCCAGGCTAGACTGTGGAGAGAGAGGTATGATCCAGGCTAGACTGTGGAGAGAGAGGTATGATCCAGGCTAGACTGTGGAGAGAGAGGTATGATCCAGGCTAGACTGCAGAGAGAGAGGTATGATCCAGGCTAGACTGTGGAGAGAGAGGGTATGATCCAGGCTAGACTGCGGAGAGAGAGGTATGATCCAGGCTAGACTGCAGAGAGAGAGGTATGATCCAGGCTAGATTGCAGAGAGAGGTATGATCCAGGCTAGACTGTGGAGAGAGAGAGAGGTATGATCCAGGCTAGACTGTGGAGAGAGAGGTATGATCCAGGCTAGACTGTGGAGAGAGAGAGGTATGATCCAGGCTAGACTGTGGAGAGAGAGAGGTATGATCCAGGCTAGACTGGAGAGAGAGAGGGGTATGATCCAGGCTAGACTGCGGAGAGAGATGTATGATCCAGGCTAGAATGCGAGAGAGGTATGATCCAGGCTAGATTGCGAGAGAGAGAGAGAGGTATGATTCAGGCTAGACTGTGGAGAGAGAGAGGTATGATCCAGGCTAGACTGTGGAGAGAGAGAGGTATGATCCAGGCTAGACTGTGGAGAGAGAGGTATGATCCAGGCTAGACTGCGGAGAGAGAGTATGATCCAGGCTAGACTGCGGAGAGAGAGGTATGATCCAGGCTAGACTGTGGAGAGAGAGAGGTATGATCCAGGCTAGACTGTGGAGAGAGAGGTATGACAGGCTGAGTGGAGAAGGGTATGATCCAGGCTAGACTGTGGAGAGAGAGAGGTATGATCCAGGCTAGACTGTGGAGAGAGAGTATGATCCAGGCTAGACTGTGGAGAGAGGTATGATCCAGGCTAGACTGTGGAGAGAGAGGTATGATCCAGGCTAGACTGTGGAGAGAGGTATGATCCAGGCTAGACTGGAGAGAGAGGTATGATCCAGGCTAGACTGTGGAGAGAGGTATGATCCAGGCTAGACTGTGGAGAGAGGTATGATCCAGGCTAGACTGTGGAGAGAGGTATGATCCAGGCTAGACTGTGGAGAGAGGTATGATCCAGGCTAGACTGTGGAGAGAGGTATGATCCAGGCTAGACTGTGGAGAGAGGTATGATCCAGGCTAGACTGTGGAGAGAGGTATGATCCAGGCTAGACTGTGGAGAGAGAGGTATGATCCAGGCTAGACTGTGGAGAGAGAGAGGTATGATCCAGGCTAGACTGTGGAGAGAGAGAGGTATGATCCAGGCTAGACTGTGGAGAGAGGTATGATCCAGGCTAGACTGTGGAGAGAGGTATGATCCAGGCTAGACTGTGGAGAGAGGTATGATCCAGGCTAGACTGTGGAGAGAGGTATGATCCCGGCTGTCTGTATTGATCCACACACTGGGCAGATCAATACACACAGCATCACTCACTAACTCAGGCTACTCACCCAATTCCTCGCACAGGTCTATAATTACCCACTGCCAACAAGTCAGCGTGGGTCGCTCTGTAAATCTATATAGATTACAGCTGTATATTTTAGCTTAGTTTTCACCGCATAATCAATGATGGGAATTACAGCTGTGTCCTTTCAATGGGACGTGCCAGACAGTAAAGGTCACACGCAGGTTCACTCAATGTCATAGCAAAATGGACAATGCAAACTAAATGTTACCAGCCAAACAATAATGAACCACTGGAGCAGGCTTGTTTCCCTGGATAAAAAGTCAGTGTATGTAAGTACAAAAATACATGTGCGTGAATCTTATTCATCCTAGGCAGTTTGCATTTAAACGCCAAACTTTCAGGGATTAATCCAAGACCCAAGAAAAAACACCAGTGGGCATGACAGACTGTAAGAATTTTTTCGATCTGTTATTTGCTAGTGGTTTTTACTAAGATTAGTGTAATATACTTACTTTTTTTAATAGATTTTCATGACATAATGCATATTTTCTACAATTTATTGCAGGAGAATCGATCAGTTGAGTATATTTTATGTAATCAACACAAATGTGTTTCATGTTACATTGTAACAAACTAAATTTATGAATACTATGGGAAACTGACCGCCACCTCTGTGTGTTGTGAACACTCAGGCATGGGCAGTTTTTCTCATAGTAACAATATACAGGTATAAAATTATCAGACATTTACCTTTCTACGTTATCTTATACATATGTCATTATCATACAAAAACCACCACAACAGTCTTATCAACCTTTGTGATCAGACAATAAAAGGCGGCCCAGTGTGACACCTTCTTAAACATTTTGTGATAAGTAAGTTAAAGTAACATGTAACATATCGGGCTAACACCAAATGATCATGATAGCATGACCTTTTCAATGTTTGTAAATACTGGCAAGAAAGTATGCAACTGGTGAACTGGAAATACGTTTCATTTTAACTCACTGCCATATTTTGAATGTATTTGACTGAAATGCATCAAGTCTTGAACTTTTCATCACAAAAGTAATAACAGCTAATAAATCGTGCCAACTGTTTAATATTCTAAAATAGCAAACCTACACCGCTATCTGAAAATTAACAAACAGATAGTGCAAGAGGAATGACATCTTCGTGTAAATACTTCCAAATAAAATAATGATCAAATCTCAACGTAGATGTGCTATCTGCGTCTCTGCAAAGTGCAACAAACTGCAAACTGAAAGAATATCAAACAGTAACCGTAACAGTCATCATCAAGATGCCAGACATGTTAGAAGTTGTATACATTTCGTCCCACAGCGTTTCTCTAATCTCCATACAATTACGTGCCAACACTACACGAACACAATCACAAATCCCTAAGAACTACCGTAGCTCCCTAATCTTGCTGCTGAATTCCCCAACTTCAAACACAGCACTCCCACTTCATCAGGACTGAATCCCTGACCACTGACTGGGCCCAGACTGTCTCTCTCTTTCTGACGGTTACGTCTGACCAGTCCACATGGACACTACTCCCACGACTCCCAGCTGACCTCTGTCTGTCACGACCTCTGACCTCTGTCTGTGTGCTGTGTCACGAAACAGATGGAGAGAAGAGGAGGAGGCTGACAGGGAGTTATTGAAAGATAGAAATGAATCACTACCAGTACTTCAACAACACTCTATCTGACTTCATATCTGAACACAGAACACGGAACAAGGAACAAGGAAGAATCACAGTTGCTCAGAACTGCTACATTACACTGAATGAATTTGCACTTGCAACTTTATTTATATAAGGCAGACTTATTTACACATAGATTCAAAAAAAAAGGGAAAGAGAACGGCCACATCCCTTTCCAATATGTATGTTCTATAACAAAATATGAAGAAACACTCTTTCGTGTTATATAATTATTAAACATACTGACAAATTTACAGCAATCTGAAAACACTTGTAAAATGATGCAATACAGATTACAAACAAACTAGCGTTTTGTATTGACATTACTTGATACAGTAGATGGCATAACAATATTATGCAGGTGGAATTAATTTTTTGGCATGCCGACTTCGAGCACATAAATTGTTTGAAAAAATTATGGGGAAAGTTGCCTAGAAAAAGATTGTAACAAACGCATTTCAAATGTCATTCCTCCTTTTCCAAGTTCTTGCATTCGTACGTTCTATATCAACAAGACCACCACCCCTAGAGTTATCACTGATAACTGACTGACAACATCAGCTGTGTGCATTCATGTTTAATTTTGTTTTAAGAAATCATAAATCTAATGTTACCCTGTGGAGACATGTGCACACAATTACATGCAAGAAATCCACAGAATGTTGCAGGTATGCACATCAGCACCTGATCTAATTAAACATGCCACCCCCCTGACCTCAGCAGGTAAAACCATTCATAGAATCAGGCCTCATCTGTAGCAGAGCCTGATGAGAGGGTTGCCTACTGAGGATATGCTTGTGGTCTACATGTGGGACAGTGCCCTTCACTGGGGGCCTAGTGGAGTGAGGCATTATGGGTCGGCAGTGCCATGAGGACAAGACGGATCCGTCAGGCTGACGGAGCATTGATTTTTAGCCAGCCCACTGTCTACGCTAGGCATTGCTAGTGCAACAGGCTCTTGAATAATTAAAATACTGATTTGTAATCTACGTGCACACACATACAGGCAGTGAAACACAGCCATTCACGAATTGATATACCACTCTGCTTATTCACTGCTCAGATCAACAGGTAAAACTGCATTGAAATTATTGCAATTTCTGTGGTGGATACTGCAAAATCAGGATTTAGAAATGGTTAATTTATCATAGCAACTGGTCTCTGAGTTTTGTGGAAATGAAGTTGGGTCAGGTGGAAATGTAGCGGTTTTACAGTTGTATGAAAGAAAGGTACGTCAGGGTTATCTGTGTAGTGTTCTATGAAGTATCCAAGTAGCCGTCACTTGTCGTTAGGATGTGGAATAAGAATTTTAAGTATGACTGACACTGACCATACAAATTAATACCAGGAAGTACACAATCTGGACTGGCACTGATGGCAGTACTTCAAACACTTATCCATTCATTAAGGCTGTCATGCATGTCCCAGTCGTGACTTCACATACAACTGACACAGACGCAGGGCAACTGATCGACCGTACACATTTCTGGTCATGTAAAACAGACCAAATTAATTATCAGGATTCAGGTGCCTCACTGAATGCTCATGGTACGTGACACATGCATATGCTGATAAACCGTCTCACACACACGTACATGTATACAAATGGAGCATTTTATATCACCCACAATATCCATTAATATCTGCTTCGCTGCCCTTTCTATGAGACCCACGTTACTGCCACACCAGCCTTCCTGTCCTCACCATTAGTGACCATAAAAGCTTGACAGAGAAAGAGAGAGAGAGAGAGAGAGAGAGAGAGAGAGAGAGCCTGCGTGTGAATTGTTGCCAATGTCAATGTATTCTGATTACAAGCGGAGGTCCCGCAATGAGTGAGGTGATGACAGATGCCCGGGAACTGCCCGGAATCGCCCACGGCTGCGCCACAAGAGCATTCAACACACGCCCCTAGCAGGGCTACCTCCCAATATCCCCCTACCTTGCGTTCCTTCCTCTTAGGACGATCCTCGTCTGCATCGGGTTTGCCGTCATGGGCATCCATCCTTACTGCTGTAGCGTGGATGAGTGTCCGTCTGGCCGACACTCTCTCTCATGTATTATCCCCCGATCAATACGAACCAGCTCACCGCTACAAAGGCCCAATCAGGCGCGCTGCATATTACGCGCGCCCGGCACATTTGCATAATGGCGCAGATGTGGCTTTTATTCCCCGGGAACGGATAATGGGGAGCTATTCTGCAATTAGTATTCAGTAGCGGTGTCGGGCATCATGTTTTGTTTCTGCTCATGTGAGGGAGACAGAAAATTGTAGTAATTAAGTGGCAGCGTGTGTGTGTATTCTTGACGATGGTATCCCTTGTAATTACACTTCCGTCTCCACCGTCTGCCTTAATGGACTAA
Source organism: Ridgeia piscesae (assembly GCA_025642075.2). Taxonomy (NCBI): domain Eukaryota; kingdom Metazoa; phylum Annelida; class Polychaeta; order Sabellida; family Siboglinidae; genus Ridgeia; species Ridgeia piscesae. Next base: position 266,196 of record JAODUO010000530.1, read on the forward strand.
TGAACTTTACAATGTGGTACTGAGAAGCAAAACATATCATAAAGACTCCAAAACATATCAGAAAGACTCCAAAACATATCATAAAGACTCCAAAACACATCAGAAAGACTCCAAAACACATCATAAAGACTCCAAAACATATCAGAAAGACTCCAAAACATATCATAAAGACTCCAAAACACATCAGAAAGACTCCAAAACACATCAGAGACTCCAAAACATATCAGAAAGACTCCAAAACATATCAGAAAGACTCCAAAACATATCATAAAGACTCCAAAACACATCAGAAAGACTCCAAAACACATCAGAAAGACTCCAAAACATATCAGAAAGACTCCAAAACATATCATAAAGACTCCAAAACACATCAGAAAGACTCCAAAACATATCAGAAAGACTCCAAAACATATCAGAAAGACTCCAAAACATATCAGAAAGACTCCAAAACACATCAGAAAGACTCCAAAACATATCAGAAAGACTCCAAAACATATCAGAAAGACTCCAAAACATATCAGAAAGACTCCAAAACATATCATAAAGACTCCAAAACATATCAGAAAGACTCCAAAACATATCAGAAAGACTCCAAAACATATCAGAAAGACTCCAAAACACATCAGAAAGACTCCAAAACATATCAGAAAGACTCCAAAACATATCAGAAAGACTCCAAAAACATCAAACAGAAAGACTCCAAAACACATCAGAAAGACTCCAAAACATATCAGAAAGACTCCAAAACATATCAGAAAGACTCCAAAACACATCAGAAAGACTCCAAAACACATCAGAAAGACTCCAAAACACATCAGAAAGACTCCAAAACATATCAGAAAGACTCCAAAACATATCAGAAAGACTCCAAAACATATCAGAAAGACTCCAAAACATATCAGAAAGACTCCAAAACATATCAGAAAGACTCCAAAACATATCAGAAAGACTCCAAAACATATCAGAAAGACTCCAAAACATATCAGAAAGACTCCAAAACATATCAGAAAGACTCCAAAACATATCATAAAGACTCCAAAACATATCAGAAAGACTCCAAAACATATCAGAAAGACTCCAAAACATATCAAAAGACTCCCAAAAAATATCAGAAAGACTCCAAAACATATCAGAAAGACTCCAAAACATATCAGAAAGACTCCAAAACATATCATAAAGACTCCAAAACATATCAGAAAGACTCCAAAACATATCAGAAAGACTCCAAAACATATCAGAAAGACTCCAAAACACATCAGAAAGACTCCAAAACATATCAGAAAGACTCCAAAACATATCAGAAAGACTCCAAAACATATCAGAAAGACTCCAAAACACATCAGAAAGACTCCAAAACATATCAGAAAGACTCCAAAACATATCAGAAAGACTCCAAAACATATCATAAAGACTCCAAAACATATCATAAAGACTCCAAAACACATCAGAAAGACTCCAAAACATATCAGAAAGACTCCAAAACATATCAGAAAGACTCCAAAACATATCAGAAAGACTCCAAAACACATCAGAAAGACTCCAAAACACATCAGAAAGACTCCAAAACACATCAGAAAGACTCCAAAACATATCAGAAAGACTCCAAAACATATCAGAAAGACTCCAAAACAATCAGAAAGACTCCAAAACACATCAGAAAGACTCCAAAACATATCAGAAAGACTCCAAAACATATCAGAAAGACTCCAAAACATATCAGAAAGACTCCAAAACACATCAGAAAGACTCCAAAACATATCAGAAAGACTCCAAAACATATCAGAAAGACTCCAAAACATATCAGAAAGACTCCAAAACATATCAGAAAGACTCCAAAACATATCAGAAAGACTCCAAAACATATCATAAAGACTCCAAAACATATCATAAAGACTCCAAAACATATCAGAAAGACTCCAAAACACTTCAGAAAGACTCCAAAACATATCATAAAGACTCCAAAACATATCATAAAGACTCCAAAACACAATGTGAAATACACAAAATGTGAGCAAAGGTAATTTATTTAGGACAAACAGGTTCAAATTATGTCTAACTTTATCAACTTTACCCTTGATAATATTTGTAAAAGTGAAATCCTGCAATAAGAGATTGATTGTGATGGAATACCAGTTGCCATGTAAAGAGACAGACACAGTCAGGAATCTGTTGTTGAAGTGTCAGAAGACTCAAGCTGACTGGAACAAGACACTGCTGGTGGTCTCGTGTGGCACAGTTTGAGATGATGGGTGGGATGTAGCTGAGCACTGTGACCCAGCATGTTTGTGAACATCTGTACACACAAGTATATCAAATATGTAACTAGAGTTTTGTTCAATTTTTGTTAGTTTAATTAATTTACACTTGGTGTAAATTTGTGTGCGTAAATTTTCAAACTGTTACTTACATATTTTTGGCCGACAATGCTGGTAAAGTTATATCAACATCTCACACATAATAGGACTGGCATTAATTCCTTTCATTCAGTTCCATTTCACACTCCACTTTATTTTGATTCAAAGTTCTCCAGTTTAGTTCCTTTTTAAAATTCCAATGCCTTATATAATCGTTCAAATCTAATTCTCACCCTAATTTCACATAACGACAAGTCAATCAGTTACAATTAATGTGCAAACAAGGAAATATACAGCATCTCACATTTGTCTTTCAATTCCAATTCCAGAATTGGAGCAGAACTGATCAATTCCAATTATTTTTTGTATTGATCCCAGACCTGATGGTTAATAAATATTACTTTAATGTATGATTTTCCTTACAACTAATCATCTGAGCTGGATTTAATCAAGATTCACACACAGAAATGCTGCATTTATGCAAATATGTAATGCGAAATGTCTAACCGTGTTATGTAAAATTATCTTTTCAAGATCTGTGATCAAAATCGATCTAATTGACTGGATCACAGCAGTGATTCACCGTGCTGTGAAGCATGCATACAAAACTACATATCCCATTGTTTGGCAGACTTAAAAATGAAGATTTATCAACAGCACCAAAAAAGCGATCGGGTCTTATGACTGTTGCTGAGCTGCCAGACGCGAGCAGCAATAAATTTCCGTCTGTTGCAATCTGGGCCGCTCAGTGACTCATTGGCTTGTTTATTCCATCGCTCTCATTATAATACAAATGTCAACCAGCCTCGGCCTCACTCGTTGCTGGTTAAAAGCGACATCAGTATCAGGTCAAACTCCAGGTAATTTGAGAGCAGACAATTTGAAACCCAGAACAGTGTTTTGTTTTTAATTAAGACGCATTTAAATTGCCAGCACAATGACAGCACGAACGGGTTAAAAGTGCAGTCACTCATAATGCATGCTTTAGTTTGGGTTTTCTTTAGAGCAAGTGTGTTACGGCAAACAAACAAAATTCAAGTTGTCAGCAGCCAAAGAAAAACTGACACCTGAAAATGGCTGAATCTATCCTCAGTTCACCACAGCTTGAATTTACTAGCATTAAAACAAACAACATGATGTAGGCTAATTATAATTTGTAGTAACAATAATAATAAGCTAATTTGTAACTTTGTTGACTTCTCCATGTATTTATTCTATTGTGTCCAATTACCAGGTAGGCGATAACCCAAGTTCGTCATTTCCCTGCAATTTCCTGACCAATATATTTGTGATACTGTATTCGATAACTAAATTAAAAATCTTGCTGGTAAATGACATCAGTAGCTATCTCATCTGACAAGCACTGTCACACATGTGTCACACACGCGTCACACACACGTCACACACATGTCACACATACGTCACACACATACGTCACACACGTCACACACACACACACACACACGTCACACACACACGTCACACACAAGTCACACACATGTCACACAAGGGCTTTACGCAGAACCAAATTATTGGCAGTAACACATCTTTTGGTGGACACATGGATGTTAACTGTTCAGCCAATTTACAAACTTTAAATGTGCCTGATGACCTAAAATGGACTACAAACACACATGTGACACTCACTTTTGAGGCATGACAATACCTATGGAAGCCATTTTTTGGTCCTTAATTTTTCACCCGTCCACCCATATTTCTACCCGTCCACGACGGTTTGATGATGGGTGGACGGATCTCTGGATAAAGCTGTGTCACACACGTCAACCAGGATTACACTTGCACACACATCATCAGTGAACCCTCATCGCAAGGATGATCTTTCAATGGATTGGCAGTGTCATTTGTAGAGTGTTCATAAATAACTTATCAGGCTGGCCAATCTTAGCTTCTCGCAGTCGAATACATATGCCCCAAATGTGGTGAGGACGTTTTTTCTTCAATATCTCTAATCATCCTATTCTCGTGCTTTTTCACTAGGCCCTACATTTGCAAATTTGTTGACTTTGAATCACTGCCCCATTTTGATTGCTGGTTGGACGAAATCTATACATACATCCACTACCACATGGTTACAAGTGGCCAAGTTCACCCAGACATACACGCACCTAGAAACCTAGCCATCATGTGCACAGTGCACACTGTAGTCTGCAAACATTCCCATGTCTTCATGGGGATAAAATAGTTGTCAGCCCAAAAAAATTATACAAACGTGTATGTGAATTTGCATACATGGAACCTAGTCAAGACATGTATATAAAATTCTGTCCAGCAATACACAATAATCCATGCATATACAAGGGTGCCACCCCATGCATATACAAGGGTGACACCACATGCATATACAAGGGTGACACCCCATTTTCAAAGCATCATTTACAATTACACGTATGAAATAAGCTTCTTTTTGCTCCTAAAAAGTTGACCTGTTCATTGCCAGTCCAAAACAAACTTTACCCACCCAAATGAGGGGTGCACAAATCTCTAGATAAAGCCATGTACATCCCTCCCTCCTTCCTTCAACTGACCTGTGGTGGAGTTCACTTGCCAGCCATATTATGGTACTAATGTCCCAAAATGCACACATTATAAATAGGATCTGAACTGTGTTGTACTCTTTAGTCGACATTTACTGCAGTAATCATTGTCATCATCCACCCAACTAACATTTGGTGGAGGAAATATGTTGTGAATGCAACAACAATTTGCTGCATAAACTACCACAAGTTACAGATCACCATGGTAACAGAGTTAGATGTGAAGTCACTGACAGACATGTCAACAGAGAACTCACAGCCGATGAGCTGGAAAAATATTTACTTAACCTAAACTGATTTATTATTAAACATCTGTTCGTCAGTTAGTTCATTAACTCTGGCAATAGGACTCATCCATGACATTTAGGCAGTTGTGAGTGTAGCCTGGCCCAGTTGTAAAATACTGCATTAAAACATACCCAGAATTTATAATTTCCCAAGGAACTCATAAATCATGTTTTACATAATAGAACAAACTGGGCTCCCTCTAAAAATGGATCTCTTCTTTTGGGGCATTTTCTAAAATATGACTGTACACTGTACAACAAGTAAGTACCCTTTGGCAGACAATTATTAAATACATATGCATAAAAGTGTAGTTTTTTATATTAATTTATCATTGTTAACACTTGCATATTCATGAGAGTAGGTTAAACCTCTGCTCAGTGTAGAGTGTAGTATTCCTTCCATTCATAAAGAAATAACTGATGACAAATTCCCTGGATTCCAATTTTGTAATGTTTATGATAAAATACAAATAATTTACTTAGGTGACATTTTTCATGATCCTATATCACTGGACTTTGTGGTATAGTAGGGAATAAAAAGAATTATTTTTATTTAGTACAGGTGAAGGGTTAACATGCCAATAAAAACCATGCCTAAACTGCTACCACCAGGCACCAGGCACCAGGCACCAGGCACCAGGCACCAGGCACCAGGCACCTACTCTCAGTACTCTGTAGTAGCATTTTTCTACAACTGGAATACACCGGCACAGACAAGATAAACCATCAGCACTCAGTAGTTGTAGTGTCTGGTTACATTACAACTGCAACTGAGCTGTTCTAACTTACGCCTGGAATGGAACAGTGAGACTCTACATACAAATGTGTGTAACAGCAGTGTGTAGTGAAGCCGTGTGGCAGTGTGTAGTGAGGTCGTGTGGCAGTGTGTAGTGAGGCTGTGTGGCAGTGTGTAGTGAGGCCGTGTGGCAGTGTGTAGTGAGGCCGTGTGACAGTGTGTAGTGAGGCCGTGTGGCAGTGTGTAGTGAGGCCGTGTGGCAGTGTGTAGTGAGGCCGTGTGGCAGTGTGTAGTGAGGCCGTGTGGCAGTGTGTAGTGAGGCCGTGTGGCAGTGTGTAGTGAGGCCGTGTGGCAGTGTGTAGTGAGGCCGTGTGTAGTGAGGCCGTGTGGCAGTGTGTAGTGAGGCCGTGTGGCAGTGTGTAGTGAGGCCGTGTGGCAGTGTGTAGTGAGGCCGTGTGTAGTGAGGCCGTGTGGCAGTGTGTAGTGAGGCCATGTGGCAGTGTGTAGTGAGGCCGTGTGGCAGTGTGTAGTGTGGCAGTATGTAGTGAGGCCAGGTGGCAGTGTGTAGTGAGGCCATATGGCAGTGTGTAGTGAGGCTGTGTGGCAGTGTGTAGTGTGGCAGTATGTAGTGAGGCCGGGTGGCAGTGTGTAGTGAGGCCGGGTGGCAGTGTGTAGTGAGGCCATGTGGCAGTGTGTAGTGAGGCCATGTGGCAGTGTGTAGTGAGGCTGTGTGGTAGTGTGTAGTGAGGCCATGTGGCAGTATGTAGTGAGGCTGTGTGGCAGTGTGTAGTGAGGCCGTGTGGTAGTGTGTAGTGAGGCCATGTGGCAGACACTAATTACAGCTATCAGGTGACTCTGCTCAGAGTATGGTGTAGTATTCATTCTCACAAGGTTTTCTCTGAACCCGAGGAATGATCTAAGAACTGAGTACATAATGATATGGGACATAGTGAGACAGTCGTGACTCACCGCTCATGAATCTGTCATCACCAGGGTGAGTTGAAGAATCTCTGACCAAGACAGCATCAAGTATAATTCCATGTACAAGTCCAATTCAAACATAATGATAGAAATATTAATCAGGTATCAATTATAACTGGGTTTTATATACAATAACACTAATTGTAGATATAATTAGGATGGGCATTCTAGTTATTTGACGTTTCAAGTTTTATTTGTGTTTCAGGTACGGCTGCAGCATGACACAGCTGTGAGACCACATTAAAAGTGACAGAGTAATTACTTGCATTTGGGTTCTGTGTGAGAAGGCACAAGTTTTGAAGACATAAGGACAAGATTGTTCAGAGGTTCCATAAACCAAGCCAGCTTATATGTGTGACACAAAGTGGGCAGGGACAAGAAGGTCTTCTTGGCACAAATATATTGGATATGTATGCAATAAGTCTGAAATTTATCAAATGTACTCAATTTGGACTGCCATACTTAATTAAAGTTACTTTGCACTCAGTGCACAGTATCTAGTCCTGAGGACCTGAGCTCCATTCAAAGCACTATAATCCACTTCATACGTGTTCATTTTGAACACCAACTTGACTTTTGTATCAAGCATTCAGCCGTGCTGCATGACAAAGTCAATTACTCATTCACGGTGTCCACCCATGAACTCAGTTTCATGTCCTGAATGAACTGAGGCAACGAGGTGTGAGCCAAACTGGACAAGAGGTTTGAAACTGTCCTATTAAGTGGGAGTCATACTGTAATCACTAAACCACTGGTACCAGATCAGGGTGTGTGTACAGAAATATACTGATGACAATATAGTATTTAACCTGGACAACTGAGATGACCCCTAATGATATTCTCCTAGACATGCACTGAGGACAATTTCCAGCTTGTTGACCATAAGTTGTATGAATCTAGATCAAGTGGGACACTTATAAAAGGACAAACAAAATTATGTGTACAGTGGCGAAGCATGTGGCACACAAGAGTCAGTACAAGCGTGTCACATGACTCAGGTGTAGTGTCCCGTGTCCAGGCACTTGCGATGTGTGACACTCACTACCTGGTACTTCTCACGACTGTCTCAACTCTCAAGTCACATAGCGACGTGTTATATCCGAAAACAAACTGCTGTGAGGAGGTTTTAATAACACCTTATTCTAATTTCACTGTTTATTTCAGGTGGCCAGGCTTTCTTTTGCTAAGTCTCCATTTGCTCACCTTTCTCATAAATGATTATTTGTATATAATCGACATAATTTATCAATCAATTGGTGAGTTTTGTTTTTAAAGATTTCGTAAAACATCTGCAAAATCACTCTGCAACTGCAATGTAGTGTTAACACCTGAAGCGAAACAAGACATCCAAATTGTTATTTAGCAACTATGGAGACACGATGTGCTTCTGTTGCTCAGACACACTGCCATGATCTGTCTGACTAGACGCAGCGATGTGATCGCAGACTGAATCTAATCATAGATGCTGCTTTTTGCCAGACCCACATGCAATGTCATCTGCAAACTGTGCCATCCTAGTCTCATGCTGAAATTGCACAGTGCTGCGAGACTGTTGCTTGGAGTAATCAAAGGTGTAGGTTGCTCCTCAGGGCTTTATGCAGGATAAAATTATTGCCAGTAACACATGTTTTGGTGGACACATGGATGTTAACTGTTCAGCCAGTTTACAAAGTATTAAATGTGTCTGATGACCTGAAATGGACTACAAACACATCTGTGACACCATTTATACTCACTTTTGAGACATAACTGGCAATATCTATGGTTTTGGAAGACCTTTTTTTGCTCCTTCATTTTTTACCCGTCCACCCATATATTTCTACCCGTCCATATTCGTTTTTACCTGTCCAAATGACGGGTGGACGGGTCTCTACATAAAGCTATGTTGCTCCTAGCCAGCAATATCTACAGTAAATGAACAAATAAGTAATTCACTAGAATTAAACCGATCTGGCATGAAGTGAGCAACTTCCAGTGTATTGTCTTGGAGTTGTGCTGTTATAATAGGTAGTTGCACAAGTTTGCCAAGTCAATAAACAAGTTACGCATTATGTACAGCCGTACAAGGGCGATTTGGTTCTCAATAAGTATCACTATGAGAATGGAGCTTCCTACTGAATGAAACTTGGTAATCCAAATAAAAATGTACCAAATTTGAAACATCATACATAACTAAAATTAATTCAAAGTTTTCAACAAGACTATTCTGTTCCAAGCATGTTATGCAAAACATGTATGGTCTACTCTACATACAATAAATCTGGGTTCAATTAGATTGCAACTGGTTCCGTGACAAATGATTCCATAACAAATGATCACTCAACATTGCTCCAGTTCATTCAGCTCTATCAATGAGTACCTGGCTACAAACAGTGGTGAATATCAACAACATTGAAGTAACATACTGAACACTGTGAATTAGTGAAGAAACGTTCCCATGCAGAATCATGCAGTGCCACAATGTCAATGCAGTACGTTGTATCATGTATGCAAGCTGTGTACACCCAATATTGATTCCAATATTGTAGACCTAGATAATTACAAAAATGGTCTTATTAATTTAATATTTAAATAATATGTGTGCTGTATACATCTAGTATGATAATAAATATAAGGTACTGCCAGGTACTTAATTATACATGTTATTGTTTATATTAAGCAATCATGATACAAATACTGACTCAATGGCTCTTTCAGATGTTAGTAATTTTTTTAAACGTATGTCCTTCAGGACACAATCAGAATTATGTTGTCATCAGTGATTCCTGGAAATCAACAGAGACTAAATATGGGACAGTTTAGTTTTAATGACATTGCCTATGCCTTCGTGAACAGATGCAACAAAAAGCCAATCATGTCCAATATTTGCGGCCCACAATGTTGTCACCTGAGAAAATATTTGCAGCACCAGACAAGACTTGTTTAATCACTGTTCCTGCCAGAGCAAGCTGAAAGTGCAGCTCTGAAGGATGCCTTTAAAACCAACCACAGAGGCCATAAATCTTGCCACGGCAAAAAAGAAAACATTGGGCAATCCAGTGAAAGCGCTGGTCCAGCCCCCAAGGAACCCTCCCTTCATCAATTAATCATCCCTCACCAGTGGGCACCCATTCCCAGACCTACTTGAAACCATCAGAGAAATCATCTTATTTATGTGCGGGCCCCCACAGCAATGTTCACACCTCTCAGGACTTGATGGCTGGTGCCTGCTGCATGTGATATGTGCTCCGTGTATTGATGTGTTATGTGAGAGCCCTCTACTAGTGTTATCTCAGAATCTCTGGTGATAATTGGTGCGGATTCTGGGTCATCTGACAGAGGAAGAGGAAGGAGGGAAACAGGAGATTGTAAATGAGAACCATCAGAGTAAAGCACAGTTAGCACACAACAAAATATGAATCAAAATGTAATATTTTATCGGTTCAGTTTTACACTAGCTCAAGTGCATCAAGTGAATTACATGCATTTTTAAACATTATCAAATTGGAAGTAACATGGACTATTATCCAGTGTTCCCAACAGTAGGGTAGAAGGGTAAAATTATAATAACTAGGGTATGGAAACTACAGCTGTAACCTCAAGATAAACGAGAGTAAATGCACTTGTGGATGATAATGGCACGTCTGCAGCCAAGTAAAAATGAAACTCATATTTGATGACACACTTTAAGTTACTTTAAGAAAAACGAAAAACTTTGTCAACTATTTATTACACTTTTGTTTTGCAACAGTGAAATGGTGCAGCAATCTACCAACTTGGAGGATAGTTCTGAAACTTGATGGGTATAGTAGAATGACTCAGGTGACTTGTCATCACTTCTACGTTTGTGATTAGCATAGCTTTATGTAGAGACCCGTCCACCCGTCATTTGGACGGGTAAAAACGAATATGGACGGGTAGAAATATGGGTGGATGGGTAAAAACTGAAGGAGCAAAAAAGGTCTTCCAAAACTATAGATATTGATAGTTATGCTTTGAAAGTGAGTGAAAATGGTGTCACACGTGTGTTTGTAGTCCATTTCAGGTCAACATTTCAAAGTTAACATTAGGCATGTCTGAACCCCATATTTTAAATTTGCACATATTAACATATTACATCATGAATTAGACTCCTACGAAACATGGAAATGATCACCCTGGGCTGGGTGGGATTTCCAACTCAAAATGCAAGGAAATCACCATATTCATATAGAAATCATTTTTTCCAGGGGATGGCACCCAGACCCTCCACCCACCAGGACACCTAATGCCACCCAGGGCAGACTACCTGCAACGCATCCTATAATAGACTAACTCTGTACCCAAAATAGTTTCAGGCCCTGATAGGAAGATTTTTAATATAATTGATAACACAGTGTCAATAGTTACGGCTGCTTTATACAAAACTTGAGTCGCTGGCAGACAGACCTGTTCTATTGATCACAGTCTCAACCAAGCTGTCTTACTTGTCTGTCATGTTCATAGAAATATTTAGATTCAAAATCTATAGAAAAAATACCATATTATTACATGGGAGTATGGGATCAGAAGACAAATAATTTAAATGATATCTTAAACAAATACTGCAGACATGCCAGTGCACTGCTAGACTTGTAGTTCTGTCAAATATTTCACCTTGAAATAAAAAGAAATAGTATAAGTATTTTTTTAGTAAATCATAATATATACTGATTTTGAGATACTGAAATGTTTCTGGTCAAGTTCAACAAAGACACTGACAACGAATGCATGAGTGAACAACATAAGCCCAGTCTGTACTGTTACATGGTGAGGTTGTAGCTGACTCTACTTACAGCTCAACTTGTTCACTCAAGTGGGAAATGAGGATTGTCCAAACAATACATTGATTGGCCCTGACTGGAACCTTTGTTTGACTATGGCATGTTTGTTGTGTAATCTTGCACAATGATGCAGCATTGCTCAATTAGCAGGTGAGGGCACCCATGTGTTAAATCACTGCAAACAACAACCTGGACCAAGACAGAAATCTTCACTGATGTTCAGTAATTATACTGATCCTGGATAATGAGGCTGTATCCATGACTTTTCCCAGGTACGTAGGCTAATTAATGTCACACATTTGAATGTGCACCAATAACAATATTTATCATTATTACTATGTACACGCACTTGATCCCCAACCTTGATACTCTAATACCAAGCCACACTTTGCAAATTCACTGCAAGAAGTAACTTACCTAAGCAAAACCTAATTTACGTAATCCAGTGCATAAATGTGCAAACATCTATTAAATTGATTCTTAACTACAATTGGTCAGTAATATTTAATAACATTAATGACCACACAATATGTATAATTATCAGAGTGCATTGATTCTATTAATATGTTGTCTCTTGATGATGTGTTCAGTGTAAATTAAAAAAAATTGAAATACTGGCAAAGGTATAACAAACAAATAAATAATAAAAATTTATGTTCAATTGAAGGTGTGATGAAGGCCAGCGAATGCAGTTCTACATGGCAACAACAAGTACCAACCGACATGAAACACTCCAGTTTATTTCAAGTAATGTTTCAATTATCCTGCATTTAGTTCATCCGCACTGGCCAATGCTCCAGAATCTCAATACACTGGCCACAGCAGGTGAGCAATGCGAATTGTCTTGGTGAATACACTGGAATGTGACATGCATACAAATATTGTTCGGATGGAATTAGCTGAGAAATATCATGCCATAAATGAGAGACAGACCCCAGCTGGTGCACACACGGACTGAGGATTCAAGATATGATTTATCCGACCAAAAGTGTGACGAATTGTGGCTTAACTGCAACCAGCCCATGATGATGAGGCGTAAGTGCAGTCATCTGAGGCCCTAAGCACTGTCAGAGCACCAGTTCACACTGCACCCAGACAGGTCCATCATGTGCTGGCTCAATATGCTTGTAAACTTATATCTACAATAAGTCAGTTTGTTTGTATATATATATATATATATATATATATATATATATACATATATATATATAGTGCATCATCTATGTAAGCATTTGAAGCATGTTATCAAAAATATAGATTTTCTAATCAAAGTAAATCTGCCTTAGCGAAAACCTGTCCACAATGATTATTAATGAAACATTGTAAGCTTGTCTGTAATGGATACCAAACATTAGATATTCCCTTCGTCATAATAAATTTATTATGAGCAAACGCATTAAATAACACTGTAAATTTCCTAAAGTACCTGCAGGTATATTGTCACTGTAAGTAAATGTCACTTATTTAGATTATTTCATTGTACTACTAATATTTAAGATAATATTCAAAAGATTGCTGCACTATACAACGGTTTAGTTCTACTGATTAGGCTGTTACTCTTACCATAAAAATGGAGTGAACTTCACCTTTTTACGATACCATACTATGGACATATGATGCAAGAAATACATGTTATGGAAGACAAAACATCCACACAAAAAGCCAGGCAAACCTGGTATAGAAACTCCACTCCACACTCAAACCTGTCTTAACATAGACGTTATCTGAATAAACATAAATTGAACTTTGCTTTACACAAAACATCACAAATCTGCTCTGATGACTCATTCGTTCTCTGAACCAGGCACTTTATTGTGAAGTATCCATCATAGGTGAGTAAATACTATGGTCTATGCCTATGGCATATAGGTTAACACTTTTATGTACAAATTTACAATAAAATGTGTGATTTCATATAATTTATATGACTGCAACAACTTCACAACATATTGACAGTATTATGAGTATAGGTCTTTTGTGGTTATGTAGCTGACATGCAGTTATGATATAAAGTGACAACACAAAACTAAGTCTGACACAACTCACGTCAGTGTATGAACATAACTAATAATTGACACATGACTGTCATGAGTTGTCACTTGTATGCCTAAAATCCGTAATTAATTACAATTGACATGCATGGGTCGTGGCGAGGCCAACAAGTGCAGGCATTTTACTGAGCTGGAGACATATCGATTGCCCTCCAAAGCCTCGATTCAATGTTATTCCTAGTGGCCGCGATCGCATTATAAGGTCAGCGGGCGAGGAGTGTACGCCTGCGTTCTGCAATGTGACCGTATTTATTTTGAACAGATGCGACGGTACGCTTCGCTGCTCGCAGCGCCAACAGGCAACGGGGCAGTTTTACACCCATTGAAATGTGCAGTTGCCAGTGGCCAAAATGTGCAATGTTGAACACACTGACGTTGTAATTGTAATCAGATTGTCAATGCATACAGCAAAGAACTCAATTCATCGTGGTTATTTGTAATGCTGCATATTTTAACCCCACGTGAACTCGCCAGGCTAACAAATCGCTGGCGGCCATGTTGGATAGGACTGTCATCTTGCCGGCGTTGGTTCTGAAAACTTTTATACGAATGTCAGTGGGATTTTAATGACACGACTGGATTCCAGTCGGACTTAAGACCCATGCAGTCTATGCACCGACTAATAACTCGCTAAACATACAGCATACTGCAGACCAGTCCTTACCTTTGCTGGTTTGATCGGCTTCGTCCCAGACTCATCTCTCGCGGCTAAATCTTCCGCGGCTTGCATCTCGTTTCGCCTTTCCAGCGTGTTTTCTTCACGCAATTATATAAAATTCGAACTGATCCCTCACACCTAACTGGTAATACAGCGTCCCAACATAAACGGTATTCTTGGACGTCCGCGGTATTTAGATTTGACGCATTCGAAATTGTCCTTCGAAACGAACGTGCTCACCGGCCGGTGGGTGTCGCCTGTCGAGTAGCCGATTGTTTGGCCGCGACAAATGCGCGCACAGGTGAAACGTTCTATTTTTAGAAACACCGGCGGGGAATCCTCGTTGCGGGATCTCCTCGCCGTAACTTTCGAAAAAGTGTGTAAACTGTGTAGGATAGATTGCAGGCTAATAGGGGGAAATGGGGCAAGACGGCCACATTTATATATCGGCCGCAAGGTGGTGTCGCAATAATTAACGCTCCCACTTTAATGGTGTAGGTCACATGTGCACTATACCACCAAGAAGAATATTCTGGAGTTGCCTGCTTTGCCGTGGCATTCCAGAGGGCAATAAATGGGACTGAGTATATATATATATATATATATATATATATATATATATATATATATATATATATATATATATATATATATATATATATATATATATCATTGGCATGAAGTGAAAGGAGAGAGAAAGTACATACTTTACCTTGACAAGTGGACCTATATCTTCCCTACTACTCTTACTATACTTACAGCTAGCAATTATAATCAGTCGATCCCTGCACAATATCTGTTGAAGCCGATGTCTGTATATACAATAGTTTCACGTAAATTTTTTCTTTACTACATAACATTATAATAGTACATCAGTGGCCATGCATCCCAATTGTCACTGCTTGGTCCGTATTGTTCCACAAAATTAAGACCATACGTGGACCCAATTAATTAATGTTACATCTCTCATCATTCCTACCTCTCTCCCTCTCTCTTTTCCCTCCCACGCACCCCATACCCTCATTACCCCCTCCTCCTCTTTCTACCCCTCTCTACATCTCTCTCGTCCCTTCTCTTAAAATCTCTCTCCCACTCTCTCCTCATCCTCCTCCTCTCTCTCCCTAGTTCCCATCCCTCACTCCCTATAGATGTCCTTATCCTGATCTCCTTCCCCTCTCTTTCCCTTCCTCCTCTTTCCGTCCCTATACATACCTCCCTCCCTCCTTCCCTCCTTCCCTCTTTCCCTCCCCCCTGCAATAACCACAGCATGATTTACCCCATATGTAAATATTATTATAACTTTTTGTGGGATAATGCAATTATTCTGAACTTATAAAGCGTAATACTCGTGTAATTCATATATAAAACATAACAATCGGGGGGACAACGTCCGCGTTGCAAATACTTAGGACAAATGGCTGGGCAACGAACTAACGCTGATAAAATATTGTTAAATGTCTCTCATATCAATAACAAAGCAATACGACTAATTATTTGAAAAATCTACACGATTATAATTATATACACAGGGCCTATCGATGGATATCAACTTCACTCTCTCCGACCTTCGTAATTTTGACCAAACGACCAATATTTTCGAGACCGATAAACATACAGTAAACCCTTATTTAGCGGTCACCTGTACAATCCGATACCCGGAATTTGGCAACAAATTTTAATGTGTCAAATAACTTCCTGTCAGTTGACACTGCCCACCTTCTGTCCACAACGGTCACCTGGCTATTGCGTACAACAGTCAGTTAATTTGGACAAAACCATACTCTTTTTACTGTCGATTAAGGATCGCTTGCGAGTATACAACTCAAAATGAATAATAATATTTCCACTGAAATCACCTGAGTAAAATGTCACCTCGTCAGTGTCATCGCATGTACGCGCGGGACTGGACAATCAAATTACAATTGGTGACACGCGTGATCTCATCACTGTAGTCACTGCATGTGTCGTCTTTTACTCCAGCAGAAACAGCTCTGATGTCCACAGTGAGCCAAGAGAAGCATTAAGCCCATATCCACAGAATGAAACGATTGTGGCTGGAGTGACTGCCGAGCCCTAGGTAAACATTACTGTACAATGGCCCGTTACAATATGTCACTATGCCCAGGGCTTGTCTGAGCCCTTTGCTCTTCAAAGCTGACTCTTAAACTCTTCTCACTGTTGTGAAGTAAAAGAAGCAACATGGTAACTGCACCAAGCTGTTCCGTCAAGCGCAGTGGCTCGGGCTAGAGCTTCGATCCGGCCTCTGACTTACATAATTTGAGTTTGAATGCTGTGCTGTTGTGTGGAACCGTGGGCACGTTTTATTACTCTACATTGGTCCAGTTCACCAAGCTGTATGAACGAGCACATGGCAGTGCCAGTGGTGGATATTTGTAGCCTACGAGCAGCCTTCGCGCATTAATTGCAGCGTGGCTGGATGCTTTCCAGATAAGTTGAAATGGTGTTCAATTGAATAGATCTGTCAGGTAAGTAAAGTGTAAAGCCCTTTGACAAGTCACGAGGACTGGATATTGCGCTATTTAATAACTTGCCTTGTTGATGTTGCATGAAATTCTTGGTTTGTTTTATGGAAACACTTTGTAACAAGTGCCGACCCCTGCCAGAATAATTCACGATCAACGAAACGAGGAGCCTTGACTGGTCACCGTGAGGCGCCACTATTAACTAGTGTTGCCTTTCCTTGGCCACAGTTACCCAGACCCCGTTGGGTGACAGCACTATTTAACCCAAATACTTGATTAGGAGAAGCCCACTACTGATGATTGCGAGTAAGGTCCCATGGAAGGCAGTCAACTAACTACAGGCTACAGCTGGGCGGTACCTTACATAAATTCTTTCAAGCACCATTGGTGAAACTGGAGCTAACCTCACCGAAAGGTATGACCGCTTTGCTTGAGTCGAGCAAACAGCAGATTGCGAGGACAGAAATGTGAGGAACTGCATGCGAAGGGCAGCAAGTGAGAACTCTGATGTTGCAGAAAGGTTGGACAACGCCAATGTAGAAATGTCAAGGTTGAGATGGGAAGTTGAGTCAGCGACGACTGAGGCGGTGGCGGCCCCCACCGAGCATGTTCGACAGATCAACCAACGTGCAATGATTACGTCATACATTCAGAATGTGAGCTGTCGCGGTTACATTTTTCCGGGCGTTAAAAACGTGCCGGTTGACGTTTCTGCGCATGCGCAATAAATGTAAAATCACCAATGTCCAGCGAAACAACAAAGCATTTTCGGTATAAATGCCACGGGCTGTTCGGTAACTTACCTGTGATGATTACTGTGAAGAGTTTCTTAAAATGTCGTTCAATGCAATAAAATATGACGTTTTTTTTATAAATCACTGTCACGGATTATGGCGCACTACTGTCACGTGATTTACGCTTGCTATCAAAATATGCCTCAAAACTTGTTTGCCTCGTGTTAATTTGCGACAAATAACTTTGCTGAGAGGTTATATACATCCTAACGAACAACCCGTAATATTTATACCATAAATGCTTTGTCTTTTAGCTGCACATTGATGATTTTACATATATCGCGCATGCACAGAAACGCCAACCGGAACGTTTTTAATGCCCGGAAAAATGTAAGCGCTACAACGCGACAAAACGCGGTCGTAAACATTATTACATAACGCGGTTGAAATAATATGGCGGCACAATGATTGTAGGCCTAGGAGATGAAGAAACGGCAGAGGAGAAACATGAGTGAGACTTCTCAAAATATACACGCCTCCCTCCCACATGATACCTCCTGTCCACTCTGTAACTACATCCACACGCCTCCCTCCCTTGTGACACTTCCTGTCCACTCTGTAACAACATCTACACGCCTCCCTCCCGCGTGACACTTCCTATCCACTCTGTAACAACATCCACACGCCTCCCTCCCACCTGGCACCTCCTGTCCACTCTGTAACAACATCCACACGCCTCCCTCCCATGTGACACTTCCTGTCCACTCTGTAACAACATCTACACGCCTCCCTCCCACATGACACCTCCTGTCCACTCTGTATCAACATCCACACGCCTCCCTCCCATGTGACACTTCCTGTCCACTCTGTAACAACATCTACACGCCTCCCTCCCACATGACACCTCCTGTCCACTCTGTATCAACATCCACACGCCTCCCTCCCATGTGACACTTCCTGTCCACTCTGTAACAACATCTACACGCCTCCCTCCCATGTGACACTTCCTATCCACTCTGTAACAACATCAACACGCCTCCCTCCCACCTGGCACCTCCTGTCCAGTCTGTAACAACATCTACACGCCTCCCTCCCACTTGACACCTCCTGTCCACCCTGTAACAACATCTACACGCCTCCCTCCCACTTGACACCTCCTGTCCACTCTGTAACAACATCTACACGCCTCCCTCCCAAGTGACACTTCCTATCCACTCTGTAACAACATCTACACGCCACCCTCCCACCTGGCACCTCCTGTCCACTCTGTAACAACATCTACACGCCTCCCTCCCACGTGACACTTCCTATCCACTCTGTAACAACATCTACACGCCACCCTCCCACCTGGCACCTCCTGTCCACTCTGTAACAACATCTACACGCCTCCCTCCCACTTGACACCTCCTGTCCATTCTGTAACAACATCTACACGCCTCCCTCCCACGTGACACTTCCTATCCACTCTGTAACAACATCTACACGCCTCCCTCCCACCTGACACTTCCTGTCCACTCTGTAACAACATCTACACGCCTCCCTCCCACCTGGCACCTCCTGTCCATTCTGTAACAACATCTACACGCCTCCCTCCCACCTGGCACCTCCTGTCCACTCTGTAACAACATCTATACGCCTCCCTCCCACCTGGCACCTCCTGTCCACTCTGTAACAACATCTAAACGCCTCCCTCCCACCTGGCACCTCCTATCCACTCTGTAACAACATCTACACGCCTCCCTCCCACCTGACACTTCCTGTCCACTCTGTAACAACATCTACACGCCTCCCTCCCACCTGGCACCCCCTGTCCACTCTGTAACAACATCTAACGCCTCCCTCCCACCTGGCACCTCCTGTCCACTCTGTAACAACATCTAACGCCTCCCTCCCACCTGGCACCTCCTTCCACTCTGTAACAACATCCACACGCCTCCCTCCCACCTGGCACCTCCTGTCCACTCTGTAACAACATCTAACGCCTCCCTCCCATGGCACCTCCTGTCCACTCTGTAACAACATCTACACGCCTCCCTCCCACTGACACCTCCTGTCCACTCTGTAACAACATCAACGCCTCCCTCCCATGGCACCTCCTGTCCACTCTGTAACAAATCTACACGCCTCCCTCCCACTGACACCTCCTGTCCATCTGTAACAACATCCACACGCCTCCCTCCCAGTGACACTTCCTTCCACTCTGTAACAACATCTACACGCCTCCCTCCCATTGACACCTCCTTCCATCTGTAACAACATCACACGCCTCCCTCCCACCTGCACCTCCTTCCACTCTGTAACAACATCTACACGCCTCCCTCCCATTGACACTTCCTGTCCACCTGTAACAACATCTACACGCCTCCCTCCCACTTGACACCTCCTGTCCACTCTGTAACAACATTACACGCCTCCCTCCCATTGACACTTCCTTCCACCTGTAACAACATCTACACGCCACCCTCCCACCTGGCACCTCCTGTCCACTCTGTAACAACATCTACACGCCTCCCTCCCACGTGACACTTCCTGTCCACTCTGTAACAACATCTACACGCCTCCCTCCCACGTGACACTTCCTATCCACTCTGTAACAACATCTACACGCCTCCCTCCCACCTTGCACCTCCTGTCCACTCTGTAACAACATCTACACGCCTCCCTCCCACTGTGACACCTCCTGTCCACTCTGTAACAACATCTACACGCCTCCCTCCCACCTGACACCTCCTGTCCACTCTGTAACAACATCTACACGCCTCCCTCCCACCTGGACACTTCCTGTCCACTCTGTAACAACATCTACACGCCTCCCTCCCACTGACACCTCCTGTCCACTCTGTAACAACATCTACACGCCTCCCTCCCACCTGGACACTTCCTGTCCACTCTGTAACAACATCTACACGCCTCCCTCCCACTGTGACACCTCCTATCCACTCTGTAACAACATCTACACGCCTCCCTCCCACCTGGCACCTCCTGTCCACTCTGTAACAACATCTACACGCCTCCCTCCCACCTGACACCTCCTGTCCACTCTGTAACAACATCTACACGCCTCCCTCCCACTTGACACCTCCTGTCCACTCTGTAACAACATCTACACGCCTCCCTCCCACCTGGCACCTCCTATCCACTCTGTAACAACATCTACACGCCTCCCTCCCACCTGGCACCTCCTGTCCACTCTGTAACAACATCTACACGCCTCCCTCCCACCTGGCACCTCCTGTCCACTCTGTAACAACATCTACACGCCTCCCTCCCACTTGACACCTCCTGTCCACTCTGTAACAACATCTACACGCCTCCCTCCCACCTGGCACCTCCTGTCCACTCTGTAACAACATCTACACGCCTCCCTCCCACTTGACACCTCCTGTCCACTCTGTAACAACATCTACACGCCTCCCTCCCACCTGACACTTCCTGTCCACTCTGTAACAACATCTACACGCCTCCCTCCCACCTGGCACCTCCTGTCCATTCTGTAACAACATCTACACGCCTCCCTCCCACCTGGCACCTCCTGTCCACTCTGTAACAACATCTACACGCCTCCCTCCCACCTGGCACCTCCTGTCCACTCTGTAACAACATCTACACGCCTCCCTCCCACCTGGCACCTCCTGTCCACTCTGTAACAACATCTACACGCCTCCCTCCCACTTGACACCTCCTGTCCACTCTGTAACAACATCTACACGCCTCCCTCCCACCTGGCACCCCCTGTCCACTCTGTAACAACATCTACACGCCTCCCTCCCACTTGACACCTCCTGTCCATTCTGTAACAACATCTACACGCCTCCCTCCCACGTGACACTTCCTATCCACTCTGTAACAACATCTACACGCCTCCCTCCCACCTTGGCACCTCCTGTCCACTCTGTAACAACATCTATACGCCTCCCTCCCACCTGGCACCTCCTGTCCACTCTGTAACAACATCTACACGCCTCCCTCCCACTTGACACCTCCTGTCCACTCTGTAACAACATCTACACGCCTCCCTCCCACCTGACACCTCCTGTCCACTCTGTAACAACATCTACACGCCTCCCTCCCACTTGACACCTCCTGTCCACTCTGTAACAACATCTACACGCCTCCCTCCCACGTGACACTTCCTGTCCACTCTGTAACAACATCTACACGCCTCCCTCCCACTTGACACCTCCTGTCCATTCTGTAACAACATCTACACGCCTCCCTCCCACGTGACACTTCCTATCCACTCTGTAACAACATCTACACGCCTCCCTCCCACTTGACACTTCCTGTCCACTCTGTAACAACATCTACACGCCTCCCTCCCACTTGACACCTCCTGTCCACTCTGTAACAACATCTACACGCCTCCCTCCCACCTGACACCTCCTGTCCACTCTGTAACAACATCTACACGCCTCCCTCCCACCTTGCATCTCCTGTCCACTCTGTAACAACATCTATACGCCTCCCTCCCACCTGGCACCTCCTGTCCACTCTGTAACAACATCTAAACGCCTCCCTCCCACCTGGCACCTCCTGTCCACTCTGTAACAACATCTACACGCCTCCCTCCCACCTGACACTTCATGTCCACTCTGTAACAACATCTACACGCCTCCCTCCCACTTGACACCTCCTGTCCACTCTGTAACAACATCTACACGCCTCCCTCCCACCTGACACTTCCTGTCCACTCTGTAACAACATCTACACGCCTCCCTCCCACTTGACACCTACTGTCCACTCTGTAACATCTACACGCCTCCCTCCCACCTGGCACCTCCTATCCACTCTGTAACAACATCTCCACGCCTCCCTCCCACCTGACCCTTCATGTCCACTCTGTAACAACATCTACACGCCTCCCTCCCACTTGACACCTACTGTCCACTCTGTAACATCTACACGCCTCCCTCCCACCTGGCACCTCCTATCCACTCTGTAACAACATCTACACGCCTCCCTCCCATGTGACACTTCCTGTCCACTCTGTAACAACATCTACACGCCTCCTTCCCACCTGGCACCTCCTGTCCACTCTGTAACAACATCCACACGCCTCCTTCCCACTTGACACCTCCTGTCCACTCTGTAACAACATCTACACGCCTCCCTCCCACCTGGCACCTCCTGTCCACTCTGTAACAACATCCACACGCCTCCTTCCCACTTGACACCTCCTGTCCACTCTGTAACAACATCCACTCGCCTCCCTCCCACCTGGCACCTCCTGTCCACTCTGTAACAACATCTACACGCCTCCCTCCCACCTGGCACCTCCTGTCCACTCTGTAACAACATCTACACGCCTCCCTCCCACCTGGCACCTCCTGTCCATTCTGTAACAACATCTACACGCCTCCCTCCCACCTGGCACCTCCTGTCCACTCTGTAACAACATCTACACGCCTCCCTCCCACCTGGCACCTCCTGTCCACTCTGTAACAACATCTACACGCCTCCCTCCCACCTGGCACCTCCTGCCGACTCTGTAACAATGGTTCCAAGAACAGCGCTAGTTAAATAGAACGACAGCAACAATATTATTCAAGGTTAATCGCACATAAACTTTATTAGATGACAAGACACGACTAGAGGTCACATGGTGTTACAGTGTCACTTTGTCTTTTTGTGACCGAATGTTGTGAGGAAACAGTTATCACGTTTCCGCTTACAGTCACATATGGTAGCAAATGTCCAATTTTCTCGTCGGAAGTTTTGATCTGCGCATGCGTGTGTACGCAATCTGGAAGCGGTACCAGGCTACTAGTAATGGACTTCTCGCTTGACGTTGACTGGTCGGAATTTCGTGCTTGTTCGACTGAATGTTCGTTTTGTGCAGTCCGAGGCGAAGCGACCGCTTCTTGATCGATGTTGATGGACATTTTGTTTCGGAGACGCGTGTTGTGTTGTGACGACAGCGAGTGACGTTTCGCGCGGCGGTCATCGGTCCGTGAAAGCGTCTAGCCGTCGGTGCCGACGAGAGACGATCGCAGATCGTGGGTCGGTGTTTCACTTGCCATTTGCCAATCGTTGTTGATCGGTCGTCTCATTGACTTCCGCTTACTCCGGAAACAGAATTGAACAATGTCACTGAGCGATCAAACATTCACAGCTGTAATAAATTAAAAGTATACTTTAACTTAAACTGACACTACCGTGCAGTCGTTACTATCTCGATGTAGACGAACCCATCCCCACTCTCCCCCGGCACCTCCGCCCCTCCCCACATGACCCCGGGACTTTATTTAACATTTAACAAGATATTTTCGCCACGTCTAATGTTGTCGTCTCTGCCTAAGACGGGCGGGGTATACTTAGTCTTAGATAGATAGGCTGGACTCTCGATAAGCCAAATGGATTCCTAGTCCACCTGCCATCTAGAGTTGAATCTCTAGGTAGCAATCTTGTTAAATCTTGTTAAATATCGGTGAAATCTAGCTTAATTTTGGTCAAATTTAAAAAATAAAACGACGTAAATAAAGCTCAACATACCACCAAGTTGGAGCCGCCATGCGATGACGTCAATCATAAAAATGCGCGCGAATCAGAGTTAAAACAAAACGGTACCCAGATCCAAGTAAAAGAAACGACGCTGCAGGTACGCGGATTTGCGCGCACGCAAAATCACCGCCGCAGCCGATTTTGTTGAAGTGCCTATATCAACTGTAGTTTATGTGACAGTGGACAAGGTATTTTAAAATGTTGCCATATTATTGCATTTTCATAAATACTTAAAACAAATTATCCATAATATTACTTATGATCTACACTGTGAAAATATAGAATTGTTATGAAGTTTTTATTTATTATTTATTAAAAAAGACCTGTTGTTGGCAATTAAGTTGTTTGCATAACACATTTTCCAAAAATAGATTGCCATAGTTAGTTCAGATGTAAAACTACATTTGCAACAGTTCTCATGCTTACATGGAATAAGTGAGAGAAAAAACACAAACTAAAAATCGGGCATATTAAATATAACAAAGGCATACATGTAAAGGTGGTAACAGCAATGTTTTTTCTAAGCTAGGATCTGCAATGCAATTGATACAGCTTTTATATAACGGATAGTAAAACTATGTGTGCATTATTCAGTTATACATTACTCAAGAATGCTTGTGAATTTATGTTGAGTTATCATAATGAATGCATGTTTTCAGAAACTGTATAA
>JAODUO010000531.1:0-177500 GCA_025642075.2 Ridgeia piscesae
CCAAGATTAGTGCTCAGGAAGGATTATTATACTCACCAATAACCTCAGTACAAAGTACAGTCACATCTAAACAACCAAGATTAGTGCTCAAGAAGGAGTATGATACTCACCAGTAACCTTAGTACAAAGTACAGTCACATCTAAACAGCCAAGATTAGTGCTCAAGAGAGAGTACGATGCTCACCAATAACCTCAGTACAAAGTACAGTCACATCTAAACAGCCAAGATTAGTGCTCAAGAAGGAGTATGATACTCACCAGTAACCTCAGTACAAAGTACAGTCACATCTAAACAGCCAAGATTAGTGCTCAAGAAGGAGTATGATACTCACCAGTAACCTCAGTACAAAGTACAGTCACATCTAAACAACCAAGATTAGTGCTCAAGAAGGAGTATGATACTCACCAGTAACCTCAGTATAAAGTACAGTCACATCTAAATGGTCAAAGTCTATAATACGCATTAGTCATTGACAATTCTTTGTGTGCCTTAACTAAACATATTTCATATATTTATCTAATATATGCCATAGACTAACACTGCTAGATTTCTTAGAAGCATTGCTTTTAATTTGCTCTAGAATTTCTTATTTATGAATATTTGTGGCTTTAGAGATGATACAGAAAAAGTAAATAAACAATTATAGAAACTTGAGCAACCGCAGCCATTGTAGAGATATTCTAAATATATATATAGTGGCTGAACCTACTGAGCCTGTGTGACTCATTTTTGCCACATACATTTGTGTGCAATTGTACGTAAATTGTTATAGACTTTTAATGAATTTAATATAGAATTCGATATATTTCTGTTTAATTTGTCAACGGATACTTGTGAAATCGGCAGGAGCAACGCCAAAGACTGGAAGACAGTCTGCAGTCCCTGAATGAGAAGATTCACTCTCTAGAGACAGACAGGCACGACCTCAACTCACAGCTGAATGAGATGAAGACAGTCACAGACCAACTGAAGACAGACAAACAAACCCTCTACCAAGGTGGGTCTCTCTCCCTCCCTCCTCTCTCTGTCTCAGTCTCTGTCTGTCTCTGTCTGTCTCTATCTTTCTCAGTCTCTCTGTCTCTCTCTGTCTCTCTCTGTCTCTCTCTCTCTCTGTCTCTCTGTCTCTGTCTCTGTCTATGTCTCTCTATGTCTCTCTCTGTCTCTCTCTGTCTGTCTGTCTGTCTCTCTCTCTCTCTCTCTCTCTCTCTCTCTCTCACACACACACACACACACACACACACACACACACACACACACACACACACACACACACACACACACACACACACACACACACACACACTCCTCTCTGTCTCTCTATCTCTCTCTCTCTCTCTCTCTCTCTCTCTCTCTCTCTCTCTCTCTCTCTCTCTCTCTCTCTCTCTCTCTCTCTCTCTCTTTCTCATTCTCTCACTCTATCACTCACTCACTCACTCACTCACTTTCTCTTGTGTGTGATGTGGACATCAGTAATTACCAGTTGATAACATAAATAAGACATCTGGAACATTTACAAATATTGTCTTTTATCTATAATAAAATAGTTTTTCCGAAACTTCAGGTAATATAGTCATTACATTCACAAATAAAGTATGATCACTAAGAAGGGAATAAGCCAACTAAACCATCAAACACACTGATGTGATGTGATTGATGTGAAGAAAGCCACTGTTATACAAAATAACAAATGCTGTGGATTGCATTTTCGGATTCAACAAAGGTTGCTTTCTTTGCACATGGCCTTCTATGTTGTTTCCCTGGATTTAAATATGGCTCAACCAAGACTTTTGATAGGATTATGTTAATATATAAGTATTAGTTTATTTGAATATGTCAACTCTTGCAAAGTTTGTGCTTCAATCAATCATTGTCTGTATCAGTACTTACGTACTTATCCACTTCATCCCTAGTGGGACACAAGGCTACAACAACTCCTCCACAGGGTCCTGTCCTTTGCTGTAGCCCGCGTCTCGCCCCACGAGACCCCATTTCTTCCAGCTTGTCTCAGCTCTGTTTGTGTCACTGGAGTCTGGTATTCACTTCAGATGTACAGGAACTGTGTCGGAAGTTGTCCGAGAAGGATGACCTGATCGCAACGATCCAGGAGTCGACCAGTAACAAGATGGAGACGATGCAGAGAGAGTTCATTATGGAGAAGAACATGTTGATCCAGACAAACAAACAACTGGAGGAGAACTTCCGAGCGGCCAAGTAAGTATCCAGACAAACAAACAGTTGGAAAAGAACGTCTGAGCAGCCTGGGTAATGATCTAGTCACAGGTTTGGGGAGGACCACCAGATGAACCCATACATTGATATGTGACTTATGAACAGCTGGGTTGGATTTATTTATCAAAATTAAATGTTTCATCTTCATATCCCCTTTTGTACACAACAGAAGTGTCTTCATTAAGTTTGTGTGACTTTAAGATTAGTTTCAGATTGCAGACAGAACAAGCAACATCAGAGTTTACATTAACACAAGAATCATTATTACACAACTAATAAATTTCAACCATCGATGGTGGTCAAAATGTTGATGTGAGTAAAATTATTTGGTGTGTAATAAGGAATTTTGTTTTAATATAGTATACTTCCAACTTGATAGACATTTTCACAAATATCTGAGTTTGTTGCGATAGATCTGACACAGAGAAGTTGAATCTGAGAGTGAGAGACCACTGCAAACAGATGGAGTGTTTCAACCGCATCAAGGGCGAGTTTGAGGCAGCGACAAGGTGAGAGGGAGAAGGAGAGGGAGGGAGAGGGAAAGAGGAAGGAAACCAGAAGTAGGAAGAAGAGAAAGTATGTGAGGAGGGAGAATGGAGAGGGAAGGAAAGGAAGGTCAGAGGGAGGGAGGGAGGGAGGGAGGGAGGGCGCGGGAGTGACAATGAAGGAAAGGTACGGAGAAGAAAGGATGGAGTGGGAGAAAGACATCCAAAAGAGAAGAGGGGGAGAGAGGAGGGAGGGAGAGGGAAGGAAAGGAAAGGTGGAAGGGAAAGAGAAGGAGGGAGAATGAAGGATGGAGGGAGCAGGGGTTATATGGTGGGACCGGGAATGAGAAACATCACAATGATCACACATCTATATATAATAACATATATATATATATATATATATATATATATATAAATATATATATATATATATATATATATACAGACATACACTCTAAATGTGTTATGTTTGTATCATGTGTACACACTCAAACAACATATGGAATCCATATTTGTGTGTGCTTTATAATCCATCTACATATAGAACACACCATCTCATACAAATATGGATATACATAAAAACATAAAACATTACACTCACACATGCATGCACAGTTGCATGCTCACACATATGTACGTGTGTACGTATACACAGACACAATATGTATTATTTTATTTCCGGATAATCATTTGTAAAATAAATAGTAGAGATGAGAGTGTTACAAGGTAGTGCAAGGGATCATAAATCACTGACATTGGAATAAATTATGGAAGTTAGTTTTAACAGCTGATTTCACCATTATACTTATCCACAAGAACAAAAGTTCATATGCAAGATTCTTTTATTTTTACCATCGAAATGTGACGTAATTGAAGTTTGTTCCATGCATTGTCAGGTAATGTTTCCACAAGATTACAATTTAATGATTCTAGGAGTTTTATTTTGGCTGTCATTATGCACATGTTCAGGTCACATCTGATTTATACTGATCAAGTCACATCAGTGTTTATTTCACTCAGGTCTAACAGTCTGTAGCACATTTTGAAGCTTGAAATCACAGAAAAGTATCAATTTGCACGTTTATCACACATTCACAGATTTTGTTACATTTATGCTGCATGTAAAGCTCCAAAAGATTCGAGATATTCTGGGTCGTCTTCAGGTACGTGATGCCTACAGGCCATTTATCAATGGATATTCTGTCTGTTTTTATTTGCTTTTTAAATAGCTTTGTTCCTTGCTTGTAGGAATTTATTGCGAGATGTTTTTGTTATTTCATCTATGTACAGATGGAGGCAGCACTTGTAGTGTTTTTTCTTGCACAAATATAAATAACATATTATGCCATCAAACACAATATCTGCTTGCATGCTTTGTGTCAATTCAAGTTGTTGCATGAGTGAATTTAGGTTTAGTTGAACCTGTTCCAAACAGAATTGTTTACAGATAGTTTGAAGTTGGCAGTGTAACCACATTTATTCAAGGTTCAAAAGACTATTGTTCATTTTAAAAATACATTAAAAACTGATTGATTTTTAACGTTACACATTAAAATGCCATTAATAAGATAGGGCAGGTATGACAAGCCAGTTAGAATCCCAGGTAGGATGAGCCACGTAGAGTCCCAGGTAGGATGAGCCACGTAGGGTCCCAGGTAGGATGAGCCACGTAGGGTCCCAGGTAGGATGAGCCACGTAGGGTCCCAGGTAGGATGCGCCACATAGGGTCCCAGGTAGGATGAGCCAGATAGAGTTACAGATAGGATGAATGAGATAGGGTTCCATGTAGAATGAACCAGGTAGGGTCACAGGTAGGATGAGGTAGGTATGATGAACCAGGTAGGACAAGCCAGGTAGGATCCCAGGTAGGATGAGCTAGGTAGGGTCCCAGGTAGGATGAACCAGGTAGGGTCTCAGGTAGGATGAACCAGATAGGGTCTAAGGTAGGATGAACCAGATAGGGTCTCAGGTAGAATGAACCAGATAGGGTCTCAGGTAGGATGAACCAGATAGGGTCTCAGGTAGGATGAACCAGGTAGGGTCTCAGGTAGGATGAACCAGGTAGGGTCACAGTTAGGACGAGCCAGATAGGGTTTCAGGTAGGACGAACCAGATAGGGTCTCAGGTAGGATGAACCAGATAGGGTCTCAGGTAGGATGAACCAGATAGGGTCTCAGGTAGGATGAACCAGATAGGGTCTCAGGTAGGATGAACCAGGTATGGTCTCAGGTAGGATGAACCAGGTAGGGTCTCAGGTAGGATGAACCAGGTAGGGTTTCAGGTAGGATGAACCAGATAGGGTCTCAGGTAGGATGAACCAGGTAGGGTCTCAGGTAGGATGAACCAGATAGGGTCTCAGGAGGATGAACCAGTAGGGTCCCAGGTAGGATGAACCAGGTAGGGTCTCAGGTAGGATGAACCAGATAGGGTCTCAGGTAGGATGAACCAGATAGGGTCTCAGGTAGGATGAACCAGGTAGGGTCTCAGGTAGGATGAACCAGGTAGGGTTTCAGGTAGGATGAACCAGATAGGGTCTCAGGTAGGATGAACCAGATAGGGTCCCAGGTAGGATGAACCAGATAGGGTCTCAGGTAGGATGAACCAGATAGGGTCTCAGGTAGGATGAACAAGGTAGGCTCCCAGGTAGGATGAACCAGGTAGGGTCCCAAGTAGGATGAACAAGGTAGGGTCCCAGGTAGGATGAACCAGGTAGGGTCCAGGTAGGATGAACCAGGTAGGGTCTCAGGTAGGATGAACCAGGTAGGGTCTCAGGTAGGATGAACCAGGTAGGGTCTCAGGTAGGATGAACCAGGTAGGGTCCCCAGCATGAGTGATGTTGTCTCACTGTGGCTCCAGGACGAAGCAGGAGCTGGAGGGGCGCGTGGTGGACCAGGAGAGAGAACTCACCCAGGCTCGCAACGCTATCAACACACTGCGTGCAGAGAAGAACCAACTCACCCAGCACCACCAGAAGATACAGGTAGAGGGCGCTACTGATGTACTTTCTATGACTTCACTGTCTGGGCTGTTGCTCAGTATATTGTCATAATGGGCGTGTAAATAGAAACTGTTTTGAAGCTGTATTTGGGAGACATGTTTTCTTGACACCATAGTTTATTGCACTCCGTCCGTCCGTCCGTCCGTCCGTCCGTCCCGTCCGTCCGCTCCGTCCTCCGTCCGTCCGTCCGTCCGTCCGTCCGTCCGTCCGTCCGTCCGTCCTCCGTCCCTCCGTCCCTCCGTCCCGTCCGTCCTCCGTCCTCCGTCCGTCCATCCATCTGTCCCTCCGTCCCTTCGTCCGTCCGTCCATCCCTCCGTCCGTCCGTCAGTCCGTCCCTCCGTCCTTCCGTCCGTCCTCCGTCCTCCCTCCTCGTCCTGTCTCGTCCCTTCGTCCGTCTGTCCCCTTTGTCCTCTCCTTTGTCCGTCCTCTTGTCCGTCCGTCCTCGTCCTCCGTTGTCCGTCCTTTTCCGTCCTCTGTCTCGTCCTTTGTCTCTCTGTTTGTCGTCTTTTCTGTCTGTGTGTTTGTCGTCATGTAGTCTCCTGTCCGTCTGTTTGTCTGTCTCTTTGTCGTCACATTCTGTCCAGTCAACTTTTCCGTCCGCCAGTCACCAGAGACCTGTCACTGTCCTTGTCACGATCTGTCCCCACCAGTCCCAGGTCCGTCCACGTCACAGCTGGCCGTTCCGTCTCCGCGGTCCACGCGTCGCAAATTGTCAGGAACACCGCTGGGGCTCCGCAATGCTCAAGCCAGTCGCAGGGGCCCTGTGGAGGTCCGGGCCCTTCCTGATTGGTACTTCATTTCTGTTTCCTTGTCTGATTGGCGTATTCCTCCGTCAGTCCGTTCCTCTCCGTCCATCCCTCCGTCCGTCCATCCGTCCGTCCGTCCGTCCATGTGTCTTTGTTTGCATCTGTCTTCCTCTGTCTGTGTGTTTGTACGTACATGTATATGAGATTTGTCTGTGTGTATGTGTGTGAGTCTGTGTGCTTGCTTGTGTGTGTGTGTGTGCAGACATCAATGTCATCTCAGCAGTCACCAGAAGACACCTGTCACTGTCCTTGTCATTGTCCTTGTCCCTGTCCCTGTCCCTGTCCCTGTCCCTGTCCCTGTCCCTGTCCCTGTCCCTGTCCCTGTCCCTGTCCCTGTCACAGTACTTGTCACTGTCCTTGTGTCTGTCCCCACCAGGATGCCCTGGAGAAGATCCGCCAGACGTCAGGACAGCTCAAGGACCAGCTGTCAGAACAGAGAGAGAAGTTCTCCGGCGAGATCCACGCGATGCAGACAAACTTTGTCGAGGAAAAACACCGCTGGGAGACTGACCGCAATGAGCTGCAAGACCAGCTCAGCAGGGTGAGCCACTGTAGGAGGTCACAGGGTCAACCATTCACTGGAGTTGGTGGAACTTGAAGCAGTTTTGTTTCCTCGTTTCTGATTGGTGGATCGTGATTTGCCTCCAAGTATGCGTGTTATCGCCACCATGATAAAAGCATGTGTGTTATCTCCACCGTGATAAAAGTATGCATGTTATCTCCACCGTGATAAAAGTATGTGTGTTATCTCCACCGTGATAAAAGTATGCGTGTTATCTCCACCGTGATAAAAGTATGCGTGTTATCTCCACCGTGATAAAAGTATGTGTGTTATCTCCACCGTGATAAAAGTATGCGTGTTATCTCCACCGTGATAAAAGTATGCGTGTTATCTCCACCGTGATAAAAGTATGCGTGTTATCTCCACCGTGATAAAAGTATGCCTGTTATCTCCACCGTGATAAAAGTATGCGTGTTATCTCCACCATGATAAAAGTATGCATGTTATCTCCACCGTGATAAAAGTATGCCTGTTATCTCCACCATGATAAAAGCATGCGTGTTATCTCCACCATGATAAAAGTATGCGTGTTATCTCCACCATGATAAAAGTATGCATGTTATCTCCACCATGATAAAAGTATGCATGTTATCTCCACTGTGATAAAAGTATGCGTGTTATCTCCACCGTGATAAAAGCATGCATGTTATCTCCACCATGATAAAGCATGCATGTTATCTCCACCATGATGACAGTATACATGTTATCTCTACCATGATAAAAGTATGCGTGTTATCTCCACCGTGATAAAAGTATGCATGTTATCTCCACCGTGATAAAAGTATGCGTGTTATCTCCACCATGATAAAAGTATGCCTGTTATCTCCACTGTAATAAAAGTATGCCTGTTATCTCCACTGTAATAAAAGTATGCATGTAATCTCCACCGTGATGAAAGTATGCATGTTATCTCCACTGTGATAAAAGTATGTATGTTATCTCCACTGTGATGAAAGTATGTTTGTTATTTCCACCGTGATGAAAGTATGCATGTTATCTCCACTGTGATAAAAGTATGTGTGTTATCTCCACCGTGATGAAAGTATGCATGTTATCTCCACCGTGATAAAAGTATGTTTGTTATTTCCACAGTGATGAAAGTATACATGTTATCTCCACCATGATAAAAGTATGTGTGTTATCTCCACTGTGATAAAAGGATGTGTGTTATCTCCACCGTGATAAAAGTATGTGTGTTATCTCCACCGTGATAAAAGTATGCGTGTTATCTCCACCGTGATAAAAGTATGCGTGTTATCTCCACTGATAAAAGTATGCTGTTATCTCCACCATGATAAAAGTATGCTGTTATCTCCACTGTGATAAAAGTATGTGTGTTATCTCCACTTGATAAAAGTATGTGTGTTATCTCCATGATAAAAGTATGTGTATCTCACTGATAAAAGTATGTGTTATCTCCACTGTGATAAAAGTATGTGTGTTATCTCCACTGTGATAAAAGTATGTGTGTTATCTCCACTGTGATAAAAGTATGTGTGTTATCTCCACTGTGATAAAAGTATGTGTGTTATCTCCACTATGATAAAAGTATGTGTGTTATCTCCACCGTGATAAAAGTATGTGTGTTATCTCCACTGTGATAAAAGTATGTGTGTTATCTCCACTGTGATAAAAGTATGTGTGTTATCTCCACTGTGATAAAAGTATGTGTGTTATCTCCACCATGATAAAAGTATGTGTGTTATCTCCACTTGATAAAAGTATGTGTGTTATCTCAACCGTGATAAAAGTATGTGTGTTATCTCCACTGTGATAAAAGTATGTGTGTTATCTCAACCATGATAAAAGTATGTGTGTTATCTCAACCATGATAAAAGTATGTGTGTTATCTCCACCATGATAAAAGTATGTGTGTTATCTCCACTGTGATAAAAGTATGTGTGTTATCTCCACCATGATAAAAGTATGCATGTTATCTCCACCATGATAAAAGTATGTGTGTTATCTCCACCGTGATAAAAGTATGTGTGTTATCTCCACTGTGATAAAAGTATGTGTGTTATCTCCACCGTGATAAAAGTATGCATGTTATCTCCACTGTGATAAAAGTATGTGTGTTATCTCCCCCCCCCCCCCCCCCCCCCCCCCCCCCCCCCCCCCCCCCCCCCCCCCCCCCCCCCTGTGATAAAAGTATGTGTGTTATCTCCACCGTGATAAAAGTATGCGTGTTATCTCCACCGTGATAAAAGTATGTGTGTTATCTCCACCGTGATAAAAGTATGTGTGTTATCTCCACGTGATAAAAGTATGTGTGTTATCTCCACCGTGATAAAAGTATGTGTGTTATCTCCACCGTGATAAAAGTATGCGTGTTATCTCCACCGTGATAAAAGTATGCGTGTTATCTCCACCATGATAAAAGTATGCGTGTTATCTCCACCGTGATAAAAGTATGCGTGTTATCTCCACCATGATAAAAGCATGCGTGTTATCTCCACCATGATAAAAGTATGCGTGTTATCTCCACCATGATAAAAGTATGCATGTTATCTCCACCATGATAAAAGTATGCATGTTATCTCCACCGTGATAAAAGTATGCGTGTTATCTCCACCGTGATAAAAGTATGTGTGTTATCTCCACTATGATGAAAGTATGTGTGTTATCTCCACTGTGATGAAAGTATGTGTGTTATCTCCACTATGATGAAAGTATGTGTGTTATCTCCACTGTGATGAAAGTATGTGTGTTATCTCCACTGTGATGACAAGTATGTGTGTTATCTCCACTGTGATAAGTATGTGTGTTATCTCCACTGTGATGACAGTATGTGTGTTATCTCCACTGTGATGACAGTATGTGTGTTATCTCCACTATGATGAAAGTATGTGTGTTATCTCCACTGTGATGAAAGTATGTGTGTTATCTCCACTATGATGAAAGTATGTGTGTTATCTCCACTGTGATGAAAGTATGTGTGTTATCTCCACTATGATGAAAGTATGTGTGTTATCTCCACTATGATGAAAGTATGTGTGTTATCTCCACGTGATAAGTATGTGTGTTATCTCCACTTGATAAGTATGTGTGTTATCTCCACTATGATGAAAGTATGTGTGTTATCTCCACTGTGATGAAAGTATGTGTGTTATCTCCACTGTGATGAAAGTATGTGTGTTATCTCCACTGTGATGAAAGTATGTGTGTTATCTCCACTATGATGAAGTATGTGTGTTATCTCCACTGTGATGACAGTATGTGTGTTATCTCCACTATGATGACAGTATGTGTGTTATCTCCACTGTGATGACAGTATGTGTGTTATCTCCACTGTGATGACAGTATGTGTGTTATCTCCACCAAACTTTGCTTTATGCTAACAGCAAAAACATCTCCCTCCGTGGGTTTGACGTCAATTTGTCATATTGACAATGCTGTTGCTAAACAACAGGTCACAAATATAAACTGGTCATAGACTGCCCAGTGCATTGTTACTGACATTACTCATGGGCTGTTCTTCAATTTTTTTTTAAAGAGCTGTTTTAATGCAGTCATTAAAATGAACTCATAAATCAGTGTGGATATTATTTCTGTGACACACTCACGAAAGTATCCCAGTGGCACACCTGGCAGCTGACAGTGTTTAGTATGTGATGCCACAGTTAATCATTCAGCTTGTGACACTTCAGAACAGCGGGCCGCTATTCAGGTTTTGGCAATGGACTTTGCCATTCAAGATATTTTAATAAATAACTATCCACTAGGAGGAGCCACTTGTTGAGTACAGTGGCCAAGCTGAATAAATTATCAATTTAATCATTATTATAGTTTATTATCACTCAATAATTAATAGCTTACAGACATTTTCCCGGGTTTTTAAGATAGTTTGACCAAATCTGCAGTGGTCACAATGTAATGGTGGAAGACAGGATCAACCAGTGATTATTTGTGACCGTGTGTTTTGGATGGTTTATTTGATAGTTTTGGCAAAGAAACTATCGGATGATGACGCTCGAAATTACGACAATGTTGGCGAACTTAGCAATGAAACTGACTGTGATAGTGGGAGTACTTTTTGTCGATACTCAGACATCAGTGATTATGAAACTGACCACATGAGCTGTGCACCTTGTGGTCAGTGTGATACAGTACAGCCCATTGTACTCACTGGTTATCGTACTTTCCAAATATACATAACATATCCCTGTTCATAAAATCCTTTTTTGGCCCTCAAATCTTGTCTTGACTTGAGGTTGTAAACTTTGCTGCCCGTTAGTGAAACATATCCTTGTTGCCATTGACAACGTATATAAACTCCAGTATATAAACCTATATAATTCAGTAACACATACATCAGTTGAGTTGAAGCGTTGACAGTCACTGCATGTCACAGGCAATCACAGAGCTTAAGAAGACCGAAGTGTCTCTGATTGCGGTGACAGAGGCCCGTGATGGTCTCGCCAGCAGTAACCAGGTGTTTGAGCGGACAACGGACTCACTCAAAGTCCAGCTGCATGAGGAAGTGACCACTCGCAAACTGTCGGAACAGCGGGTGGAGGCGTTAGTCAGCGATATAGAGCAGCTCAAGACTGCGAAGGTACGATTGAGTCCATCGTCTACATCTCTAATGGGGAATCTACAGGATCACTAGGGGGCGCTGATAAGTATTTCCGGCCTGTGATGTAACCGCGCTGTTTACGCGGGCGCACACTGTTTATTTCTTTTTCAGTTCATCTTTGAGTTCGTTTAGACTCCATCTTTTAGGCGGCAACTGCTGTAAGCCATATCTACAACATGTGTTAACAACTGCTGGGTATAATGTATAATGAATATAGCGGCATAATGAGGTAAAACGACCGCTGGTGGTTGGTAGGCCTGAGTTGTGTAGCAGCACCAACTGGTTTAATTATTAATTCTGTAAGTTCCCCATTGACATAACAATTAGATAGATAGATTTTTTTCAATGTTATACAACGGAGAATACAAATCGCAATTATTGCCACTCCGGAGTGTGCTAATTGCCTGTATTCCATGGAATTGGTTGGTTTCCCGTCAAGTCTTCAGATATACACCTCAACAATTATACTTTGTTACCCTGTGGTTGGTAACTTCATTATGGTCTTAAATAGTAAATAAGTTGATAAAAAATAGATAAATAATTTAAATTGTTACTCTGTTCAGTAACTTTTCTATGGTCTAAAATAATATATAAGTTAATCAAGTGGATAAATAATTAAAATTAAATAAAACTATGCCGATCACGGCTAATACGCTAAACCGATGTCGTGTAAACAGAACTACATGGTCAGTGGGTGCTGTGTTGTGTCCAGTCGGAGGCAGATGACCACATGGGGGAGGTACAGAAGGCTGTCGCCACGCTCCAGATGCAGGTGAAGTCAGAGCGGGAGAAGTTTGTGAAGATGAAGACAGACCTACACGCCACCAAGAACTCCTCCCACTCCCACGAGGCACAGGTCCACCTCCTCACCATCCAAGTCAACGACCTGCAGGTAGGTGGCGCTCTTGTCATAGGTGGCGCTCTCTCTTCATCACAGATGGTACCAGTTGATGCCAGATGACACCTCACTACCATGTAGTTTATCATCGCTCACCAATAGTCTATGCAGATGTTCCTGATTGTTATGTATTTTCTATATCGAATGATGCTTTCACTTTCACTTTACTTTATTGTCCTTAAAACTACGAAAATGTTGCATAGAACTTGGCAATGAAACTGACCATGACAGTGGGTGTATCTTTGATCAATTGTGTGATGATAAACGTGACAGCATGAAGCCGGAGGAAGAATTCTGTAGCTTGTTGTCAATGTGATATAGTACGGCTCATATCACTTGCTGATTATCATACTTTCCTAAAATACATAACATATCACTCTTCATAAAATGCTTATTTGGTCCTCAAATCTTGACTTGACTTGAAGTTGTAAACTTTGCTGCACGATCGTGAAACCATATCCTTGTTGCTATTGACAACGTATATAAACTCCAGTAGATAAACCTATATAATCCAGTAACACATACATCAGTTGAGTTGAAGCGTTGACAGTCACTGCATGTCACAGGCAATCACAGAGCTTAAGAAGACTGAGATGTCTCTGATCGCATTGACAGAGGCCCGTGATGGAAAATAAAAGAAAAAATGCATATTTTGGTCCTAAAATCTTGACTTGAAATGAGGTTGTCAACTTTGCTGCACATTCACTGGGAATGCCGTACTCAGTAGCCACAGCAGATCAGGGCTGTGGGACTGAAGTGGTTAATGTGAATTTCTATCACAAGACTTGTGGAACCATTAGAGGTTATCATATTGTATTGTATTGTATTGTATTGTATTGAATTGTATTGTATTGTATTGTATTGTATTGTATTGTATTGTATTGTATTGTATTGAATTGTATTGTATTGTATTGTATTGTATTGAATTGTATTGTATTGTATTGTATTGTATTGTATTGTATTGTATTGTATTGTATTGTATTGTATTGTATTGTATTGTATTGTATTGTATTGTATTGTATTGTATTGTATTGTATTGTATTGTATTGTCGTCCACCGTGCACAGAATGAGCTGTCGATGGTGAAGAATGAGAAGGAGACGGTACAGACCTCCCTCTCCGCACACAACAGTCGCCTCACCCTCGAGCTCGAGCAGGTACAGGAGGTGATGCAGAAGGAAGTGGGTCGCCTCCAGGTGGAGCTGCACCAGATGACTGTCGACCTTGAGAGGTCGCGGGAGCAGCAGTCGCTGCGGAGGCAGGAAGTGCTCCAGCTGCAGCAGGAACTGTTGGATGAACAGTCGCACATCTCCGACCTACGCACGCAGCTCGCACACGCGCATAACTCTCTCACACTGGAGGTGGGAACGCGAGAAAAGCTCGATCAAAGGTGTGAAACCTGGTAGTATGTTCGTACACACATAGCGCTATCCCTAATTTGCTTGGAGCAAAGCGCTCCAAGCAAATTAGGCAGAACTGTTTGATCGTACACCATCTCGACTTCTCTGGGAAGTATTCAGCCACCCTGCAAGTAATCACAAATACTATCCATGCACTGACATCCACCGCTGTCTGTAGCCAGGTACTTATTCATACAGCTATAGTGAATTGAAGCAACGTAGAGTGAACAAACTTGTCCCATGTTTGACATTGCACTATAGGATTAAAACCCGGGTTTTCGTGGTTGAGAGTTCAGTCTCTAGCCACCAACTTACTCTGCCTGGTCTGGAGACATTATTTGGTGGATTTGGGTTGTAATATTAAAGCAAGGGGGCTGCCCCTACTGTATATTTATTCATTTAATATTATGTTCATATGACTACCTATTTGTGTTTAGTTACTTTATGAAGCTCAGAACAATGTTCTCAATTTGAAAGATTCTGCCTGCAACATGTTCAAATTGTAAACAAACATCCAGTTTCAAAACAAAATTGATTGACAATAATGCTGAGGTGAGCAGAGTTAACCACAATACCCTTTGATGTTTAACTTTCCCACGTTCGAGACAGCAGACTTCCCATTGCAAATTACTGCTAAGCCAACTCAGGGCAGAGTAGCCATCCCTTTGAATTGTACTATCATTTATCAATGTGTAGAACAGGAAATGATAGTATTTACACAGAGGCTTCACAGTGCATTCAGTCATTTATAAAATTTGGTGATATACATTCCAGCCAGTACCTGGCTATAGACAGTGGTGGATATGTGTACGCTGTATATGAATAGCCTGGCTGCATGTATGATTCCCAGAGAAGTTGAGATGGTGTTCCAGTGAACAGGTCTGCAAGGGAGTAAGGTGTAAAGCACTCTGAGCAATTCTGAGAACTGTACACTGTAAAACTTACCTTACCTTATGTTGTGTTGTCATTGTTTGTCGTTGTCATTGTCGTTGTCATCGTATGGGTGATATCTGTCTGCCGTAGGATTCTGGAACTGGAGATGCACTTGACCAAACTGAAGGCGAGGTATAAGGAGGATGACCTCAGTGGATTCGAAGCTACAAAGTATGTCGTTTAATTAAGGATACTTGAGTTGCATGTTGCTGTTTTGGTTCCACAAGTTGCAGTTGCCTGTTGCTGGTTGGGTTTTTGCCGAGGCACCGGCTGTTCACAGTTACCTTTTGTTCAGCTCAGAAGTACAAACTAAAGGTGTACAAATATAGTTTGACTGATCAACTATACTTTCGGGTTAGCAATGTCCAATTTGGTGACACGTATTAGTTTAATTTTATACCAGTGATATCAGTTAGTATTCCACACATGCAGGCATATGTGAATTTCCACCTGCAGTAAAGTGGATTACAAATAGCAAATAAATTGTGTTCTCAACAAATCACAACCTTCAAAATTATATCCCACTTGTATATTTTTCATATTTACACACCCTTGAATGGGACAGCTGTCCTGGAAATTAGATGGTGTAAAAATAAAATGTTATTATATTATTAAGAGATATTTTGATAAACATGCTCATTTTTAATCATACTGTCTACTATTTTTTATTTATGCAATCATAAATGCATGTTTTGGTAAGTTTTTTATTATTTGTTTTTGAAAAAATTAACAGAAAGATAAGCCAAATAAAAAGTACTAAAATTAGTAACACATGACCTAATTATCTGTATTGTTTAACTCTTGCAAAATAACAGACCTATGGATCTTAATATCCAGTTAACTGTGGCGGGTCAGTTATACACATACATATACACTAGCTATACACCAGCCTGACCTCTGACCCCTGACCTGACCTTGTGGCTGTAGGGTGGAGATGAACAAGATGATGTCAGACATGAGACGTCGACTGCAGGAGCAGATGGAGAGTCAGAACAACAAGACCACCCCTCAGATAGAGGCTCTACTGAAGGAGGTCAGCAAACTGGAGAAGTACAAGTCCAAGGTGAGGCAACCTAGATAGATATGTAGGTGTAGGTAGGTAGGTAGGTAGGTAGGTAGGTGGTCGGTCGGTCGGTCGGTCGGTCGGTCGGTCGGTCGGTCGGTCCGTCGGTCGGTCGGTCGGTCGGTCGGTCGGTCGGTCGGTCGGTCGGTCGGTCGGTCGGTCGGTCGGTCGGTCGGTCGGTCGGTCGGTCGGTCGGTCGGTCGGTCGGTCGTCGGTCGGTCCGTGTCGTCGGTCGATCACGGTCGGAATGGATCGAGTCGAGTCATGGTCGGTCGGTCGGTCAGAAAGATTATTTTGTAATTTTATCTTGCAACTTTTGTAACTGCAACATAAAATAGAATTACAAATTATATGCAACAATTAATGGAACAAATCCATTACACTTGAATGAGATTTAAAATCAGCAAATAACCTTGCTACACATGTTACAACTGGCCGAAATTGCAGTCCACAATATACTATGTATTTGTAAACTACCTACAGGTGGCAGCACTAGAGAGTGCCTTGAGCCAGGAGAAATCGCTGCATTCGATCACGAAAGCGCACTTGACCTCTATAGACCAGGACAACTACCGTCTGCGCCAGCAGGTGATGCAGACGCGCAAACGACTCGCTGTCAGCCCCACCTCAGACAGGTAGGTGATGGTGGCGCCCCCTGTCATAGTCGCTCGGTCCTCATCATGCCTCATGCAGCATGTGGGGCTTCCACCATCAGAATCATATATTTGACAAAATACATATATACTATAATTAATTGTAATTAGATCTATGGTCAGGAAGACTCTCGTTAAGGCTATATGCATGTGCCCAACTCAAGTGCCTCCCTCATGTACACATCATGTTTAATACAAAGTTAATTATAATAGAACCTTAACAACTGTATTAAATATAATTTTATAAAAGCAAATCATTATTTGACATCAACTAACTTAACATTAACTAAATACTAACTCAACTAACATTAAACAAACTAAATACATAAATATTAAAATTACACCAATGTTAAAAAACAGTGTCTGGTTTAACATCATTAAGCTATTTATACAT
This sequence comes from Ridgeia piscesae, assembly GCA_025642075.2. Lineage (NCBI taxonomy): Eukaryota > Metazoa > Annelida > Polychaeta > Sabellida > Siboglinidae > Ridgeia > Ridgeia piscesae. Next base: position 17,004 of record JAODUO010000531.1, read on the forward strand.
CAACAAACAATGAATTAATGTATATAAAATAAAAGAGAACCACCTCCCAGGCCTCTGGCTGTAACATACACTACACAATCATTTGTTTGTACAATACATGACAGTCATTCATAACTAACGAAACGTGGAAAAGATGAAATATCATCAACTGTGAATGTGTTTACATTGCTGCACTAATATAGTGTCTGTAAGTTCACAGGGTCCAAAAGTTGTGCTTAACATTCGTACAAACCCCCACCTCCCACCTGTATATGAAGGACTTGTAATCTGTATGATTGAAAAATGGCCAATTGCCATCAATTTGCATTAACAAATGTTGTCTGAAGACACATTTGTTTTCACATCATATATTGTTTCATTCTAGAAGAACGTCCCACACCTTAAAAAAAAGCAATTTTAACTAGTTATATTCATGTTACTGTTTTATGTTAAATGTTTTACTAAATTACTTATTCTTACTACTAAAAAACATTATATTATATTGTGTATTATTGGTATTATTGTTATATGATTATTGTGCTAAATTGATCATGTTTAATATTTGTAAATTGTTATGATGAATTGCTTATATTTCTATTCATGTATATCTTTGTTTAGAAATTCTACATTACTCAGTATATATTTTATTTATTTTATTCTCATTGCTACAAATATTTTAATTAATACATATTCATAATTTTAGTTTCCTTTATTATTTATTGCAATTCTAAAATGTTCATGTATATCAGTATGTTGTGAAGCGTGATAAACAATACTGGCTGTGGCGCTACATCAGATAAAACAATTTTATTATTATCAAATACATTTTGCTCCCTAGGTGGAGCCACTGCAGCGATAGACCTACCCACAATACCAGGTGATGACAAAACCACCAGCCCTCAACAAACTTTTCCGATTTTACAAACTCATATAACAACTGCTAAACAAGAGGAAAGAACGTATTAAAAAAAATATTATTGTTGCTGCTCAGTGTACTATAAAAAACAAATGTACCCTCTTAAAATTATTCCTGTTGGGTGATTACACTGAAGGTTTATTTCAGAATGTTCCTCTACAGAGTTAGTGCTCCTTCTTATTTCAACTCATCACTCTGTTCTGTAGTAGCCACGTACATACGTACATATGTACATACGTACATGTATACATGTATATACGTACATACATGACTAGAGTACTGTCAAGCTTGGTCGGTCGCAAGTAGTGGGTGGTGTTGCGCGGGAGTGGGGGATAATAAAACATAATCATATATTTATGTAGGCATTGAGTGCAAGTGCCTTCTAAATGAGTCGAGTGATTGTTTGCTAACTAACTGTTGTGTGCATTTGTTCCATGATTTGATGGCGAGTCTACCACAGGTCACATATTTACCCCGTGTAGGGTAAACAGCAGATGGAGGGGGCAGTTGTCTCCTCCGAGACACAGGCGGAAGTCTGGCCACGTACTGCACAGCCACAGATTCCAATTTAAATAATATACACATTCATAGCTGACTAACAGGGACCGAGTCATCTTGTACCACAAGCCATGGTTTCTGCTATCACAAAGTTAACGTTTTGGTCTCGTTTGCAGACCCAAGAGTCGTATCGAAGAGATCAACGAACTGATCGCGCGATCACAAACTCGAGCCCACCAGCTGTTTGCGTCTGGGGTCTACGGAGACGGGCCCAAGTCGAAATCAATGCCGGCAGATATGTACACGAGTGGAATTTATGCAGACATCGACACAAGTACCTAGTTGTTCGCTTGTGCCATTCTCCCTTGAAGGGAACCTGGTTAATATGTGCGATTTCTGAAGAGGTTCAACCATAAATATATGCAATAAAATACCCCTCTTCCCAGCTATCCAATGTCTGTCATCTCACTCGATCGCCATCCACACTGTCACTGTTTACACTGTCATGTAACTAAGTCAGCATTAAAACAGTTTTTCACCAAAACAGATTTCATCGAAATACTCAACTGCTTTTTCTCTGGTTACAGAGATTGAATAAACCAATAATTTAAATATGACCGAAAACTATATATGAAGTGACACAAGTCAAACTTAGCTGAGTACATTGTCCCAGCAATGTTGAGGCTGGCAGACAGACACCATGTGTGGTCTTTTAATGTCCAGTTTATTTCTTTTAACAAATATTCCAAAACGAATATATGTATGCATTTATGAACCCACCACACATTATTAATAAACCTGAGTCAAAATTACACTGTTGCAAACATTTGCTTTTATAGTTTGCTTGAGTTTTGCAATAAATAAAAAAATACTGATGATATATCTTTTAATTTCTCTGAAAATAGTTTTGAATATTGAAAATGGTTTTGTGGATACTATCTGTGATGTGTTTTGTGATACTGTCTGTGATGTGTTTTGTGATACTATCTGTGGTGTGTTTTGTGATACTATCTGTGATGTGTTTTGTGATACTGTCTGTGGTGTGTTTTATGATACTCTCTGTGATGTGTTTTGTGATACTATCTGTGATGTGTTTTGTGATACTGTCTGTGGTGTTTTATGATACTATCTGTGATGTGTTTTGTGATACCATTTGTGATGTGTTTTGTGATACTGTCTGTGGTGTGTTTTGTGATACTATCTGTGATGTGTTTTGTGATACTGTCTGTGGTGTTTTATGATACTATCTGTGATGTGTTTTGTGATACTATTTGTGATGTGTTTTGTGATACTGTCTGTGCTGTATTTTATAATACTATATGTGACGTGTTTTGTGATACTATTTGTGATGTGTTTTGTGATACTGTCTGTGATGTATTTTGTGATACTATCTGTCATGTGTTTTGTGATACTATCTGTGATGTATTTTATAATACTATATGTGACGTGTTTTGTGATACTATTTGTGATGTGTTTTGTGATACTGTCTGTGATGTATTTTGTGATACTATCTGTCATGTGTTTTGTGATACTATCTGTGATGTGTTTTATGATACTATCTGTGATGTGTTTTGTAATACTATCTGTGATGTTTTTTGTTATACTATCGGTGATGTGTTTCATGATACTATCTGTGATGTGTTTTGTGATACTATATGTGATGTGTTTTGTGATACTATCTGTGATGTGTTTTGTGATACCAGTTAAGTGTTTTTGAAACCTAACACCCATTTTGCATGAGATGTTGACACTTGAAGACAATTACCAGTCAGTGATACAGTAGACCTCCACATAAGCCAACATTACCAGTCAGTGATACAGTAGACCTCCACATAAGCCAACATTTATACTCAATCTCAGATTCACCTAAGGAAGTGTTTTAACCGTAAAAGAAAAACATTCTGGACAAACTGAAGAGCATAAGGCACATGCCTGAACGGATTGCCAAGTTTCCAGTGTATGTCGTAACTTTCATTTACTGACTCCTCTGTCCATGCCAGATGCCTGCGAGAAAATTAACTCATGCCAGATGATGGATGAATTTGAAACACTGACGTAACATCACATGGCATTTCAGACCCACACAGATCACTGCATCACCACATTGAACCGTGGCCTTCTAAATTGAGAGCCAAATATTATAACGACTTTGTGTCAACTTGAGAAATGTAAATACACATCAAATTAGTCTAACTGGCCTGGTCTACTCTGGTGGAAGGAAACATCTTGACAAGCCAATGTTAACAGGACTACATAATGACCTACCACAGGACAGCAACTTCCTGTGGCAGGCTTTTTCCACAGCAACATTGCCGTTTCTAAAAATGGGCAGGGAGGCCCTGAAGTCCTTAGAGCTATATTGCGATTGTGGTGAATCATAGTGGCATTACATTATGGAGTGTCAATATGAAATTAGACAAAATATTATTACAGCTTTTAAAAAAAATGGGCACACCATAAAACAAGATGCATTTTGCCTTCAGAAGGATTCGATCAAATACAGATTTCTTGCATTACAACAGGAAAAGCCTGTGCAAAATCAGAAAACTGATCATCCTGTTAAGTTTCATTCTTCTGGTTATCTCTGGATATATAAAATTAGAGAAAAGCTTAATTCAGTTTTTGAAACAAATAGCCAAACTAAAAATCTACCACTTTTTGAGCCCTTGAAAGCCCTAGGGTATCTTTAGAACGATCCAATGAAATATAAGTGCATATTGACAGTCCCCTGATATATGTCTATGCCAAATTAGAAAAATAGATCACAAACAGTTTCTGAGATATGGGAGCTAACGGCTGACACGATGACATAAGTCCATTGGACCTTCAGTCCACGGGACTTAAAAGGAAAGTGGAAAGAAAATTATGCACTGGATAAAAGAGCACATTTATTATGGCAGTCAAAGACATCTGCACAACACGTATAAGCAGCATCCATTTAACACTGCAACGATTAAAACAATACACAACATACTAGAGATGGCAACAAATAAATAAGATACAGCCTCTGTTTCTTACATTCATATATGTATTTACATAGAAGACTTGTGACCTGTTTCTGGTATAATATATTAGTAGCATCTTATGCACAACATTCATACAATTTAAATACCGCAATGTACCACACTGCACCGGTACAGCCAGTATTTAACCTCTTATACACTAGCAAGCAAACGTTAACGAAATACCAGTATTTTAAATGTTAAACAGCTAACCATGTAACCATAACACAATGCAGGATTGACAGAAATCTGTCGGTGTGAAGTTTGTACTTCAAAGTCATCGTGACCATTTGTACCACTCATTAATTACCAGAGGACATGTTTTGTACCCATTTTGACAGTGCTTAATGTAGCCAAATATCATTTCTGCTAATGTATCCAATTAAAACTAGATTATTGGTAATCACCAGCTGGATATGACTGGTAAACTGAACACCTATGGAAGGGGTAATTATATCTGGTCCAGAGTTCAGAATTGCACCTATCTCTTGCCATTTTGTTAGCAAAACTGTCCAAAAGGCATCTGATGCTTTGACGCAGCTAGAGTGATTTTTCTCCAAGAGAAGCATAAAATCAAAGTGAGTTCTGTACACATGTGACAGTAAATATCCTGGGAGATAACGTAATATCATCATTGATATCTAAGCTACGTTTGGCTGTTTATATGCATGCACCAGTCCTTGCTTCTAGAGACAAAGTAATACAATAATCACCAGAACCTGTTAATTAGACCACTACGAGTTAGTGGTCTCATTTATCAGACATACTTGACTAGTTGTTGACATGAATGCAATCAGCATTGACACCGGCAGACACACCCTCGTACACATTGCAAGTAAACATCACCTTTTGAGTTGATCTACCCAAGTGACACCCATGTTGTAGTATTACCCAAGATGCAGTGCAAATGTCCATGCACAACTTATTGCCCGATAAAAAATTCAGCAAATCCACCAATCAGAATAACTCATTTTCCGCATGTCCGGACGCCGTCAAATCCACATTTGAATGCGGATGTTGACACGTACACATTTCAAATATTCAGATTTAACAAGCCATTTGGCAGCTCCTGTCAGATGCGATTCACATGCGGTCGTGTATTAATGCAATTGAATTAAGGCCCACCCACTGCCGTGAATGCATGAGTGACGATGAAGACATGCAGGTGGTGACCTCTACTGGTGAGACTATATATAATGTGGAGTGTCTTGTCCGGTGAGGAGACGGAAAATCGACGTTGGCATCGTTTTCATGTGGATCTGAAACATACAACGTCACAAAGATATATAATAATGAGTGTATAATTACATCTTTAAAGTGATACAATATTATCGTAATATACCAAACTGTCACTAATGGTAGCGTACTGTGATAAACTGTTTCAAAATGTCTTGTTCATACTGACGGTACCTTAAGAAACGTCTATGCAAAATTAGGAAAAAATCTCCTGAAAGTGTTCTGAGCTGTGGGAGGACGCAGCAGATGTAGAGTGACGCCATAAGTCTTTGACCTGCCCCCACAGCTGTTGTTTACTATCAAGTAGTCATCAACTGTTCTGTATTAAGACATTCAGGTGAACATCAAGTCCACATTTGCTGTTGTTTACTATCAAGTAGTCATCAACTGTTCTGTATTAAGACATTCAGGTGAACATCAAGTCCACAGTTGTTGTTGTTTACTATCAAGTAGTCATCAACTGTTCTGAATTAAGACATTCAGGTGAACATCAAGTCCACAGTTGTTGTTGTTTACTATCAAGTAGTCATCAACTGTTCTGAATTAAGACATTCAGGTGAACATCAAGTCCACAGTTGCTGTTGTTTACTATCAAGTAGTCATCAACTGTTCTGAATTAAGACATTCAGGTGAACATCAAGTCCACAGTTGCTGTTGTTTACTATCAAGTAGTCATCAACTGTTCTGTATTAAGACATTCAGGTGAACATCAAGTCCACAGTTGTTGTTGTTTACTATCAAGTAGTCATCAACTGTTCTGAATTAAGACATTCAGGTGAACATCAAGTCCACAGTTGTTGTTGTTTACTATCAAGTAGTCATCAACTGTTCTGAATTAAGACATTCAGGTGAACATCAAGTCCACAGTTGCTGTTGTTTACTATCAAGTAGTCATCAACTGTTCTGAATTAAGACATTCAGGTGAACATCAAGTCCACAGTTGTTGTTGTTTACTATCAAGTAGTCATCAACTGTTCTGTATTAAGACATTCAGGTGAACATCAAGTCCACAGTTGTTGTTGTTTACTATCAAGTAGTCATCAACTGTTCTGAATTAAGACATTCAGGTGAACATCAAGTCCACAGTTGCTGTTGTTTACTATCAAGTAGTCATCAACTGTTCTGAATTAAGACATTCAGGTGAACATCAAGTCCACAGTTGTTGTTGTTTACTATCAAGTAGTCATCAACTGTTCTGTATTAAGACATTCAGGTGAACATCAAGTCCACAGTTGTTGTTGTTTACTATCAAGTAGTCATCAACTGTTCTGAATTAAGACATTCAGGTGAACATCAAGTCCACAGTTGCTGTTGTTTACTATCAAGTAGTCATCAACTGTTCTGAATTAAGACATTCAGGTGAACATCAAGTCCACAGTTGTTGTTGTTTACTATCAAGTAGTCATCAACTGTTCTGTATTAAGACATTCAGGTGAACATCAAGTCCACAGTTGTTGTTGTTTACTATCAAGTAGTCATCAACTGTTCTGAATTAAGACATTCAGGTGAACATCAAGTCCACAGTTGTTGTTGTTTACTATCAAGTAGTCATCAACTGTTCTGTATTAAGACATTCAGGTGAACATCAAGTCCACAGTTGTTGTTGTTTACTATCAAGTAGTCATCAACTGTTCTGAATTAAGACATTCAGGTGAACATCAAGTCCACAGTTGCTGTTGTTTACTATCAAGTAGTCATCAACTGTTCTGAATTAAGACATTCAGGTGAACATCAAGTCCACAGTTGTTGTTGTTTACTATCAAGTAGTCATCAACTGTTCTGTATTAAGACATTCAGGTGAACATCAAGTCCACAGTTGTTGTTGTTTACTATCAAGTAGTCATCAACTGTTCTGAATTAAGACATTCAGGTGAACATCAAGTCCACAGTTGTTGTTGTTTACTATCAAGTAGTCATCAACTGTTCTGTATTAAGACATTCAGGTGAACATCAAGTCCACAGTTGCTGTTGTTTACTATCAAGTAGTCATCAACTGTTCTGTATTAAGACATTCAGGTGAACATCAAGTCCACAGTTGTTGTTGTTTACTATCAAGTAGTCATCAACTGTTCTGTATTAAGACATTCAGGTGAACATCAAGTCCACAGTTGTTGTTGTTTACTATCAAGTAGTCATCAACTGTTCTGAATTAAGACATTCAGGTGAACATCAAGTCCACAGTTGTTGTTGTTTACTATCAAGTAGTCATCAACTGTTCTGAATTAAAACATTCAGGTGAACATCAAGTCCACAGTTGTTGTTGTTTACTATCAAGTAGTCATCAACTGTTCTGAATTAAGACATTCAGGTGAACATCAAGTCCACAGTTGTTGTTGTTTACTATCAAGTAGTCATCAACTGTTCTGAATTAAAACATTCAGGTGAACATCAAGTCCACAGTTGGAGGCAATTGTTTTGTGGATTAAATAAAATCTGTAATAAAAAATAATTCTAATAGGGATATGCTGTATAAAAATTTCAAGTACATAACTGAAACACGCTTGTAAAATGTAAACACCATTAAAACATCAAATACAGTACTTGTACAAATATATATTTTTTTTTAACATGTTATGTATAATGAATTACTGTTGATGAACTAAATGGTTAGACATTAATCTAAATGGTTAGACATGAATCTAAATGGTTAGACATTAATCTAAGATTTGCATGTTTGCTAAGTCAAATACACCACACAACACCAAATATAAATTTGTATATGGCTCTAAATTAACCACATACCTTAAATATGAATATCAAATACAAAGTCAAACTTTTGGAAAACACAAATACACAACATGTGTACTTTAATGAAATATTCATTTAATCTAAACTCTGAATTCTATATTTTACCATTAAAATGTGTGACTATAACACTAGTGAGACAGTGATGGGAGACAAATGAGAGAGGACGGGACTGACCCCTGCACAGTGGCTGATTACATAAGAACATCGCCTTCTAATCTCACTAAGTGCTTTGTGTTCAACTCAACGACTGTGAAACGATTATGCGAAACTGAAAGTGACTTGTTTGATGCCAACAGACTGACCCCTGCAGCCAACAATGAATGGCCATCGTCACCACAAGTGCCCATATAAATGTTTAATGTTGTTGGCACCGAAAAGCCGCACATAAGCATCTGGCCCCGTCGGCATCTTGGCAAATGACATCAGTGCTGATTTGCATGTGTGGTGGCACTGTTATTGAATCGACTAGTGCACGACGCTGCACTTGACACACAGTGACAGCCTCCCCCACGGCGCCGCACTGACACGCATTACATCAATTACTGGTTTTTCTCGGTAGTATTACGTCATAAGAAGGCAGGCAGTAATTTCTTTTAAAAACAACATCGACAAATATTTCATTAAGGTGCACTACGCAAACAAAATTGTTGTGTTCCTGTTAAGTCAAAGGCTTTCTACTTGACTTGGCATTTGTATTTTTTTCCCTTTGGACGGTTATCTTGTTAAATCTTCTTTTAACGTCTGAATTAAGCTCCATCTTTGCGGTGGTGGCCATATTTGTTCCCAGAATTTCAATATACAGTCATAATAGTAACTAAAATTAGCAGTGAAAATAATTTACACATGGGATAATTATCCAGAACTGAGAAAAGTCATAGGGCTGAGAATACTTTCAAAGTATTGACGAACAGAAACATGTTAAGTGATGTGATTGCAGAGATCAAATGAGTAGTGACCGACCTCTCCCACAGATGTCGCTAGCATCGTTACGATCTTCTCGTGTGGGACAGCAACAACACTCTGTGCGTTGATCTCGATGATCCTGTGACCGACTCGAACACCACCCCGCTCAGCGATCCCCCCTCGCAGCAGACTACAGATCTACAGCACAACACAACACACCCTGGTACAGCCAAGTGTGTAGAATATGTGACACATGATACACCTGTTCTGTCCTTGTGTAGCTACAAGTGTGTACAATATCCGAGACACATGATACACTCAGTCCTTGTACAACTACAAGTGTGTACAATATTTGTGACACAACAACTACAAGTGTGTACAATATCTGTGACACACGATACATTCATTCCTTGTACAGCTACAAGTGTGTATAATATATCTGACAGAAAATACACTGGGTCCTTGTACAGCTACAAGTGTGTACAATATATCTGAAACACAATACATTAACTCATTATACAGCTAGAAGTGTATAATATCTATGATACATTCATTCCTTGTACAGCTACAAGTGTGTACAATATATCTGACACGTGATACACTGGGTCCTTGTAGTGTTTGTACAGCTACAATCAGACTAAAGCAAGGCAAGTAATTCAGTGGTTAGAGCCCCACATTGTTCAATGTCTGAAACTACGACTACAGTACCTTGGCAACTTTACCTGTGTCCTTTGTAAGAGACAACAAAAGCCAACAGTCCATTTGATGTGGTCATAATACAAGAGAAAGCAAGGGAAGCCACCAGGAGGTAACTACCAGGGTATGTAACCAGACAGTGCAGTAGTGGCCCTGATTCCACTACAGCGTGTGGGGGTTAGAAAGAAGACAACACTGATCAACTGACCACTCCGTTCTGGACACTGAAGCCGAGCTGGTACTTGACGTCCGGTCGCTTAATCAGGACCTCGACCACCGGTGGACAGGATACCGTGGTCAGTTTCACCACCGTCTGGTTGCGGGCAGTCTGTAACAGGCAACCCACATGGTGGACACTGGTCAGCTTACTTCTGTAACTGGTAAGAATGTAGTCCCACTAATACAGTCACCTCATTATTAAGGTCACTGTACAGAGAGGTTCCACTTGTTACTGCGGCTGAGAATGCAGATAATTTGTTAGTGGAATTGGCTGATAAAGCTGACTGTTAGAATGCTGCTAGTCACAGTCATATATCCTCATATCTTCTTCCTCCTTTTCTTGCATCTCTCCCCTGACTCCCCCTCTTCCCTCCCTTGTCTTTCCCTCCTCCTCCATCCTTTAACTTTCCCTCTTCCCTCCCTCCATCCGTTGACTCACCCTCATTCCTCCTTTGTCTCTCACTCTTCCTCCTCCTGTAATCTGTCCTTCCCATCCTTTCTGCCTCATCCTCTCCTATCCTTCCCCTACCCTTTCCTGCCTTCCCTCCCCATGCCTGTTATCTCCCTTGTTTCTCCTTCCCTTATTTATCACCCCTCTACATACTTTCCCTCTACCTCCTCATTCTTTCCTCTTCTGTCCTTGCCATCTTCTCCCCCTCCCTCCCTTCCTCCTCTCCCTCCCTCCCTTCCTCCTTCTCTCCCTCCCTCCCCTTCATGCCTCCCATCCCTCCCTTCCATTCCTCGCACCCCTTCATACCTCCATTCCTTGCACCCCTTCATACCTCCATTCCTTTCACCCCTTCATACCTCCATTCCTTGCACCCCTTCATACCGTCCCTCACCTTCATGTATGTCTGACAGCTGGACAGTGGCAGCCCGACGAGACTGATGCCGTTGACAGACATGATCTGGTCCCCAATGTTCAGCTGTCCACACCTGGCGGCCGCGCCCTGGGGACACATGTTGGCCAAGACAACAGTGGGCACCATGCTGCCCCAGCCCGACTCCACAATCACTATGCCCAAGGGCTCCCCCTTCAACTTGGGCACAATCACCTGTAACAGCCAAGACAAACAGGACTGTCATCTCGCGGTCTCTTGTCACACAACCACACACAAGTGGCATTTCTGTTCTGAAACTAACATAGTCAGACCTATAACTGCGACCACCCTACGAAATAGAGTTCTGTACATTTTCTGATTCAACAGACATATCTCATTGTTGAAATAATTTCAGTAATTTTTTGTTTATTGCTAAAATTGACATGAACTTTTTTAAAGTGAGACGCTTTGAAAAAAGGGACATCATGACTCAAATTCTAATGTTTTTTTAATTTGTTCAGTTTGCAAATGCATGTATTTTATTGGCTATGGATTATCTGATGAGAAAAACAAACTAGACACTGAACAATGAGATGATAAGGTAAACACCTCAGTAAATTAGTAACAGTTTAAGTAATGACCTAGACACCTACCCAGGTATGTTTGGCTCATGTGCAAAATAGGTATTTGCAACTTAATAGTTGGTTCGCTCTAAATATGTTTGTTTAATTTTCATACCATGTTATTTTAATCTGTTCTCAGAATCTTTAATATAATCTAGTCTTGCATTTACAGCTCATTTCAAATAGCATGTTTATTATTTTTGCCACTTTTGTTCATGTTTTGTCTTAGCATTCAATTTTCTCATAGTTTACTCCACGTGACATTTATTATACATAAATATCATAGTATTTTCATTTGATACCTTTTAGTTTCTAGTAAAAAAATTATTTCCCTTATGTAAAATGCTATGTGAAGTATGAATGCCCATTTTGTGAATTACCGTGAATGAGACATTAGTCATGGGTATGTTGAAGTATCAATAAAATTACTAATATTATTATTATTAATGTCTTGCTGATGAAGACTACATCTATCACAGATAATTGGCAGGAAAAAGAATGTCTATGATTGTGACACTAGAACTGAACAATACAGAAGCTACACTGACTGCACCAGCTGCAAGGCTGAGCCCAGGACACACACAGACAGCTGGTGAACTCGAGGCTGACCAGTCACCACACGCAATCAATACACACTGATTGGGTCGCATTGACGAGAGATGACAAACACCTGCTTTTGACAAGGTATTTGTGGGGCTTCCTGAAGCAGGTCCAACAAGTGCATCAGACAGACCACTTCACCTACATCTAATTCCATCTACACAATGTCATCAGGAAGAGTTTGCTTGTAAGTGTACTTCTAATGTACTTCTCAATTCATTCTTTGTACTCGCCCTACATCTGCACTGATAATGGATCCTGAAGAAATGACAAGGCGCCAGACACAAATGGTGGCCGACTATGACAGACAAAGAGAGAGACACAGGGAGGGAGAAAAATGGAGAGAGGGAGTGAAGCAAGGAGATGCAGAGAAAGAACGAAGAGAGGAAGGGAAGGAGAGATGATGGGAGAGAGGGAAAGAGAAAAAGAAGAGAGAGACAGAGGGAGAGAGGGGGGAGAGAAGGAAGGAGAGGCAGATGAAAAGAAAACAGGGAGTAAGGGGGGGGAGAGAGAAGAGAGCGAGAGCGAGAGAGAGAGCATACAAATGAGAGCACATGAGACAGAGAGAGAAGAGGCAGAGAGAATGTGTGTGAGCGAGCGAGCGAGAGAGAGAGAGAGGAGAGAGAGAGAGAGAGAGAGAGAGAGAGAGGAGGGAGGGAGGCAGCAGAGAGAGAGAGAGGAGAGACAGACAGGCAGACAGACAGACAGACAGACAGACAGACAGACAGACAGACAAAGAGAGAGACAGAGACAGAGACAGAGAGACAAAGAGAGAGAGAGAGGAGACAGAGACAGAGAGACAAAGAGAGAGAGACAGAGAGACGAGAGACAAAGAGAGAGAGACAGAGAGACAGAGACAAAGAGAGAGAGACAGGAGACAGAGACAGAGAGACAAGAGAGAGAGAGACAGGATGCAGAGACAGAGAGACAAAGAGAGAGAGACAGGAGACAGAGAGACAAAGAGAGAGACAGGAGACAGAGACTGGGAGAGGATGAGTGTGTGTGAGACCGAGAGAGAGAGCAAGAGAGCGCAAGTGAGCGAGCAAGTGACACAGACATAGAGACTGACCTCCTTCTGCATGTCCTTGTTGGAGAAGAGGTAGAGTTCCTCCCCGTAGATCTCCTGCTGGTTGAGCACCTCCTGGTAGTCGATCTCCTTGATAAGCGACGGGTCATCGATGCCATTGGCCTTGAGGAACTCCATGTAGGCGACCTGGAAGGCCTGCCCAATGGACTGGGCTATCAGCTGGGCCTGCAAGCACACACACACCCGTGGCAGGTCCATCATAGGCGCAATTACATGCAACAGTATGTAGTCCATGGTCACCACTGTCCCCAGTCAGGGGCAGCCAGTCTCACACATGTCAACTACAGGTGGTGTCTGTGGATGACCTGTCCTCGTGTGGATCTCTGGAACATGTCTGTGGATAAATGGAACAAGTTTGTGGATCTCTGGAACATGTCTGTGGATAAATGGAACAAGTTTGTGGATCTCTGGAACATGTCTTTGGATCAATGGAACAAGTTTGTGGATCTCTGGAACATGTCTTTGGATAAATGGAACAAGTTTGTGGATCTCTGGAACATGTCTTTGGATAAATGGAACAAGTTTGTGGATCTCTGGAACATGTCTTTGGATCAATGAAACAAGTTTGTGGATCTCTGGAACATGTCTTTGGATAAATGGAACAAGTTTGTGGATCTCTGGAACATGTCTGTGGATAAATGGAACAAGTTTGTGAATCTCTGGAACATGTCTGTGGATAAATGGAACAAGTTTGTGGATCTCTGGAACATGTCTGTGGATAAATGGAACATGTTTGTGGATCTCTGGAACATGTCTTTGTATCAATGGAACATGTCTGTGGATCAATGAAACATGTCCGTGGATCAGTGGAACATGTTTGTGGATCAATGAAACATGTCTGTGGATCAGTGGAACATGTTTATGGATCAACGGTTGGAACATATTCTTTTGAGTCAACAGAAGATGTTTGTCGATTGATGGAACAACTTTGTGGATCAATGTAACAAGTTTGTGGATCAATGGAACATGTTTTTGGATCAATGGAACATGTCTTTGAGTCAACGGAACATGTTTGTGGATTGATGGAACATGTCTATGAATCAATGGAACATGTTTGTGTATCAGTTAAACATTTTGTGGGTCAATGGAATACATTTGTAGCCCAGTGGAACAAATTTATGGATCAGTAGTACATGTTTGCGGATCACTTTAAGTAGCTGTGGATCACTAGAACGTGTTTGTGGCAGATGTTTCAAAATCCCTGGTACATGTTTCTGAATTATGATATATGTTTGTAGATGACTGGACCACACTTGTGGGTGACAGGAACATGTTGGTGATTGACCAGTGCCTGGTGCACACACTGTATGTAGGATGACAGGACAACTTGTTCTTATTAAACAGCAACAGTCACCACTGAATCTATAGAGATGGCTCAATATGCAATGTGTTGGTGGTGTTTGTTATTTGTGTTAACAAAACCTTCTGGACAACAAGTGCTGAACTAACCAGCTACATTGTGTTTAACGCAACACTTGGCAACATGACAAGTTCATCACTGTGTCGAGGGAGAAACTTGACACATGACAAGTTCATCAATGTGTCAAGGGAGAAACTTGAAACATGACAAGTTCATCAATGTGTCAAGGGAGAAACTTGAAACATGACAAGTTCATCACTGTGTCATGGGAGAAACTTGAAACATGACAAGTTCATCACTGTGTCAAGGGAGAAACTTGATACATGACAAGTTCATCAATGTGTCATGGGAGAAACTTGAAACATGACAAGTTCATCACTGTGTCATGGGAGAAACTTGAAACATGACAAGTTCATCACTGTGTCAAGGGAGAAACTTGATACATGACAAGTTCAATACTGTGTCAAGGGAGAAACTTGAAACATGACAAGTTCATCACTGTGTCATGGGAGAAACTTGAAACATGACAAGTTCATCACTGTGTCAAGGGAGAAACTTGAAACATGACAAGTTCATCACTGTGTCAAGGGAGAAACTTGAAACATGACAAGTTCATCACTGTGTCAAGGGAGAAACTTGAAACATGACAAGTTCATCTCTGTGTCAAGGGAGAAACTTGAAACATGACAAGTTCATCACTGTGTCAAGGGAGAAACTTGAAACATGACAAGTTCATCTCTGTGTCAAGGGAGAAACTTGAAACATGACAAGTTCATCACTGTGTCGAGGGAGAAACTTGAAACATGACAAGTTCATCACTGTGTCGAGGGAGAAACTTGAAACATGACAAGTTCATCACTGTGTCAAGGGAGAAACTTGAAACATGACAAGTTCATCACTGTGTCAAGGGAGAAACTTGAAACATGACAAGTTCATCACTGTGTCAAGGGAGAGACTTGAAACATGACAAGTTCATCACTGTGTCAAGGGAGAGACTTGAAACATGACAAGTTCATCACTGTGTCGAGGGAGAAACTTGAAACATGACAAGTTCATCACTGTGTCGAGGGAGAAACTTGAAACATGACAAGTTCATCACTGTGTCAAGGGAGAAACTTGAAACATGGCAAGTTCATCACTGTGTCAAGGGAGAAACTTGAAACATGGCAAGTTCATCACTGTGTCAAGGGAGAAACTTGAAACATGACAAGTTCATCACTGTGTCAAGGGAGAAACTTGAAACATGACAAGTTCATCACTGTGTCAAGGGAGAAACTTCAAACATGACAAGTTCATCACTGTGTCAAGGGAGAAACTTCAAACATGACAAGTTCATCACTGTGTCAAGGGAGAAACTTCAAACATGACAAGTTCATCACTGTGTCGAGGGAGAAACTTGAAACATGAGAAGTTCATCACTGTGTCAAGGGAGAAACTTCAAACATGACAAGTTCATCACTGTGTCAAGGGTCAAACTTGAAACATTAGCATTTCATTTGTATTCCAGCACACATAAATCACACCTGGATATCGGAGCAACTGAGACAAGTATATAGCCTGCCTCAGTATGTGTTCAACGGCAGCATATTTCCCCTACATGTAATATCATTAATAAGTACTGAATGATCAATACTGTGTGAATACGAGATATATTACCTTCCATTTAGAGCTGATTATGTTGCAGCAGTGCCCTCCTGAATGAGTCACTGACACACCATTTAGAGCTGAGTGTGTTCCAACAAAACCCTCCCTGAATGAGTCACTAACCCACCCCTTAGAGCCGAATGTGTTCCAAAAATACACTCCCTGAATGAGTCACTGACACACCATTTAGAGCTGAGTGTGTTCCAACAAAACCCTCCCTGAATGAGTCACTAACACACCACTTAGAGCCGAGTGTGTTCCAACAATACACTCCCTGAATGAGTCACTGACACACCATTTAGAGCTGAGTGTGTTCCAACAAAACCCTCCCTGAATGAGTCACTAACACACCACTTAGAGCCGAGTGTGTTCCAACAATACACTCCCTGAGTGAGTCAGTGACACACCATTTAGAGCCGAGTGTGTTCCAACAATACACTCCCTGAATGAGTCACTGACACACCCCTTAGAGCCGAATGTGTTCCAAAAATACACTCCCTGAATGAGTCACTGACACACCATTTAGAGCTGAGTGTGTTCCAACAAAACCCTCCCTGAATGAGTCACTAACACACCACTTAGAGCCGAGTGTGTTCCAACAATACACTCCCTGAATGAGTCACTGACACACCATTTAGAGCTGAGTGTGTTCCAACAAAACCCTCCCTGAGTGAGTCAGTGACACACCACTTAGAGCTGAGTGTGTTCCAACAAAACCCTCCCTGAATGAGTCACTGACACACCACTTAGAGCCGAGTGTGTTCCAACAAAACCCTCCCTGAGTGAGTCACTGACACACCACTTAGAGCCGAGTGTGTTCCAACAAAACCCTCCCTGAATGAGTCACTGACACACCACTTAGAGCCGAGTGTGTTCCAACAAAACCCTCCCTGAATGAGTCACTGACACACCACTTAGAGCTGAGTGTGTTCCAACAATACACTCCCTGAATGAGTCACTGACACACCATTTAGAGCTGAGTGTGTTCCAACAAAACCCTCCCTGAATGAGTCACTGACACACCACTTAGAGCCGAGTGTGTTCCAACAATACACTCCCTGAATGAGTCACTGACACACCACTTAGAGCTGAGTGTGTTGCAACAAAACCCTCCTGTGTATGAGCCTATAACACATGCTCACTGCATTGTTAGTTGCTGTGACAAAGTGTTACAGCCACAAATATCATGCAGGATATACCCACAGACCACACAGTGATCTATCATGTGTGTCGACCTATTCCCAGTGCACCGTTAGATCACTGCAAGCAACAAGCAGACTACTTCTACACAGCAGTACGACTGCAGCAGACAACTCATGGGAACAGTGCGACACAAACACATCATTCAATGTCCCAACTGTGAATAAGTATGCGAAAAAACAGTTTCTGCTTCAAATTCATAAAATAGTTAGACCCAGAAAACAATTGTGTTATTTCTACATATAGATTTTATTAATTCATGGTTGTTCTCAAATCAAGCGATTTTAGTATGTACTCGGCATACTTAATTAAGCCATTCATTTGGACTTTTTCTGATGTCTGAAGACTTTCAAAGAACATAAATGATCTGCCCCATACATGTAACTTTGAATCCCTTGCAAGTGCATCTCCTCACAGGTGTTGAGGTCCACCCGCCTCTTTCTCTGTTCTTTGGCTTCCTTGGACAATTGGCTTCTTATCCGTCAACTAGCAATATCTTTATCAACACCCAGTGGTAGTTATTTAGCATTACCTATCCTTGTTTTGATATGCTAGTCTTGTCAAGAGTATTTCTCCTACTGGACAGAACTGGTTTGCAAACTATTGTGGGAATGGGTTCAAAAAGACCAAATCATTATACTGGAGATAACCACAGACTGTGTTTTGATATTTCATGGATGGGTGATGCTAGTGTTGCATTTAATAATACTAACTGTAACACTTCTATAGTGCCTATATCCTTGACAATTCTAGCACAACAAACAAAACCATTTGGCCTAATGATAAAGGGGACAGGCAAGAGTAGCCACTGGAGCATGGACCCCCAAAATGTATAGTGGAAAAGCAATTTCAAACAAATATGTTTTGAGAATTATTTTAAAGGTGGCTATATTTTCAGTAGATTTAATATATATTCTATAAGGAGTTGATTCCAGCTTGTTGGCATAGCTACAGAGTAAGTATGTTTGCCAATATAGAGCTTGGTTTTAGGAACAAAAATATCAGTAGATGCACCAATAATCCATTACTACTGGTTAGTTCTTACTGTGTCAGCACAATACAACTCCTCAACAGTACCACACAGCTCTCAACCAACTGAATACATGCACTTTGGTCATTCAAATTCCTCTGGACACGTCCAAGGTGAAGAACCAGGAATGAGTGAAGAAGATGGCAGCACATGTCTTCCATGGCCATTGTCCAATTAGCAGGAGGCAGTGATCTGTTCCTTAAGACTATTATGTAATCTGAGCAGGGATCCAACTATTGACAAGGATTGACCACAGTGTAAGTGGCAGGCGATTACACGGTGCCGTCAACCTACAGGCTTGAAACTGTCCTGCTAATGCTGCATAAGTCGACTTGTAATTGCACGAAGCACAATCAATGGAGGACTAATGACACTGCCTTCATTAGCACAATGATGCATCCTTCCCTCATCTCGTGTTTGTGTGCGTGTGTGCGTGTGTGCATGTGTGCATGTACATACATGTTCCTGTGTAATGTACATGTACCTGCGTATGCGTATATACTATACTCAAATGCATATATACTATACTCAAATGTGTGTGTGTGTGTGTGTGTGTGTGTGTGTGTGTGTGTGTGTGTGTGTGTGTGTGTGTGTGTGTGTGTGTGTGTGTGTGTGTGTGTGTGTGTGTGTGTGTGTGTGTGTGTGTGTGTGTGTGTGTGTGTGTGTGTGTGTGTGTGTGTGTGTGTGTGTGTGTGTGTGTGTGTGTGTGTGTGTGTGTGTGTGTGTGTGTGTGTGTGTGTGTGTGTGTGTGTGTGTGTGTGTGTGTGTGTGTGTGTGTGTGTGTGTGTGTGTGTGTGTGTGTGTGTGTGTGTGTGTGTGTGTGTGTGTGTGTGTGTGTGTGTGTGTGTGTGTGTGTGTGTGTGTGTGTGTGTGTGTGTGTGTGTGTGTGTGTGTGTGTGTGTGTGTGTGTGTGTGTGTGTGTGTGTGTGTGTGTGTGTGTGTGTGTGTGTGTGTGTGTGTGTGTGTGTGTGTGTGTGTGTGTGTGTGTGTGTGTGTGTGTGTGTGTGTGTGTGTGTGTGTGTGTGTGTGTGTGTGTGTGTGTGTGTGTGTGTGTGTGTGTGTGTGTGTGTGTGTGTGTGTGTGTGTGTGTGTGTGTGTGTGTTGTGTGTGTGTGTGTGTGTGTGTGTGTGTGTGTGTAAGCATGTGTGCATGTGTCTGTGTGGGAGTGTTTGTTTGTTTGTGTGTGTGTGTTTGTGTGTGTGTGTTTGTGTGTTTTTTGTGTGCGTTTGTGTGTGTTTGTGTGTGTTTGTATGAGTGAACACCTATTGTTCAGTGCAAAGCTGTCAGTAAGGATACTGTCAGATTAGTGAACTGGATAGAACATTAATTATAATTATAACACTACATTACACTACAAATGTTCATTATATACCTGATTACTTTATTCTACATTATTTAATTTGCATGTACTGATATATACAATGCAGTAATCTTGACTGTTGTTGATTTCAGCCAGCAATCAGAGCACTGTAATCACTGTGTTTTATGTCTGCAAATGTACTGTAGACAGAAGTGCCTCTCATACTCTGCAAGGGTCATACAGAAATAAAATCATTGTCATAAATCAAGGAACTGAGCGACTGGAAAGGTTTCCAGTCCACCTCAGTGTACGTGTGTTGTCTTAATCAACACTGAACAGTGCTTGTTGTACATCCAAATCACACATTCACATTACCTTGACTCCACTCATGTTCCATCTGCTTCAAAGCACACATTCACATTACTTTGACTCTACTCATGTTCCATGTGCTTCAATGTACACATTCACATTACTTTGACTCCACTCATGTTCCATGTGCTTCAATGTACACATTCACATTACTTTTACTCCACTCATGTTCCAACTGCTTCAATGTACACATTCACATTACTTTGACTCCACTCATGTTCCATCTGCTTCAATGTACACATTCACATTACTTTTACTCCACTCATGTTCCAACTGCTTCAATGTACACATTCACATTACTTTGACTCCTCTCATGTTCCAACTGCTTCAATGTACACATTCACATTACTTTGACTACACTCATGTTCCACCTGCTTCAATGTACACATTCACATTACTTTGACTCCACTCATGTTCCATCTGCTTCAATGTACACATTCACATTACTTTGACTCCACTCATGTTCCATCTGCTTCAATGTACACATTCACATTACTTTGACTCCACTCATGTTCTATCTTCAATGTACACATTCACATTACTTTGACTCCTCTCATGTTCCAACTGCTTCAATGTACACATTCACATTACTTTGAATTTTCCCTCTGCTTCAATGTACACATTCACATTACTTTGACTCCACTCATGTTCCAACTGCTTCAATGTACACATTCACATTACTTTGACTCCTCTCATGTTCCATCTGCTTCAATGTACACATTCACATTACTTTGACTCCACTCATGTTCCATCTGCTTCAATGTACACATTACATTACTTTGACTCCACTCATGTTCCATCTGCTTCAATGTACACATTCACATTACTTTGACTCCTCTCATGTTCCATCTGCTTCAATGTACACATTCACATTACTTTGCCTCCACTCATGTTCCATCTGCTTCAATGTACACATTCACATTACTTTGACTCCACTCATGTTCCAACTGCTTCAATGTACACATTCACATTACTTTGACTCCTCTCATGTTCCAACTGCTTCAATGTACACATTCACATTACTTTGACTCCTCTCATGTTCCAACTGCTTCAATGTACACATTCACATTACTTTGACTCCTCTCATGTTCCAACTGCTTCAAGTACACATTCACATTACTTTGACTCCTCTCATGTTCCAACTGCTTCAATGTACACATTCACATTACTTTGACTCCTCTCATGTTCCAACTGCTTCAATGTACACATTCACATTACTTTGACTCCTCTCATGTTCCATCTGCTTCAATGTACACATTCACATTACTTTTACTCCACTCATGTTCCAACTGCTTCAATGTACACATTCACATTACTTTGACTCCCTCATTTCCACTGCTTCAATGTACACATTCACATTACTTTGACTCCTCTCATGTTCCAACTGCTTCAATGTACACATTCACATTACTTTGACTCCTCTCATGTTCCATCTGCTTCAATGTACACATTCACATTACTTTGACTCCTCTCATGTTCCATCTGCTTCAATGTACACATTCACATTACTTTGACTCCTCTCATGTTCCAACTGCTTCAAGTACACATTCACATTACTTTGACTCCTCTCATGTTCCAACTGCTTCAATGTACACATTCACATTACTTTGACTCCTCTCATGTTCCAACTGCTTCAATGTACACATTCACATTACTTTGACTCCCTCATTTCCAATTTTTTACACATTCACATTACTTTGACTCCTCTCATGTTCCAACTGCTTCAATGTACACATTCACATTACTTTGACTCCACTCATGTTCCAACTGCTTCAATGTACACATTCACATTACTTTGACTCCACTCATGTTCCAACTGCTTCAATGTACACATTCACATTACTTTGACTCCTCTCATGTTCCAACTGCTTCAATGTACACATTCACATTACTTTGACTCCACTCATGTTCCATCTGCTTCAATGTACACATTCACATTACTTTGACTCCACTCATGTTCCATCTGCTTCATTGTACACATTCACATTACTTTGACTCCTCTCATGTTCCATCTGCTTCAATGTACACATTCACATTACTTTGACTCCACTCATGTTCCATCTGCTTCAATGTACACATTCACATTACTTTGACTCCACTCATGTTCCATCTGCTTCAATGTACACATTCACATTACTTTGACTCCTCTCATGTTCCAACTGCTTCAGTGTACACATTCACATTACTTTTACTCCACTCATGTTCCAACTGCTTCAATGTACACATTCACATTACTTTGACTCCTCTCATGTTCCAAATGCTTCAATGTACACATTCACATTACTTTGACTCCACTCATGTTCCATCTGCTTCAATGTACACATTCACATTACTTTGACTCCACTCATGTTCCATCTGCTTCATTGTACACATTCACATTACTTTGACTCCACTCATGTTCCATCTGCTTCAATGTACACATTCACATTACTTTGACTCCACTCATGTTCCATCTGCTTCAGTGTACACATTCACATTACTTTCGCTCCACTCATGTTCCATCTGCTTCAATGTACACATTCACATTACTTTGACTCCTCTCATATTCCATCTGCTTCAGTGTACACATTCACATTACTTTGACTCCACTCATGTTCCATCTGCTTCAATGTACACATTCACATTACTTTGACTCCTCTCATGTTCCAACTGCTTCAATGTACACATTCACATTACTTTGACTCCTCTCATGTTCCATCTGCTTCAATGTACACATTCACATTACTTTGACTCCACTCATGTTCCAACTGCTTCAATGTACACATTCACATTACTTTGACTCCACTCATGTTCCATCTGCTTCAATGTACACATTCACATTACTTTGACTCCTCTCATGTTCCATCTGCTTCAATGTACACATTCACATTACTTTGACTCCACTCATGTTCCAACTGCTTCAATGTACACATTCACATTACTTTGACTCCTCTCATGTTCCATCTGCTTCAATGTACACATTCACATTACTTTGACTCCACTCATGTTCCAACTGCTTCAATGTACACATTCACATTACTTTGACTCCACTCATGTTCCAACTGCTTCAATGTACACATTCACATTACTTTGACTCCTCTCATGTTCCAACTGCTTCAATGTACACATTCACATTACTTTGCCTCCACTCATGTTCCAACTGCTTCAATGTACACATTCACATTACTTTGACTCCACTCATGTTCCATCTGCTTCAATGTACACATTCACGTTACTTTGACTCCACTCATGTTCCATCTGCTTCAATGTACACATTCACATTACTTTGCCTCCACTCATGTTCCATCTGCTTCAATGTACACATTCACGTTACTTTGACTCCACTCATGTTCCAACTGCTTCAATGTACACATTCACATTACTTTGACTCCACTCATGTTCCATCTGCTTCAATGTACACATTCACGTTACTTTGACTCCACTCATGTTCCATCTGCTTCAATGTACACATTCACATTACTTTGACTCCACTCATGTTCCATCTGCTTCAATGTACACATTCACATTACTTTGACTCCTCTCATGTTCCATCTGCTTCAATGTACACATTCACATTACTTTGACTCCTCTCATGTTCCATCTGCTTCAATGTACACATTCACATTACTTTGACTCCTCTCATGTTCCATCTGCTTCAATGTACACATTCACATTACTTTGACTCCACTCATGTTCCAACTGCTTCAATGTACACATTCACATTACTTTTACTCCACTCATGTTCCATCTGCTTCAATGTACACATTCACATTACTTTGACTCCACTCATGTTCCATCTGCTTCAATGTACACATTCACATTACTTTGACTCCTCTCATGTTCCAACTGCTTCAATGTACACATTCACATTACTTTGACTCCTCTCATGTTCCATCTGCTTCAATGTACACATTCACATTACTTTGCCTCCACTCATGTTCCATCTGCTTCAATGTACACATTCACATTACTTTGACTCCACTCATGTTCCATCTGCTTCAATGTACACATTCACATTACTTTGACTCCTCTCATGTTCCAACTGCGTCAATGTACACATTCACATTACTTTTACTCCACTCATGTTCCAACTGCTTCAATGTACACATTCACATTACTTTTACTCCACTCATGTTCCATCTGCTTCAATGTACACATTCACATTACTTTGCCTCCACTCATGTTCCATCTGCTTCAATGTACACATTCACATTACTTTTACTCCACTCATGTTCCAATGCTTCAATGTACACATTCACATTACTTTTACTCCACTCATGTTCCAACTGCTTCAATGTACACATTCACATTACTTTTACTCCACTCATATTCCATCTGCTTCAATGTACACATTCACATTACTTTGCCTCCACTCATGTTCCAACTGCTTCAATGTACACATTCACATTACTTTGACTCCTCTCATATTCCATCTGCTTCAATGTACACATTCACATTACTTTGACTCCTCTCATGTTCCATCTGCTTCAATGTACACATTCACATTACTTTGACTCCTCTCATGTTCCATCTGCTTCAATGTACACATTCACATTACTTTGACTCCTCTCATATTCCATCTGCTTCAATGTACACATTCACATTACTTTGACTCCTCTCATGTTCCATCTGCTTCAATGTACACATTCACATTACTTTGACTCCACTCATGTTCCATGTGCTTCAATGTACACATTCACATTACTTTGACTCCACTCATGTTCCATGTGCTTCAATGTACACATTCACATTACTTTTACTCCACTCATGTTCCAACTGCTTCAATGTACACATTCACATTACTTTGACTCCACTCATGTTCCATCTGCTTCAATGTACACATTCACATTACTTTTACTCCACTCATGTTCCAACTGCTTCAATGTACACATTCACATTACTTTGACTCCTCTCATGTTCCAACTGCTTCAATGTACACATTCACATTACTTTGACTACACTCATGTTCCACCTGCTTCAATGTACACATTCACATTACTTTGACTCCACTCATGTTCCATCTGCTTCAATGTACACATTCACATTACTTTGACTCCACTCATGTTCCATCTGCTTCAATGTACACATTCACATTACTTTGACTCCACTCATGTTCTATGCTTCAATGTACACATTCACATTACTTTGACTCCTCTCATGTTCCAACTGCTTCAATGTACACATTCACATTACTT
The DNA here is from genome assembly GCA_025642075.2 of Ridgeia piscesae. Classification (NCBI taxonomy): domain Eukaryota; kingdom Metazoa; phylum Annelida; class Polychaeta; order Sabellida; family Siboglinidae; genus Ridgeia; species Ridgeia piscesae. The sequence continues at coordinate 42,409 of JAODUO010000531.1, forward strand.
TGACTCCTCTCATGTTCCATCTGCTTCAATGTACACATTCACATTACTTTGACTCCACTCATGTTCCATCTGCTTCAATGTACACATTCACATTACTTTGACTCCACTCATGTTCCAACTGCTTCAATGTACACATTCACATTACTTTGACTCCTCTCATGTTCCATCTGCTTCAATGTACACATTCACATTACTTTGACTCCACTCATGTTCCATCTGCTTCAATGTACACATTCACATTACTTTCACTCCACTCATGTTCCAACTGCTTCAATGTACACATTCACATTACTTTGACTCCTCTCATGTTCCAACTGCTTCAATGTACACATTCACATTACTTTGACTCCACTCATGTTCCAACTGCTTCAATGTACACATTCACATTACTTTGACTCCACTCATGTTCCAACTGCTTCAATGTACACATTCACATTACTTTGACTCCTCTCATGTTCCAACTGCTTCAATGTACACATTCACATTACTTTGACTCCACTCATGTTCCATCTGCTTCAATGTACACATTCACATTACTTTGACTCCACTCATGTTCCATCTGCTTCAATGTACACATTCACATTACTTTGACTCCACTCATGTTCCATCTGCTTCAATGTACACATTCACATTACTTTGACTCCACTCATGTTCCAACTGCTTCAATGTACACATTCACATTACTTTGCCTCCACTCATGTTCCAACTGCTTCAATGTACACATTCACATTACTTTGACTCCTCTCATGTTCCATCTGCTTCAATGTACACATTCACATTACTTTGACTCCACTCATGTTCCATCTGCTTCAATGTACACATTCACGTTACTTTGACTCCACTCATGTTCCATCTGCTTCAATGTACACATTCACGTTACTTTGACTCCACTCATGTTCCATCTGCTTCAATGTACACATTCACATTACTTTGCCTCCACTCATGTTCCATCTGCTTCAATGTACACATTCACGTTACTTTGACTCCACTCATGTTCCAACTGCTTCAATGTACACATTCACATTACTTTGACTCCACTCATGTTCCATCTGCTTCAATGTACACATTCACGTTACTTTGACTCCACTCATGTTCCATCTGCTTCAATGTACACATTCACATTACTTTGACTCCACTCATGTTCCACCTGCTTCAATGTACACATTAACATTACTTTGACTCCACTCATGTTCCATCTGCTTCAATGTACACATTCACATTACTTTGCCTCCACTCATGTTCCAACTGCTTCAATGTACACATTCACATTACTTTGACTCCTCTCATATTCCATCTGCTTCAATGTACACATTCACATTAGTTTGACTCCACTCATGTTCCATCTGCTTCAATGTACACATTCACATTACTTTGACTCCACTCATGTTCCAACTGCTTCAATGTACACATTCACATTACTTTGACTCCACTCATGTTCCAACTGCTTCAATGTACACATTCACATTACTTTGACTCCACTCATGTTCCATCTGCTTCAATGTACACATTCACATTACTTTGCCTCCACTCATGTTCCAACTGCTTCAATGTACACATTCACATTACTTTGACTCCTCTCATGTTCCATCTGCTTCAATGTACACATTCACATTACTTTGACTCCTCTCATGTTCCATCTGCTTCAATGTACACATTCACATTACTTTGACTCCACTCATGTTCCATCTGCTTCAATGTACACTTATTTTGTTTATATAGAACACCGCTCAATATTTATTTTGTTATCTCTAGGTCAAGTAGCACATATATACAAATAACTGCAGTTCAGATAAATGAACACAGAAATAACACGCACTAACATCGACTTTGCAAATTATCAATTGACATAAATGTATAATCAATACAGTTGATTTACGAATCTAGTAAATAACCCAAGAAAGACCTGACCTGGTATTATCAATTATCAATCAATATCTTCTATATATATATATATATATATATATATATATATATATATATATATATATATATTATATAAGCACGCTACGCACGCACGCGACGACAGCACACACACACACACACACACACACACACACACACACACACACACACATTATATAAAATCAAGTAGTTTCAGATAGTACCTCTGAGCTTAAAAACCCTAAATGACAGGGTAATGTATTTTTAAAAAGTCTGTTGTTCATATATATATATATATATATATATATATATATATATATATATATATAAAATATAAAATACCCTTTATAAACAATATATGTCATGTTGTGTATATATATATATATATATAATTATGTATAATTATACACACACACACACGCACGCACGCACGCACGCACGCACGCACGCACGCACGCACGCACGCACGCACGCACGCACGACACACACACACACACACACACACACACACCTTATATACAATCAAGTAGTTTCAGATTATTACCTCTGAGCTTAAAACCCTAAATGACAGGGTAATGTATTTTAAAAAGTCTGTTGTTCATTGGGTAGATGTAAACAAGATATTATTAATTTGCGTAATTATTAGTTGGTCTTGCCTATATCCGGACCTGTCTAGTATTCTAAGTTCATATTTGCCACAATTTAGATGCCACTCAAGACCAACATATTAAAGATTCAAGACACACACAAAAATGTTGCCTACCGAAACATATATGAAACACGGCAGACTAATCACTCAAACAATCAATCAATAGGTTTATTAGTAGCAAAAGCAACACATTAGACTGACTATGACTATGTCTATACAGGGTCATCACTATTACTTGCAGACTAATGAAGCAGCAATCAGTCACAATACAAGACTGATAACACCACAGCGAGCAATATTCAGTGAGAACGCTTCATGTGTTTTATCATTTTTTATGAGCAAAATTGCGTTTATTATGGAAATGACATTTTCCGCTTTCCTGGGAGGCTTAGTAAAGCCACGATGGAAATAGGCAGTGATTTTCTGTGACTATGAGGGACACTGTTACTCCATTTCCAGGCAACACTTTTTACTTTCAATAAAATATTGCTTTTTGCAACACATTAACAATAACTTTGATACACCAGAGTTAAAAATAAAGTTTTACATTGAACTTGTTTTGGGGGTCATCTCAGAATGTTGATGTCTGATATTAGACAAACTTACTGGATGATGGGGGTGGAGATCAGATGTAGTTTTGCCTGGCATCAGATATCGATATTTTTGCTTCGGACCAATACTGTCAATACATTGATGCCATCAGGACATCTTAAAACTTATTATTTCAAGGCTGCTTTTAATGTCTAGTTTTTCTACATTTTTCACCCTTTTATATATTTCATTAGTTCAACTAGCATATAATTATAATTATTTATTCATTAATATTTATTTATTATTTATTACAATTGACACTAATAGTGTATTGCTGTAGTCATTTATTAGTAATTAACTATTATATTTATTTATTTCATTTACACCAATACAACCTTTCGTTTAGTTTTAATTTCTCTACTTCAGTTCCGTACAACAATGATTGAGCTATATATATATATATATTCATGTTTTACTTGTATTTTCATTATATCATTATATTTATTTCTTATAATTTTAATTACTGTTGCCAAAACTACAGAACAGACTTTTACTTTGGATTTAAGGTGTAAAAAACAATTATTATCACATCAACATTTAAAAACCTTTGTCTGAGATGAGGCATGGTAAGTGTATCCTCTCCTGGGTACCCAGGTTCACTCAGATCTCTCTATATGTCCATCTGTGTCCCACCACTATTGGTGTGTCACCCAACCACTGATGATACATTTAGATTAACAAGATTTAACAGGATTGCCACTCTGAGAATTAACTGCAGGTGGACAAGGAAGCCATTTGGCTTATGGAGAGTCCAACCTATCTATCTAAGTGTATACTGCCCTTCTGGGGTATACGTCAATTTTGATTTTAAACACATTAACACTACTACATGTACTCCCATCATATACAACAGCCAATATTGGCTTCTTACGACATACCCCATTCAGTTTGAGATACTAGCACCCCCACAACCAGCAGATAGTCTGTACTGGTCATGTACTGTTCTTTGTGAAAATGACAACTTTCCAATATCTGGTCTACAGTGACAGGAACACAAATGTTTCAAACAAGAGTCACACAGAATCGAGCCGAAATTCAGCAGGGATACATTTTGTATGAGAAATCACGTCCCACAAAATCATTACCACAACATTAACCGTGTGTGCGTTATTAACCAATGAATGATGGCTATTAATGTAACTGCTTGGAAATCAAGCTCGATATGATAAATCATGACCAGACCTCACTCATATCTAACAGCGAGATATTCTTTATCTTCATCTTGTTTATTAATCTGCAAATTCCCAACAGAGATAATATGCAGATCTACTGAGATTCTGTCTTTTTGGGAATGGCAAATGGTGGGGACTATCAGTGACTGGCAGTCAATATGAAGTGACTGGCAGTCAATATGAAGTGACTGGCAGTCATATGAAGTGACTGGCAGTCGATATGAAGTGACTGGCAGTCAATATGAAGTGACTGGCAGTCAATATGAAGTGACTGGCAGTCAATATGAAGTGACTGGCAGTCATATGAAGTGACGGCAGTCAATATGAAGGACTGGCAGTCAATATGAAGTGACTGGCAGTCGAATATGAAGTGACTGGCAGTCAATATGAAGTGACTGGCAGTCAATATGAAGTGACTGGCAGTCGATATGAAGTGACTGGCAGTCAATATGAAGTGACTGGCAGTCAATATGAAGTGACTGGCAGTCGATATGAAGTGACTGGCAGTCAATATGAAGTGACTGGCAGTCAATATGAAGTGACTGGCAGTCAATATGAAGTGACTGGCAGTCAATATGAAGTGACTGGCAGTCAATATGAAGTGACTGGCAGTCAATATGAAGTGACTGGCAGTCAATATGAAGTGACTGGCAGTCAATATGAAGTGACTGGCAGTCAATATGAAGTGACTGGCAGTCAATATGAAGTGACTGGCAGTCAATATGAAGTGACTGGCAGTCAATATGAAGTGACTGGCAGTCAATATGAAGTGACTGGCAGTCAATATGAAGTGACTGGCAGTCAATATGAAGTGACTGGCAGTCAATATGAAGTGACTGGCAGTCAATATGAAGTGACTGGCAGTCAATATGAAGTGACTGGCAGTCAATATGAAGTGACTGGCAGTCGATATGAAGTTACTGGCAGTTAATATGAAGTGACTGCCAGTCGATAAGAAGTGACTGGCAGTCAATCTAAAGTAACTGGCAGTCAATATGAAGTGACTGGCAGTCAATATGAAGTGACTGGCAGTCGATATGAAGTGACTGGCAGTCGATATGAAGTGACTGGCAGTCGATATGAAGTGACTGGCAGTCTATATGAAGTGACTGGCAGTGAATATGAAGTGACTGGCAGTCGATATGAAGTGACTGGCAGTCAATCTAAAGTAACTGGCAGTCAATATGAAGTGACTGGCAGTCGATATGAAGTGACTGGCAGTCGATATGAAGTGACTGGCAGTCGATATGAAGTGACTGGCAGTCGATATGAAGTGACTGGCAGTCGATATGACGTGACTGGCAGCAGAAATGAAGTGATTGTTGATATGAAGTGGAAATAGCAAAACGTATAAGTGCCGTACCTGGGCAGAGATCTCCAGGACTCGGGCGAGTGTCTGGGGCGAGGGCAGGGGCGACATGTAGTCACCCACCGCTATCATGTACATGCCAGGGTCAGGCTCCATGGCTGCTCACTTAGGCTAAGTAGACCTCACTTTAATAGCACAAGTAGATATCACTTGCATGACGGAGCTGTCCTTTAGGACAAGTAGACGTCACTTGTACGATGGAGCTGTCACTTAAAACAAGCAGACGTCACTTGCATGGTGGAGCTGTCACTTAGGACAGGTAGACGTCACTTGCATGGTGGAACTGTCACTCACGACAAGTAGAAATCACTTGCATGAGTTGTCACTTAGGACATGCATGACAGTGATTCACTTAGGGCAAGTAGACACTTGCGTGACGATGCACTCGCTGGACAACACTCATTCTGTGTCCACATCTCTTCACCAATGTATGAAATCACTCATCTCCATCAATGTACTTGTGGTAAGTGCACATTATGTCCCCACTGTCACTAGCATTCAGTGCATGTCATTTGTAGAATGTCACTTACAGTGGGCAGATGTCACTTCAACATTGTCATTTGCATTAAGCTGACATCACTTTGACAACATCACTTGATGTCACTTTAACGGTGTCACTTGTACAGAATTGATATCACTTCCGCGTCATCACCGGCTGTGTGCTGGCATCATATCCACAGTGTAACTTGCATCAAATAGATGTCACTTCCAGGATTACTCTACCACTTTCACTATCACTTTCACAAGTGACGACAATTCACCACACCTTTTTCAGCCCGTCTCATGCAGTACCCAGGACACATGAGCGGCACGCACCAAGTGTGTAGACAGCTCGCAGCACGTGCACGTTGTAGCTGCACTGGCTCCGTGTGGTGCGTGCTCTCACTCATGTCCCAGCCAGTGCCAACTAATCAATGTCAGTAGTTGGCCACAACCTGTCCACGACACATGCCACCGTGGCACAGTGAGGGAGGGAGGCTCAGTGTGATGCAGGGAGCCGGCAGATTACGTCTCTCACTGACACAGGGTGTATCAGCCCAACCAAGCCGATACGAGATTAGCCGCAATGCAAAACTGTCAGTGTCAGCCCAAATCAAGGCAACTAACATCCGTGTGGGGCATGCTGGCTCGCGGGCATGTCACCAGCATCACATGCAACTGATGGGCTGAGATGGATGTGGATGGCAGGGAGATATAACTGGCTTCACTACCCAGAGAGACAGGTCCAGGTGACCACATGGACTGAGAGAGGCAATGTGTGACACTGAGTCTCCCTAGAGTTTAAATGCATGAGCTTGACAACCTTTTCACTATCATCCTTAAGAGCCCGCAAACCCGAATTTGCTCTTTAAAATAAAATGCTCCTTAACACTAAATTTGTACACCAAAAACTGTCACCACTAGGGTGCACCACCGGGACTCTTGCTGGTGGCATGAAGTGTCCTCAGTGATATAGCAGGGCTGTTTGCATTTTGAAAATGCTTCCTAATATCGATAGGTCCATATTGTTTACAGACAGTTTGTCCTTATGAGCAGTCTCCTGTAGACTTGTCCTTTCTACTGTCACCACTATATCTCCTCCCGGTCTGTGTAGTCTAGCATAATCACAACGTACCTGACATGACCAGGCAAGCAACTGCATGTCCTACTTCCTGATAGGGTTTAACAAGGCACAACTAGAATGCCATCCAAACTGGAACAAATCTTTAAGAGCAAATGAGGAAGGACATCATTGATTGCAGTGGTCAGGTAGGGTACAGTGGTCAAGCAGTTAGGGTGCTGGACTGTCCTTCAGAGAAACCAGGGTTCAAATCCTTGTGCCAGCCCGGCAGTGATTAGGTATTGGTTTGGCTGCCATGTTGAACCTTTTTCAAAATATTTATGCCAAGCCGACCTTTCTTTCTACGCTGGCATTGAGGGTGCTGGTCACCCTCAATGGGCTCTCTAACATCCCACAGTGAGACTGGACCTACATTAAAGTGCTCTTAAAAGTTGCTTTGTATACTAGAAGGTAAATCATATCTGTTACCATGACTAACATATATCTTTAGGTGTCATTGTTTTTCTGCAGAGCTTGGGGGGCATAAGTCAGAGCATTGCACTCTCAACCAAACAAAAGAAAGATCGTGTGCCACCATGTTGATGTTAATTCATTATACACTGCTCCAGTTCCTCAACTGTATGAATGAGTGCCTGGCTATAGACAGTGGTGGGTATTTGTGTACAAATAGCCTTCATGTATTAACTGCAGCATGGTCGAGATGGTGTTCAAGTAAACAGACGTAGTGTGAATTGTTCTGAGCAGCTCCAAACACTGACTACTACACGATGTCAGAACTTAGCTCTCAGTTTTAACTTTATTAATCTCAATGTGTTACATTAGTCATTTTCAATTAATATTCACTTACAAAATATTTATAAAATGAGGACATTGAGCACTGTTTTGTTAGAAATGGGAAAAACTAACAGGAGACCTACATAATCACTGATACACAACTCCGGCCTGTCACATAATTGCACTCTTTATACGTGCATTCGCTGTTTTTTTTTCAGTTCATCTTTGAATTCTTTTAGACTGCAACTTTATTAATATAAGGCATATCTTTATAACGAGTGCATGCGACATAACAAGGTAACTGGATGCTGACGACACAAGGTCCGAGTTGCATAATGGCACCACCTGGTTTATTAGTTCTGTAGGTTCCCCATTGCACCCAATTAGTGACTTGGGAAGAGACCAAAAAAAGCCTGTAAGTAGCAAACGGAAGGTAGGAGCTTAAATTACTGGAGCAGGAAGACATATAAATAGTGAGAGTTTGACACACCGAAACACACAGACAAGTGAATCAATATCTCCACAAAACCTTCCAACAACCGTCTCATCACCATTGAATATTTACATAATGGGACAACCAACTCAACCTTCTTCATAACTGGGCATTGGCACAATTAAGTAGGCAATCAGTCCAATTAGACAATGGGATAAACATGTAGACATATACTGCTTACAGTCACTCACTGTTCCTATAATGTATGTTAAATAAATTGTCTTACACAAATTATCTTGTTAGTGTTCATCCGACTCTACTCACTGGGAGAATTGATCCTAGCAAGTGATGCATTTAACACAACAGGAATGGTTATTTTGATTGTAACAGACTGCCCATTCTGTTACCCACAGTGTTGTTACGTAGAACTCACTAGTCAGTGCATTCCCATTAGCCACAACATCAACTGGTATGGAAAGTATTCAACCAAACTGCCAGACATACAGAAAAGTATTATATGCCACTGTAATCTGGATGTCGATTTAACCCAGGTACACCATTGTAATCCAGCTACTCCTTTGTAATCCAGGTATTTCTAAGTTGTAATCCAGGTATTCCTTTGTAATCCTTTTGTAACCCTAGTGGTATTCCTTTGTAATCGTGGTGCTCATTTGAAATGGTGGTACTTCTCTGTAATCATGATATTCTTTTGTAACCCAGGTACTCCTCTGTAAATTAGCTAGTTCTTTCTAATGCAGATACTCCTCTTTAATGCAGGTACTCCATTGTAATTCAAGTACTCTGTAATCCTGCTACTCCTTTGTAATAAAGGTACTCATTTGTAAAGCAGTGACTCCTATTTAATGCAAGTACTCGTCTCTAATGAAGGTACTCCTCTTTAATGAAGGTACTCCTCTTTAATGCAGGTACTCCTCTTTAATGAAGGTACTCCTCTCTAATGAAGGTACTCCTCTCTAATGAAGGTACTCCTCTCTAATGAAGGTACTCCTCTCTAATGAAGGTACTCCTCTTTAATGCAGGGACTCCTCTTTAATGAAGGTACTCCTCTCTAATGCACGTACTCCTCTCTAATGAAGATACTCCTCTCTAATGAAGAGCACATTTCATGTTGTCATCTTTGTCTAAACATCTGTCATTTCTATCCATTTAAAAAGTTTTGTATACGAGAACAAGTTTGTAAAATTAATTAAATAGAAATATCATGATTTGTCAGTAAATGTCTTGTCATGTGTCAGTTTGTTAACCTTATTTCTCGCTGACAATATGCTTGGAACACATTCAGACAAACAAAATCATTCACACTTTCACCCTTTGATTTGCTCCGTGTTTTGCAAATACATACCAGTGCAGGTAAACAGAAATCTGAACTGAATTGTTATGCTGATCAATCAATCCTGATCATTATACAATGATGGCGGAAACAAATAAAGAAAAAGAAAACAGACAAAAGTATCAATGTCTTCCCCAGGTATTGGTTCTAGGCACATTCTGCAACTGTAGCAGGTCCACGGGCTAAGTTCCCACCGACACAGCGCAAGTCCCACATTCACTTCAAACAAGGACAAAACCAAATACACTAGAATAAGCTGTGTTGGCTCCTGTTTGAAGACAGAAGCCTCGTGCTGGCAGCAATTTCCTCACAGAAACATGTTACTGAAATACATCTGTACTAACAGAGCTTAATGGAATGAAGGGGTATGGTTCTTGATGAAGCAGGCGAGTGGTAGGCTGGGGGAGTGGTTCATGTCAACGTAGTTGTGGGTGATCAAGAAAAGCAGCTCAGTTGTGTTGAAGAAACAACTCCGCTGAATGCAGACAACCAGAGCTAGAGCGTGGAAACAACTAGTGGTGGTTATGCAGCTTTGATTGAGAACAATATAATTGAGGGAGAGTGATTTATGAATCTTGCTTGCTGACATCTTAAGCCATGCCTGCAGGAGTAATGGCCACCGCTCTTGATAGATTTTTATCTGCGCCAATACTAAATTGTGTGGAAATGTTAATAGCACAGCCCCAAGGACATTCAGGGATTAATATCTTCCGTGACTTGATGGATTACTTATTAACAACCCACTTTGTTGACTTTGAATGACACAACCAACGCAAGTTTCGTGCAGGAAACTTCCAGCTGGCCAGTTCACGTCAGTAGACTAAACTTTTTTTATTTTGCAATGCACTGTGGGTACTCGGGTGTTTCATGAAGACAGATGCGTAATGAAATGAGAGGAGAAGAGAGACGCTGGCAGTCGTGATTCAATGAAGCATTCTGACTGGGAACAAACTGAGGTAAGCTAAGGGGCAGATAACAATGATTAGTATGCAAACAAGGTTTATTCGCTAACCAGATTCCATTTGATGCATGGACTGCATGCTTGATGAGATGGATATTGATTTTTAGTGAAGCTTAAAAGGACTGCACTTTTGTAAGGAATATAAAAAGATGCAGCCCTTAGCTGAGTGTAGCGAAGTGAAATGACGACACCCAAAATGACACAGACTATTGCGAGAGAGACTGAAAGGACACGTAAATGATGGTTCTTGATTGCAGAATCAGAGCTGCCAACGAAGGACAATGAGCCAATCTTTGTCTTTCTAAGAACCAAGCTGAAACGAATAATTACTTCAGCACAGACATTTCTAGTGATTTATGTTGTCAGAAAATGCATTTCCACAGTCATTTCAATTCAATAGGACATCTCTTGAACAAAACAACATAGCATCTTTTGAACAAAGCATCGTAACCCTTGCATGACATTTCTTGAACAAAACAACATGGTCACCGTTTGAACAACACAACAGTGTTTGCTTAGTAATCTCATAAAATGTTTAACTGATAATTTCAAAAACAACAACAAGATGATGGTGTTTACTATCTTTATGAGGATATTATCAAAGATGCAGACAATAGCAACAACAACCTAGCTATGTTCCATTCCATCTTCAGAACTAAAATGTAGATGATTTTGTTTGCTAATCTTCTGAAAAATAACCTGGCAATGTTCAGTATTCAGTAACAAAAACAAAATAGAAATCATTGATAGCTTTCTTGCCGTACAACAATGTTAAAATAATACGTACTAAGGCAGAGAAACATGGGTGACGTTGGTGTGGTAACAACTAATAACAAGTGACTAATGTATACATTCATAGAACAAAAATAATCTGAAAGTGTTTGGTACTAATGGATAAAAACGATACAGCCTCTTTGGTAATTTCGTGGAACAAAAATAACTTGAAATTGTTTCTTAAAAAGCAGGATGTCACCAATGGGAGAAAAAGTGTTACTTCTGCGTGGTCGAGTCAAAACTGAAATGACAGCCATGCAAGAGATCGCTTCCGAATGCGCGGATTCGATGATGAGAAAGCCGGAGTGAGACGGAATAATGGCGAAGTGGCCGTCCAATCATAGCACGGCCAGCTGCACATGTCAGGGAAATGACTCGCAGGCATGCCACATGAACAGTTGGCTCCAGACTATGACAGGAGAAATGAGTGAGGACTCATTCATGCGACGGACGTATTGAAGCAGATATCACCATCCAGATACCAGTGGTAATAAGGTATGCAGCTCCTGGGTTATGTGGGAGGGCAATAAAAGGCAAACAGGCCATTCGTAATCAAAATCAGACATGCCACTGGTAACTTGTGGGCAGGCAGATATTGATACCAGCAGCAACAGACAATGGTAGAATAGTTTCCAACTACAGGGGCGGTATGTTCACTTCACAGAAACTATTACTCATACCAAGGACAGAGTGTTTTATTTCTATCTTCAAGAAAGATATCTTGTTCTGTGATATCTTTGCTATGCAATGCCCCAAACATTCTGGATTATGTCCACTCAAATGTGCTCAGTACAACAAAACAGGTGGCAGGTCATAAGCCTTTGTTGCCTAGAATAGAAATGTGCTGGCTTTCAAACACCGGCTTGGCATAAAACAAACAGTTGTCTGTAAAAAGAAATTAACTGAAAACAATACAACTACATCTTTATACAATGGACGCCTTCACAACTTTCAAGTGAACATGTCCAGAATATACAGGTATCCTCTTTACAACGAACGTCTTCCTCCCACGGACACCAGACAGGTGAACCTGCATAAATGGAACATGTCAGAGTGACTCACCTCATCTGATTCAAAGACGTGGCAGCAGATCTTAGACTGTCTCTTCTGGTGGATGCGACCATCAGCACCTGTTGATACGACCGGACCACGGCGCGCCATCACCACGAGAATGTCACCAATGTCAGCAATGTACGAGATGGTCCTCAAGGAATGGTCCATCATCACCTCCTGAAACAAGCACCTCCTCATGTTTAGATGGTCCTCAGTGAATGGTCTATCATTACCCCCGAAACAAGCCCCTCTGTGTTTTAGATGGTCCTCAGGGAAGGGTCCATCATCACTTGTTGAAACAAGTACCTGAATATTTCAATACAGAATAGAGAATACAACAATTGTGTCTAGAAATTTCATTTTAACTGAGAATTGTGTCAAAAACGTGTTACAACAAAAGACCATGTATTGGTTACAGTGAGACATGTTCATTTGACAACACACAACTGTTGGATGGAAACTAAGACCTGGACAACACATGAGGATACACATTTATTTTGTATATTACTTCTGATCCTCGTTACTTATGTAAGATGTTGACTGACGATAATGTTATGTTACTGCATTAGGCTTTGCAGATAAACTGTGTCAGGGATGACTGGTGTCTAATTGTCAAGACACACGACCAAACAACACAATAGAGAAGTAACTCACAGACAGAGACAATTATAAGACTCCACTTAAGGAATCACGAGAACCTTTTCTTAAGATACATTTTTTTATCAGCCAAAACTTATTAAGTGTATAACTTACATCTTATATGTTAGAACAGAAAAAAATTGGCTTCAATTATTTTTGAGATTTTCCACAAGAACCACCCCTATCAGAATTTCAATAAACTATGACAATTTAAAGTATAACAAGTTAATTAAAGTATGAATCTGTGTTCTCTGCAGAATCACACATAATACAATGTTTCAAGAATAGAATCAAAATGGCTGGAATAGAACAAGAACAAGAATCATACCATATGCTGCATGTGTGTTATTAAAAGGTGCAAGGTGCTGTGGTATCAGTCACTCCCCACTGCCATTCACGACAGCTACAGTGCTGCCACATGGTGAATGGAATAGGAACAAGTCTCCTCAATACACACAGGTGGCCAAGTTAGTCTTTTACAATGTAATTTCACAATTACCGTGCATACTAATTATTACTTGCAACTTCAATAACTGGCTGGGTCATTTCTACAGTTGATACCGTATAACTGTCTAAAACTTAACAATGGTTATATGATTTTCTATGTGTCTCAACCATTTACAAAACCTTTTGCATATCAAACAATACATAGTGCATTCTACAAGTCTACAAAGACATTCTAAAGTGTTCATAACCAAGAACATGTTATACACCTTCTGACGCCGTTGTGTACAATAAAAATGCAGAAATGACAACACAACTATTATTATGTGTGGAACACAAAAACATACCTGCAGATCTGTATTCAGGATCATGATCTTCTCAGTGGAGACAAACAGATCGACCTCTGTGCTGGGTTGAGCCTCTCCTGCTGGTGCCTAGGAACAACAGACACAACAGGTAAACAACAACAACAACAACAACAACAACAACAACAACTATCTGCTAACACATATACCCTCATCTAGTTTAAAATACTACTTCAATTAAGGTAAAGGATGTATTTATACATTTTAAATATTTTGTTTATTTACACATTATAATATTTTAATAATTTAGTATACACTGCTGTATAACATTGGTATCATATTAACTTCTAAGAAACTAAACTTAGTATGGATATAAAACATGGTCTCACATATCTCCGTAAATGAAACAGATTTCAAACTACACTGTACTAGGTACTGGAAATGTTATAAATGACATTTGTATTGAATTAATAAAGTCCATTAATATATCTACAATGTTTCTATTCTAAAAAACAATCAAACCTCAAAATCACATTTTGACAATTTTTTCAACACAGAAACACTTTAAAGAGCAACATATCTGGAGAGATAAGATTACCAGAAGGCATATAACACTTTTCATATAATAATCAAAGTACTTTTTATAAATTCTTTATATAATGCCTAACATATGGCATACACAAAATACATTCCTTTAAAAAATAGCCAAGACTCAAAATACATACAAACAAGAGGAAAAGGAAACATGCATACGGAAAAAACAAGTCAACATGGAATAGCACACTGCGCCACCTAGTGAATGACACAGAACCAATCAAGATGGTTACCATGTACCGCGTGAGTGTGCAAGCTTGTATGCACGCACACATACATGCATGCATGAGTTACGTGTCAACCTAATGTACTCATAGTTGCCGAAAACAAGGAGCCTTGCATGGGATATAAGTGAACAAGACTTGTGGGTTTATTTGCGCCATTTTAAATACATTTTAGAATAAACTAAAACAAAATGAAGGGCGACATGTGTGTGGTAGATAAGCCGTCCATTCCAAGACAAAGCAGCCAGGGATGACACAGGGAAATGATCATCAAGAAACTGACAGTCTCGTTCTGTTAGACACTTGGTGATGATGTCATCAAGTGTCACTATCACTGTGACATCAGACAATCTCCTGTACACCTTAACATTTGTTCACAGGTATACAGTCATTAGTATATATTTGACTGACAAATCATGTGTAGTGCCGATACTCTTATCAGTATGGGTAGTGCATATCTATGAATAAACAGCAACTGGTCAAAGTCAAACCTAAATAATGAATAACTCTGTTGGCAAAGTTCAATCTGAATTTGAATGCAATATGCTGATTAACATATCTCATTTATATCTTGTAAGAATTTTTAAAGAATTTAGGCTAAAAGGTCTACATTTTTACAATACAAACAGATCTGGTTAATGCAAGTCAACATTTGTCACAAACACATAATAAAGATAAAGATAACTTGAGACAAAGTATCAATACATCAGCTGTCACTTCTAAGTTCTTATCTTGGTGAGTTTGTTCAGTGAGACAACTGACAGTGACAGGACACATACGAGTATCGTTTAGTTGACAAGAACAACATGACAAAAAATAGCTGTCCATCAATTTGGTGATTTTGGGTGAAATGCAAATCTTTTACTTTCATCTCTCAACATCCAGTTTAATTTCCTTGACAAACAACCCAAGACTATTAAAGCACACCGGTCATGCACTTCACGCACATCTTACAAACAACAGACCGCATGAGTCATAATAACCTCATTTCATAAAATAACGCTTTCAAAAACTTTGCTTCATTTTCAAAAATAAATTAAAACTGCCGAGGATAATTCCAGAAATGAGGTACCATCTGTAGCTCATTGTCAGCAGAATCAACAGTTTACAATTTTACAGCAGGATGCCCATGTTGTGGCTGGTCACATACATGCTGTGGGGCTGACACCAATAAACAGGATGAGACGAATCAGGATGAACTGATACAAAGGATCACAAGAACATATCTGGGAAACAATGCCTGGGGTCAGTGTGACATTCACAGCAACTGCAACACCTGCGCAATGCAACTGTAATAATAAATAATTAACAATAATGTATAAGTTGTAGCAAGGGTAGGGGAAGTGAAAAGTATGTCGTTCAAGGAAATAAATACATAATATAAAAGGTGCATTATCCAGTGTTCAGGACTGTCCCCAAAAGTGCTTTATACTTCACTCCCTGGCAGATTCAAACACCATCTTGACTTAGTTGATAAGCATTCCAACATGCTGCAATTATTGTGCAAAAACTATACACAAATATCCACCACTGTCTACAGCCAGGTACTCATGCACACCGCTGAGTGAACTGGTACAATGCCCAAGGTTCAAAAAGGCAGCAAGAGGGTTTAACATTTTTGTTATGATGCTGCACTCCACTGCAACATCTCCATTATGGTCAGGCTGCCATTACGAGACATTTCATACGGAAACTTACTATGTGGCATCATATTATTATGAGGGCTCCCACAAACACTGGCTAGTTGACACGCTTACATATGGTATATATATATATATATATATATATATATATATATATATATATATATATATATATATATATATAAGTGCTACGTTAATAGATCTATGATACACAAGCTGTAGTACGTTATTTGGTGTCTTTGTTTTTTGCACAATCAAAGGTGTAGATTAAGATGTTTCATATGTTGCATACATGTGAAAGTCACTATGAGATTACTACTTTTAAAAACAAAACTACTGGAGAAACTGAACAATAAAATAATTTAGAGACTTTTGAAGTGGCTCAAAAGTTGAATAAAATGAATACGTTTCCTCAGAAATAAGAACATTCCTAAAATTGCAAAGTCTAAGAAACAATCAGAAACAATCAGAAACAAAGACCGGTGTTGTCGTCTGACAACAGAATCAAAATAAACTTAATTCTGAGACAGCATGAGGATTTCACAACAAAATGCCACAGTCAAACACAATAGAATCATTTAAAGTTAAATTGGTGAATAGTATGGTAAAATCAAACAAACTGTTGCCGTGGAAAACCAATTAGACAACAGGTGTACACAGGTGAACATAAGACAGTAAGGAGATACAAAATGGTCTTATTTGACTTAAACATGCTAGCAGGTCGCACTGAACACCACAGATATACTAGTACCTGGTATTTTTGGCCAAAATGCAATTTACCGAGGGTCTGGCATTAAATGGAAAGAAACACAAATTACGAGTGTGAAGTGGAAGGTAGGGGGGGAGAAAGGTCATGTGACAGGGGTGACATTTGTAGGCGATGCACGACCACTGACGTCATAACAAAACAGTTAAGCCGCAGATAAGCAACGAATTATAATGAATGATAACCTCTATTACATGTTGTTACAAGTAACTGAATAAATCAATCAATATATATGCATAGAACAAATGTCACACAAAGTTATATACTGTAGAAATCCAGAAATTTAACCAGATAATTACTACAATATGAACTTGAAGCTGTTAACAGCACTAGTTTGGTAGTGGTAATACTACAAGTCTGACATTTCATAACTTGAAATACAACAGCAATCGTAGGAAACAGAGAATGTACACACATTGTGCACATATTGTAGAGTTGGATAACATCACAGCAATGCATGCAAAAACATTTCATAAGAACACATGGGAGATTACGTAAATTAATTAATTAATGAGAACTCTCAATAATGGAATTACCAATAATAAAACCTATCAAACAATTGTTAATATGAAATAAAAATCAGGAGAGTGGCTTCATGTATTTCGGTAATTATATTTCTGACTTACTACCCTGGTATACAGTGACAAGAAAATAAACTGCAATGTAGCCATAACTTATGCTGATTTTTTTTACATTTTGAGCTGAACTACCCCCAACAGTTCATTCATAAACAAGATGTTCTTACATGTCAGTCACAAATTCACTTCTTGCAGTACACTATTTTACTGACTACTATATCCCAATAACCTAACTGATATTCAGTTCAACTGTCTATTTAGTTCATTGTAATTCACTAATAACACTAACTGCAATCAGACATGAACAAATGATTTTGAGAATCCGAGATTTGATGAAAACAATCAAAAATGCTACAGATCAATAAGACGAGGCATGTGAACCTGGATTGTAACCAAAGTGCTGCAAGACATGATTAGGGGTACTTCAGAATAGTCTGGGGTAAGTACGGATCCCCTTTCACTATATCTCAGTACGACAACCTATCTTTACAGAACACTAGAGGTGTGGGGCAACATGCAAGCGTGTACGAGTGCGTGCATGTGTACGTGTGCACAGACGGTACTGATGACATACACAGGTACAGGTACTCCTACACACAGGTACACCTACACACAGGTACACCTACACACAGGTACATCTACATACAGGTACATCTACACGGAGACTTACCGAGGCCTTGGTTAGGGAGAGATGGAGAGAAAGTGGGAGCAGAGGGAGGAAGAATAGAGTTAGGAACAGCTTCAGTGAACACACACTGTTAGACTGCCACAGATAACAAATACACCTGTCTGTCTGTCTGTCTGTCTGTCTGTCTGTCTGTCTGTCTGTCTGTCTGTCTGTCTGTGTGTCACACAACTACACACTAACATACACACCTGTCTGTCTGTCTGAATGAAATGTAAAGATCAGGCTCTAACTGCTCTGTTATGTATAAAAGGCAAGGATCTAACTGCTCAGTCATGTACATAGGTCAGGCTCTAACTGCCTTGTCAAATACCTGTGTTTGTGAAATGTGTCAGCTGCCAAGTACTCCAAACACACACACACACACACACACACACACACACACACACACACACCCACACCCACACCCACCCACACCCACACCCACACACACACCCACCCACACCACACACACACACACACACACACACACACACACACACACACACACACACACACATCTGTTTGATACACACCTGTTAGTCTGTCACATACACTCACTACACTCTCATTATATCACACTGACTACACACTAACTTACACACCTGTCAGTATGCCTCATGACAACTACACACTAATATAGACAAATGACAGTCTGTCACATACAAACTGCATACTTCAGTCTGCTACATACTAACATACATGTCATCTGCCAATCATCAAAATTCCCTGCATACAATACAGATTTGGTAGATTCTGAATTGTAACAGGAATTTACTATTATATATATTTTTTTTTCTATTATATTTGTTTTTTTTCTCCAAGTAAAACAGTCACCAATAAACACTGCAGGTCAAAGAGCAATATTTTGACGCTTTGCATGTATCTCCAACAAAAGTTACGATGAATACGTCGAACAAAGGTCTATATCAAATTACACAAATAGCTTATATAGAATTTGAAGTAACAATACAGCTATTTAAATAAAGAATTGGCATGACTATACACAGGTAACATTGTGTATACTCAGGGAGCCCACCTCATTTCAAGAGTAATCTTGTCCCAAACACCTCACATCTTTTAAATGAAATTTGGTTAGTCTTATTCTGTTGCTACAGCTACAGTTGTGAGTTAAGGTGATTAGTCTTTTTGCAAGCCGACATCTCTTTCCCCAGCCCACATCTCTTTCCCTAGCCCATGTCTCTTTCCCCAACAGTAGGAATAAGCAGGCAGGTGGAACAAGTGTGTATGCTAGTGGCATATCTCATGCAGCTGGTAGTGTCTACAAGTGTTGCCGTCACCAAGTCAGGCATGCTTCAAACCTGCCACGGTAACTAACTATCACACTTCTCTAGGCTATATAACAAACACAATCTCACGCTTACAATACTGTCTCTTTTACCTCAGAATAGTGTATGTCACTTACAATAGTGAGTAAACAGTTCACAAATATTCATCAGCTCTCACAATGTGCAGTCATAACTCATAAGTTGCTCATAACGTTTATGTACATCCATTAGTAGGCAGTGAGGATGTCCACTAAACATGTCACTCGGGGGCGCCACTCTATCACAGTTACCCAAGCCTCCTATAGAGGGAGCCCGTGTCCTACCTTGATCCTGCCGACTGCCTCCTGGGCCTGCATCATGCGCATTGACTTGGATGGGTGGCCGTCAGAGATGAGCTGGGTGGAGCCGAGGTATCGGGCGCGGAACAGAACGCCCTCTATCAACACTGTGTGGTCGTCAGGGTCGTTGATCAACACTGGAAATTATATCATTACACATTGTAAGATACACACTGGATCTTGAAATCTTGAAATGCAAAGAAATTTGGACAACCGACATGTTAAAGATTCTATGGGCAATGTTACATGTCACTGGAGTTGTTTCATGAAACTTGCTTTGAATCCTTGCAGCATACACATGTAGTTTGCTTGCATTGAACTTGTTCTGCAATGTCTTATAATGTTGCAAGTAGTACACTTCCTAAAGATGACTGAATTCCACACTAATCCAATTTTAAATTAAACCTGTGAAATGTGATGCGCTGTTGTCTGGGCGTCTGGGTTTGGTGTGTGTGTCTGTGTGTGTGTGTGTCTGTGTGTCTGTGTGTGTGTGTCTGTGTGTCTGTGTGCTGTGTGCGTGTGTGCGTGTGTGCGTGTGTGCGTGTGTGCGTGTCTGCGTGTCTGCGTGTCTGCGTGTCTGCGTGTCTGCGTGTCTGCGTGTCTGCGTGTATGCGTGTCTCCGTGTCTGTGTCTGTGTATGTTTGCATAGAAAGCAATACAAATCTAAAAACCATTGTCTGTTGTTATGTTCAAACAGCACTCATTCAAAACTTTGCAGTATAAAGCAATATCAAAAATGCCCCTTCTGTGTAACAGATCACAACAGAAGCCTGTGACATAAGTGTGTAAGTGTGCAGATGATGACGCCCCAGTTAGTGTTACCTTAACCTGAACCACAGTGAACTATGTAACAAAAGACACAGAAACCACTGTTGGTTACTTCACCAAAATGTGCTTAAAGAAACATAAACAAACAAAAACAATAAACAGGAAACTGCCCCAACACATATCGAGGGACGTTAGAAGCAGAAAGAGTCTACATGTATCAACTGTGAAACAGAACTACAGGAAACCACAGGTAAAGAAGTGTGGTATCAGAATGAGAGAACTTACCAGGATGGTGAGGACGAGTGGAGAGAGTGAAGCAGTAAGAGAAACAGTACAAGGACATTGGTTAGTTCCTACTACAACTGCCACATACAGTACAAGGACATTGGTTAGTTCCTACTACAACTGGCACAAACAGTACAAGGACATTGGTTAGTTCCTACTACAACTGGCACAAAACAGTACAAGGACATTGGTTAGTTCCTACTACAACTGGCACAAACAGTACAAGGACATTGGTTAGTTCCTACTACAACTGGCACAAACAGTACAAGGACATTGGTTAGTTCCTACTACAACTGGCACAAACAGTACAAGGACATTGGTTAGTTCCTACTACAACTGGCACAAACAGTACAAGGACATTGGTTAGTTCCTACTACAATTGGCACAAACAATACAAGGACATTGGTTAGTTCCTACTACAACTGCCACAAAACAGTACAAGGACATTGGTTAGTTCCTACTACAACTGGCACAAAACAGTACAAGGACATTGGTTAGTTCCTACTACAACTGGCACAAAACAGTACAAGGACATTGGTTAGTTCCTACTACAACTGGCACAAACAGTACAAGGACATTGGTTAGTTCCTACTACAACTGGCACAAACAGTACAAGGACATTGGTTAGTTCCTACTACAACTGGCACAAAACAGTACAAGGACATTGGTTAGTTCCTACTACAACTGGCACAAACAGTACAAGGACATTGGTTAGTTCCTACTACAACTGGCACAAAACAGTACAAGGACATTGGTTAGTTCCTACTACAACTGGCACAAAACAGTACAAGGACATTGGTTAGTTCCTACTACAACTGGCACAAACAGTACAAGGACATTGGTTAGTTCCTACTACAACTGGCACAAACAGTACAAGGACATTGGTTAGTTCCTATTACAACTGGCACAAAACAGTACAAGGACATTGGTTAGTTCCTACTACAACTGGCACAAAACAGTACAAGGACATTGGTTAGTTTACACTACAACTGGCACAAAACAATACAAGGACATTGGTTAGTTCCTATTACAACTGACACAAAACAGTACAAGGACATTGGTTAGTTCCTACTACAACTGGCACAAAACAGTACAAGGAAATACTGGTTAGTTTCTACTACAACTGGCACAAAACAGTACAAGGACATTGGTTAGTTTCTACTACAACTGGCACAAAACAGTACAAGGAAATACTGGTTAGTTTCTACTACAACTGGCACAAAACAGTACAAGGACATTGGTTAGTTTCTACTACAACTGGCACAAAACAGTACAAGGACATTGGTTAGTTCCTACTACAACTGGCACAAAACAGTACAAGGACATTGGTTAGTTCCTACTACAACTGGCACAAAACAGTACAAGGACATTGGTTAGTTCCTACTACAACTGGCACAAAACAGTACAAGGACACTGGTTAGTTCCTACTACAACTGGCACAAAACAGTACAAGGACACTGGTTAGTTCCTACTACAACAGTACAAGGACATTGGCTAGTTTCTACTACAACTGGTACAAAACAGTACAAGGACACTGGTTAGTTCCTACTACAACAGTACAAGGACATTGGCTAGTTTCTACTACAACTGGTACAAAACAGTACAAGGACATTGGCTAGTTTCTACTACAACTGGTACAAAACAGTACAAGGACATTGGTTGGTTTTTACTACAACTGACCACCAGAGAGGGGGGATTTTGGGGTGCAGCTGAGGATGGCAATGTTAGGGTAAGGTTGACATATATGTTTAGGCTACATTTGAGTGAGGGTGGGCAATGTTGGGGCATGGCTGAGATGGTTGGTTGTTTGGTTAAGCTAATTATGTAATTAATACATGACCACGATTGGTAAAACAATTACAACCATTAATTTGATAATTTCCCTACATTAGTGGCATATTAATTGTGCACATTCAGTTATGAAACAACAGTTGTGTTACACATCTGGCTAGCACTGTGTCATGTGTCTGAATTACACACAAGTAGACATAAATAAACTTTGTCTGTTTGGATGTACACATATGTGCGCATTCACACACATGCACTCATGCATGCACACACCTTACCTTCCCTAGTCTTGGAACGCCTTTTTTCGGCCTACAACAACAACAACGAGTGATTTGTACTTACAACTGAGCACTCACATCCACTTCAGTGTGATTAATCATGTACAAAAAATAAAAATAAATGATTATACCCAGATCTGTAAACACAACACACTGTAATTCGCATTCAGTAAAGCCTGCCACTTTACATCATGGTAACACTTGACGATGTTTTTCATCTATGTTCAAAGCACTGTTGTAAAGGTGAAGAATTGAAACCACCCAAACATGTAACAGCACAGAAAACATGATGCTCAATATCACATCTACCTGTGTATACATAATATATATTTCAATAGATATGTAATTATAATATTATATATATATATATATATATATATATACATATATATATATACATTTTCCATACATCGTGTGTGGTCGCTGTGGTGTGTGTGCGTGTGTTCATGCGTGTGTTCATGCGTGCATGCATCGTGTGCATATATGCATTTGTGCATGTGTGCGTGTGTGTGTGTGTGCGTGCGTGCGTGCGTGCTGCGTGCGTGTGTGCGTGCGTGTGAACAGTGTACAATAAGTGCTGCATCTGGCGTACATGTTTTAACATGTGCGTGCGTGTGTTCACATCATGGATTAAGGTTTACAAATTACAGGTGCTGGCATCTAGAGGCCCAAGTCTGTACACTCCTTTTTCAACATTCGGGGTCCTTCAGAGCAACTTCTTAAATTGATAGACTTATGGTGCATGCCAACTGCATGCCACCTTGCATGCAGCATCTTGTCAAAACCACAGGAACTGTGCTTGAGTGGACATAATGTGGTTTGATCCCTACTTCCCTCTGCCCCCCTCCCTCGCTCCCTCACTTGCTCACTCCGTCCCTCACTTCCTCCCTTTCTCCCCTCTGTCCCTCCCTCACTCACTCACACCCTCTCGCCTTCCCTTACTTACCTCCTCCCTCCGTACTTCTGTCCCTCTCTTTGTCCCTTCCGCACATACTCCTTCCATCCCTACATCCCTCATTAGCTCAATTCCTCATCCCTCCTCTCACTCACCTGGGAGCTTCTGTTGACCGGTGGTCGACTCAGCTCTGGGATGTCCACTGGGCCACTGCCCCCATACTGCTTGTCCAGCAAGTCTTCTGTCTCTTCATCCTCAGAGTCATACTCTACAACCACGACCTCAGAGTCAACTCTACAACCATGACCTCAAAGTCATACTCTACAACCACGACCTCAGAGTCAACTCTACAACCACGACCTCAGAGTCAACTCTACAACCATGACCTCAGAGTCAACTCCCAACCCAACCATGACCTCATAGTCATACTCTACAACCATGACCTCAGAGTCAACTCTACAACCATGACCTCAGAGTCAACTCTACAACCATGACCTCCGAGTCAACTCTACAATCATGACCTCAGATCAACTCTACAACCACGACCTCAGAGTCAACTCTACAACCACGACCACATAGTAAACTCTACAACCACGACCTCCAGGTCATCCCACAACCACAACCTCAGAGTCAACTCTACAAACACGACCTCCAAACAATTCTAGAAGTCTTCTCACCTCTGTACTTTACACCCATGACTTTTCACTGTCATACTCTACAACCATGTCCTGTCATCACCATACTCTACAGAAACGTCCTTTTATCTCCATACTCTACAACAACGTCCTCTCATCACCATACTCTCTGCAACAACGTCCACTCATCGCCATACTCTACAACGTCCTCTCATCGCCATACTCTACAACAACGTCCTCTCATCGCCATACTCTACAACGTCCTCTCATCGCCATACTCTACAACAACGTCCTCTCATCGCCATACTCTACAACGTCCTCTCATCGCCATACTCTACAACAACGTCCTCTCATCGCCATACTTTATAAAAACAACCTCGCACTACCAAACCTTAGGTAAAATCATCCTCTAGCTGTGATCTCAACTTGTTAACACACTCATATGTAATACTAAGTGAAACTGATGCTGTTGTTCTCATCAGGCTACAATTGTATGTAGATCTAAAACTTAAATTTTTTGTGTGTGTATGTGTTTGTGTGTATGTGTGTCGCGCGCGCGTGTGCGTGTGTGCGTGTGTGCGTGTGTGCGTGTGTGCGTGTGTGCGTGTGTGCGTGTGTGCATGTGTGCATGTGTGCATGTGTGCATGTGTGTGTGCATACTATTTCCACAAAGGTTATTACTCTTATTTACCAAATGATATAATCAACAGAACAAAACATGTTAGAAAGTTAGTTACTTTACTGGACCAAAGCAAGTTTAAAACCCTGAACACAAAGACATATACTAGTTTGCTTGACCTTTATACAAATACACAATACTTATTGTGGTTGATTCAAGCATATAACATTTAAATTATCATTAAATATACAAGTATTGGACATGCTCAGACAGGTCTGTCTCTCTCAGAATCAGTTCCACCATTGCTGCTCATGCAATCAAACTACTTTATCTACACATGCCATGGTTTTCATGCGTGTCATGCAGAAAATACAAACATTGATCAAGAGTTTACATAGTATATCGTCGATGATGCATGCATGCTGCAAAGTAGATGCAAATCAACATAATGTGTTTAACCTTGCATGCATGTTACATGTTTACCACAGATAATTATGTTTAAGTTAAAGTTGATGATGACACTTTAAAACCTAACAATAACTGACAACTTGTACTTGGGGTGTACACAGAAAATTGTATTATCACATATAACTAGAAAAACCATAACACAATGTGAAATATGTTATCCTGCAAAAACCTGTGTTACAATAATTACTAGGACGTCTAGTTGGCAACATGACTGATTTGCTATTGGGTGGTTGTTTTAATGACAGAATGAGATGACACTGTGAGAGAATCCATGTCAACGCTGTGACACTTGTGTCTAGTCACACATGGACATGCACAGTGATGGTGTGAGACAGCACTTAGTGCAATACATACTGTAGTACATACTGTAGTACATACTGTAGTACATACTGTAGTACATACTGTAGTACATACTGTAGTACATACTGTAGTACATACTGTAGTACATACTGTAGTACATACTGTAGTACATACTGTAGTACATACTGTAGTACATACTGTAGTACATGATTCAGCACAAAATGAAGCAAAGTCCAGAACATCCTGCAACTCATAGAGCAACACACGGCACACTGCAAATGTTGAACACATGGTGCAGAGCATGTTGCAGCAGAGTGTAATATATAGTGCAGCACACAGTGCAACACACAGCAGCACACAGTACAACACACAACAGCACAGTGCAGCACACAGTACAACACACAACAGCACACAGTACAACACACAACAGCACAGTGCAGCACACAGTACAACACACAGCAGCACACAGTACAACACACAACAGCACAGTGCAGCACACAGTACAACACACAAGCAGCACAGTGCAGTACACAGTACAACACACAGCAGCATAGTGCAGTACACAGTACAACACTAAGCAGCATAGTGCAGCACACCATGTAACACAACACAACTAGAATCATACTTAGTGCTGTGCATCATTCAAGGCTTTGTCCTGCATAAACCAGACTCATGATTCCAATTACAATGACTGATTTGATACTAAATTAACAACAGTGTAGTCTGTGCCACTGGGAATACTTAAAATCAACAATCATTCAAATCATATCAAAGAAATTAACATAGTGAACATACACAAAACAAAATATGCAGCTATTGTAAGCATAGAAAACAGCGTGGTAATAAGTGTTGGCAAATAAACTGTACAGCCACAGACTGAAATAAAACAAAATCACCACCACAAGAGAATGAAGAAGAGACCACAAAGAGACCGCAGTAGAAAGCACAGATCTTACACATGAAGCATGCAGAAAGCAGAAGGGAGACAGTCTCTACGCCATTGACTAGTGTCTGCACCACGTATGACGACACCCACCACCTCTATCGCACACGACAGTGAATGAAACACCTGTGTACCTCCGTCTCCCAGCTGCCGTATGTACGTGTTCACCTTCCCTACTTCTTCCGAACTCCGACTCTGATCACTGTAGCTCCCCCTGTGGGCATTCCTCTCCCCGGCGATGTCACCCGAACTGACGCTCCGAGTCTGACTCATAGATGGCGATTCTGGGAAAGTGTCATGCTGCTGATAACTACGCTGTGACGAACGTGACACATTGCGTTCGTCCTTGACGTTATCCGTATAGGGAGTGGACCCCACTGCCACGGCCCCGCCCGGGTAACACTCC
Source organism: Ridgeia piscesae (assembly GCA_025642075.2). NCBI lineage: Eukaryota > Metazoa > Annelida > Polychaeta > Sabellida > Siboglinidae > Ridgeia > Ridgeia piscesae. Next base: position 69,847 of record JAODUO010000531.1, read on the forward strand.
CGGTTCAAGTTTGGGTCGCTCCTTGACATTTTCGGGCTCTGCTGCTGTGGACGTCTTTCCTCACTGTGACCGTGGTAACGATCAGACACGGCCTTGAAGTACGCGTAATCGACGGGGTCGTCAGAGGCAACCGCCGCATACCTTTTACCCTTATTCCGACGACGTGTGTGAGCCACTAGATGGCGATCATGTTCCGTACTTTCGTCATCGGAATCATAACCTAGAAAGAAGAACTTGTTAGAAACGTCATGCAATTTAACAATGAGGCTCCCATCGACAGCAAGCCCCTACGAAACTCCGTTGTATATTTCTGTGTAAATTCTGCAGCCGTTTTCAACGTACCATACTTACCCATGTCAAACTAGAATTTACTAAATCATCAAATATGTGAAAAATCTAATGTTCTGTTACTTAATATATTTTGACAATGACATATTCCTAGATTCCTGCTGCAACACAATGAAGAAATAGGACAGGTGTTGGTTACATAAACGCTACAAGGGCAAAGAAAAACCTGCAGGGCACTGTGACTGTGTTAGTTTAATTGTGTTGTCTGGGAATGACTCCCTGGGTAGGTGACATCCACCAGGGACCAGTGGTGTGAAGGCTTCAGTCTCTGCCTCAATAAATATCACAGTAGCTAGGTCTCTGAAGAGTCCATGTTATATGGCCGACTCCACGCAGCCACAGATGTACTGACGCCTGACAATGAACAAGACTTGGCAAGTGAAATGCACGAACAATCGTAAATTCTTCATAGGAAAAACGAGTCAAGAATGTATCAAAAGAATCAGGATGAAATAACCTGTAAACACAGTTGAACCTCACTTTATGGTCACCTTGGAATTAAGGTCAAGGGATTATACAAAATTTGTAATTTAATTACTTTTCTAACAATAAAGCATATCAAATTAGTCTTGCTTGTACAGCCACATCACAATTCAGTTCACTTTGGAAAGTTCCGAGGGTGACCTTAATAGTGAGGTCTTCCCGAGGGTGACCTTAATAGTGAGGTCTTCCCGAGGGTGACCTTAATAGTCCCAATAGTGACATTAACAGTGATGTCTTCCCGATGGTGAGATATCCCAAGGTTGACGTTAATAGTATTCTCACTGCATCAATGGAAAAGGTCAGTTCTCACATTTAAAGCAGTATCCACTATCAAGCTGAACTCATAGTCCAATCCTCTTAACTCCTAGACCAGCTCAGGGAAGAATTCAGCTATGTCACGATTACAGCACAAAAGTTATTTGTTCACACATATCCACCCCAGTCAATACAACAGGGTATTAATTTGTATGACAATATAATGCCCCAACCTCTGAAACAGAAGTAAACTGATTCTAACCCAGTGTTACTCTCATCGGGTCTCAATCATACTGCACGTACACATTTAGCAAGTTATCCTGGCGATGCAAAATTTATTCACATTTCCTATCAATGACATACACAAATCATAACATAAAGAGACCAAAGCTGTGTGCAATGAAATCCATGAGTATGTTACAACCGTATGGCCAACAAAATAGGTATAAGCTTACTGTATAAAACCATAGTAAAACAAAGCGTGTTTTAAATGCGAAAAACAGTTGTAACTTCAAAATGCATCAGCCAGAAATCAAACCTTACGCGGTAGATTAATAACAAGTTGTCAGATTGTCAACAAATTTGTCGGACAATACTGGCATTAGCATATCATGCAGATATTAATGTTAGTGAACATCTACGTAAGAGTTAGCTGAACACAAACATGCCTGCAGTGGTTGTCTATGCGAGAGGTAATGAGGGAGAACTAACCTTTTGGTGCCCTGTAAGCCTTCCCGTCGTTGCGTGTATACTGGTACTGCAGTAGGGATTCATCCTCATCCTCGATGTGATAAACTGACAAACAAGAAACATATAAAACACGTCTTCCTCATGCAACAAGAAACATTCTTTGAGCATTCTTGAAATATAATAAATAATAATAAAGCTTTATTTGCCATTGTTATAATGATGGGTGCTATAGAAATTAATTCAGACGACCAGTCGATCTTTTTCGGTGTAGCTAGAATAAAATTAGTAATATGAAACACTCAGAAAAAGCAACTTTCTTCTGACAATCCTGGACATTTCCAGGATTGTTTTAGGCTATGACATTGGGCTACAGGTGTCAACACCTGTGATCAGTAAATCAATGACTACTATGGTCCATTTCATTGCAAAATGGTTCACCAATGATTTACAGGCTAGAATTCATGTGGGAGTACCTGGCAGTCTCACTTAACTAGCTCTTGCTCGAATGTTATCCTTGTGAGGGGATAACAAGTGCTGCCACCACACAGAGCCTACGTAATCGAGACTAATCCTGCCATAATCCCTGCTTCATAAACAACTACAAATTTGTATTTTATTTTGGTGTCAATATAAGTTTAATGATGAATACTTTAATATTATAGTATTATCTAATAAAAGAATATCCTTATTTTAGTTTTTATTTCACAGTTGACCCGACAACCAATCAGCGTCTTTACCCTATTCTGGGTTAAGGCTGCCCTGGTGGCCACATTGGCAGGGCATTAATCTCAATGGGTCACCTCACAGAGCCTCTGCCACCCCACAGAGCCTGCCTGTAATGTGGGAGTTGATCAAAGGAAATACCCTACAGGGTATTATCCCCATCTCACCTTTCTCCGCTTCCCGTTCACGGTACACATCCTCCCGCTGTATATGTAATGCATTGTGGGCCTTGCGAAGCGCTTCCTGGTTGTTCTGCTTCGGAGCGAAGTTGTCCCTGTTGAAGCAGAAACAGACATCACAGACTGGTCCAACCAACGTTCAGAAATGAACAGTGACACATTTCATTCACGAAAGCATAACTATATTTGTATTATATACATTACATAGTCTTTTATTGTAATATTCATAATGTTGCTATGTTGCTATTTGTGTAGGTGACATGATGGTGGATTATTTGGACACACACAGTAATGACTGTATATATATATATATATATATATATATATATATATATATATATATATACAAGCAATACACAATTTCTGGGAATTCTAGTACAATGACCTGTCCAATCAATCACACAATGGTTTTGTATATTCGAATATTTGCTTCTCCCACCCCAAACACTGCTTGTAACATGAGCAGCGTGGCTGAAATCACACAAAATTATTATTTGACCGGAGGCCAACCACCCTCCTCATCGGCAATTTCTTTGGCTGATGTTAAAAGATGAGTTTTTGAAAGGGATGTGCCGGGGTAGAGAAGACCTGGTACTGATGTAATCAGCCGCAGTGACCCTTGGCACGCAGGGATGCAGTATAGTACCTTGTCTGATCATACAGGCAACAATAACACTTTAGTGAGGCTTGAGACAATGATACAGCACAGACAAGTGGCAGGGAACAGAAGAGAGAATCTAGCAGCAAGTAGAAGACTGAAGACAGAATGACATCTCTGGTGTCTTCAGGACAGCAACATGTATGGGTACAGCAGAGCATTCTAACCCCTCCATCACAGACAAAGATGACACTCTAACGCATTTGTATCATATAAAGGTCAGACTCTAACTGCTCAGACTTGTACAAAGGTCAGACTCTATAACCACTCAGTCAATGAATCAAATATAAAGATCAGGCTCTAACTGCCTTGTCAAACACTGAAAAACACACACACATACAAACACACACACACACACACACACACACACACACACACACACACACACACACACACACACACACACACACACACACACACACACAACACACACAACACACAACACACACACACACACACACAACACACACAACACACACACACACAACACACACACACAAACACACAAACAAAACACACACACACACACACACACACACACACACACACACACACACACACACACACACACACACACACAACAAACACACAACACACAAACACACAAACACACAAACACACAAACACACAAACACACAAACACACAAACACACACACACACACATACAAACATACAAACACACACACAGTGCACACACACCACAGTTAGTTGGTTCAGCAGGTTCTCGGATTTAGACGAGCCACATCTGTCCACTGTAAGTGTAACCTCTACATAAATATTTAACAGGGCCTTCTCCAAGTACAAATACATGCTAGGTGCATCCTAATTCTCATGCTTCTTAGTCATGGTTATAACCTCACCACGTTTCAGCACTTTATATTTCTGATAATTGTTTCATGATATCAAAGCAAGTGTTTGGTGGGTCCTTGTCACTTCTGTAGGTAGATTAATTCATAATCATATAATACATTATACATTACAATGACACAAGACATGTTTCACTTACTATCCTTATATTAATGATTATATACGCTACAAGACACACAACACAATATTGCATACATCTTGCTGTATGTAAACCACCCATTTTCAGTGGACTGCAGTTGCCATAGCAACATCAAATTCCCACTGGTTGTTCTTGTCCAAACTCCACAACAAACGCTCCGCACGGTTCACAAGGGATCCCACTGATGGAGTCATCCATCAGAGGGTCCCAATGTCAGCTGCTCTCATCCAACCCAATACACAGTGTACCAACTGACATGTACTGACTGACATATACCACCGACATGAGAAACGCTGCCAATGCAGGTACTGATCAATAGAGAAACTGTCTATAGACTGCCTGTATAGCACCAGCAATCTATCATGTTTAGCTTGATAGCTGTAAAATGATTCTACACTTGTATTCCTGGACCGAGATGCCAGTGTCACTGCAACTGGGCGGATCATGGATCCACCCAAGACATGGTCAAACCTCACTATGCGGTCACCTCCACAATACAGCCACCTCATAATTGTGGTCACCTTCGAAGAGGCCCAACATTATTTCTGGAAAAGGAAAGGAGATTAGTATCGCTACAATGGTCACCTTGCCATTCGTATCCTTAATAGTGAAATTCCACTGCACTTGGATTAATGGATCAGACTAAGAACTATTGAGAATGTGTCTCTGACGAATGTGACAACTGCCAATAATGCTGATATTATGTGACAGTTGTGTATATATTTAACTATCTTTCTGATTCTATATTTAAACAAATTATTTTAGATTTATTTTATATTATATTTTAATACTTATTATGTCTATTACCTTGTGTAAGATTATGTTTTATATACATGTATATTTTATCTATTTGTTTTTATGCATTTATTGTTATTATTTTTATCCATCTTTTTTACATGTATGTACATATGGACTGGCTCTGAAATAAAACATTCATTCATAACTAATAAATTTTAATGCTGACATATGACACTGCCAGTAAAACATATGACACTGCCAGTAAGACATATGACACTGACAGTAAGACATATGACACTGCCAGTAAGACATATGACACTGCCAGTAAGACATATGACACTGCCAGTAAGACATATGACACTGCCAGTAATCCTGACATGTCACTGATATCAGTACATTAAAAAATTACACTGTAGGCAGTAGCTAGTTTTTTAGCTACTGATTCTGAAGACTGCAATACTGTTTAATGCAGCTATGACCAATAATGCTCCAGGCTACATTCCATGCTGATGACAACAGGTTAGCTAGAAGAGAAGGACAGTGGGGGCTGACAGAAATATAAGTGTCAAAGTGTGGCTTCCATGAATGAGCTCTGAAATTGTCAGTTTGAACAAAGACTCCAGGGTAATCTGCACAATAATGTGCCTTCTAACTAAGGTCAGTTTGCAACTGAGAAGTCTTTGTGTTCTGCAGTTGATAAGATCACAGGAATGGAACAGGAATCTGTGAGACTTGTGCATTATCTGTGATATCTGAACCCCACATCTTTTGTGACAGATGTCCACCCATTCCATTGTTCACATACTCCTGATACTGACCACCACTGTTCTGGCCACCACTGCATTGACCACTAGTATACTGACCACCACTGCATTGACCACCACTGTACTGACCACCTAGCTATTGCCCACCACTGTACTGACCACCACTGTACTAGCCACCTATCTATTGACCACCCCTGTATTGACCAGCAATTGTACTGGCCAACACTCTTCTGACCAACTCTGTACTGACCACTACTCTACAGACTACTACTGTACTGACCACTACTATACTGACCTCTCTGTGATCTCTACAGACTATACTGACCACTACTGTACTGAAGTCAGGCTGTTGACCACTGGTCACTGAACTAACTACCCGTAAGCTAACCATCATAGACTGACCACTACTGTGAGACAGACTGCAGACATTGTAGTTACACAATACAGCTATGAATGACAGTACCATTGGAGTAAACACAACACTGCTTAGAACAAACTGAAGCAAAGGTCTATACTAATATTGATCAACCATCACAACTTTATCACTTGATGACAGTAAACACACATCTGATACACCAGCTACCCGATACATGTCTCAGTGACATCAAGGCCAGGGTTTATTCGACCAGTGTCTGTTTGTGCAAGAAGCAAAGCCCCTGCCCTAATCTCTACCACAGTTCTCCATCACTACTCACTTCACACTCACAATGAAGACATCTCTAGAGAATCTGGCTCCATTAACTGTCAGCATTAACCTGGCTTCACTTCCAAATGATGCACACTAACAGTTATAATCAAATCCTCTACGAAGGGATGATTGTCACTCACAGCCAGTAATGTAATAAGTATAATCCTGCCACTGCCCAGATATTGTGCAGGTTTAACAAGCCCCTCTAAAGTCCACAATCAAGCTATCACTGAACCTTATGTTAATACTGTTCTCCTTGACAGGTTTCACCTTGAGCACAAAACATTCAGGGGTTAATCTATGGCACCATGAGTGTAAAGTAACCACAGTATTTTTTTCTCACAAATATCCTGCACATCAAAGGTTCTTGGTAGTTTTCAGGGTGACTTTTTTGCAATGTAAAATGTACCTTAACATTCGTAGAAACCACACGTGGGCAGCAAATACTCCAGGAAACTGGCTCTTGCTTTGTAACATGAAGTTAGATGCTGAACAACAGACACATGTCTACACTCACACTAGTAGCAATATCATCTGGCAACCCTCACTATCACAGATGAACGTGAACTTTGTTTTCTCTCAGACTTTGTCATTTAAAAAAATACAATGCATATTGCCATTGTGGTGATTGTGTCAGATGTGTAATACTCATCTCATATATATATATATATATATATATATATATATATATATATATTATACATTATATATAAAATAATATATATATATATATATATATATATATTTTATATATCATAATATATATTATATATTGCCATTATGTGATAAGAAATATTTTTATGCCCGAATTGGCGTTTTCAGCCATATCCGGACATATCGCCTACATGTGACAGACCATCATCCCCCAAAAACCATTTAAGCATGTTATTTCTTTGTTCTTGACTATTTTTAAGTGTCAGTAATCTCAGAATGAAGCTCATTTATTTTTATTAATCATAATTGATGACGTAATTTTTTTTACTTTTATTATTTATTAGATTTATTTATGATTTTTTGTAATAAATAACAAGGTTTTACAAAGTGTTTCTAATCAGGAGATATTTCCATACTTTTTTATATTGTAATTATCAATGTCATTTACATATATTAGTAATTATTTTTATATCTTATTTATTATGGTTGTTTTAGTATGTTATATTTGTCATTTCTGTCAATGTCTGTCATGTGTATGTCAAGGACCACAATGGAAATAAGTGCGTGCACTTTTTGTGTTATCCGAATATTTAAATGTACCTTGTATTTATATATTATGCATATGTGTACAATGTTTTACATTTTATATTAAATAAATAAATCAATCAATCATACTATATCAATCAAAACCTGTGGTCTACACTGTATTATATACTAGTATCACTCTGCTACCAAGCCGGCAATGAAATAATGACCTGTCCCTTCTCACATCCAACCACACCGTCCCACACTGCAGCAAGTCCTATTACACCAGTAACATTATCTCAGCCAACTTAACAAGAGCTACTGGGTAATCTGACTGGCTATCACAGCACCACTGGCACATTCAGGTTACAGCAGACCATTCATGGACACTGCAGGACAGCACAGCACAGACACAAGCAAAACACTACATTGAAAGGAAGTGTACATTAGATACTGGGGTGCTGTTTTAACAGTTAAATTACACTGCATTCATATCTGATATTCACCAGTCTTGAAAACTAGTGTGTCATCTCCTTTGAAGGTATCTTGTGTCAAGGCAGACAAGCCAGTAGGTGACCAAGACTCAATGCTGTCATTCACCTGCTTGGTGCCTGTTGCACAGGAATACGACTCATCTTATCTTGTCACTTGTCAGAGGACCAGGACAAAATTAGTAATGTAATAGATGGATGTCTGTGAGTCAATGGTCTGGTGCTTGCTTTGTGACTAGAAGGTACTGAGTTCAAATGCTAGGCCAGTGGCCAAACCAGCTGTTTCATAACCACTGGGTACAGCTTGGCCACTCCCTTAGGCTTAGCTTCTGAGGAAGACAGCTGGAAGTACACACGTCTCTGTCGGGTGAGACCCAAAAAGGATCTTCTACCTAGATCCCAGAGAAAGCACTACATATATACGTGCTCCATGTTGAGTGAGGACATATGCATGGTGCTTAGCTCAGCAAAAGGACACCAGGTGGCAGGGCTAACCATAACCATAACAGGACTTTAGGACCAACTTCGATTGGCCTATTTGGGTTACTTGCGTAACCCTAACGTGGTATCCGGTTTATGGTAATTTATACTGAGCAAGCAGTACTACGATAGTAATCCAAGTGAACAGTGATGATTGTGATCACAGATAAACCCCTTATGTAAATAAATTAAACTACCGGTAATCAGTTGTTCAGTGTGTAAATTGTGATGTTCGTCTTCTTGTCTTGGTCTTAAATTACAATACATAGAATGTGGTGGTGACTTTAACATAGTATAATAAATGCATATTTAAATGATTGTGTCGCATAATGTTTAATTAAGTTCTTGTGTAGTAGGACCTACATTCCCAATTGGCTGTCATTGCTAATGACGTCAGTTACTCAAGTGAATCCTCTCCAAACTGTGCTTCCCTCGGGGAGCGGCATTGAACATTCACCTTGTTTATCTAGGTCAAGAAGAGTTACATGAGCAAGTGATCTTGGATGTTCGATTGGTACTCGGGTTACTCAGGCTACTCGCGTAGCTCAATCGAAGTCGGCCTAAGTATCAGCACTATCTTTACAATTACTATTTTCTCGAAAGCAACATTATACATACGTCACCAATGATAATAATCTTTGGACTGTGGAAACTCTGTGTTATTCCCCCACGCTTCAAGGTGTGCATGAAAATAAGCCTGTTCAACCGAGTGTTCACATTAATAATAATATTACATAATATAGGGATATGCACATGCATGCGTGCGTGCATGTGCATGCGATTACAATTACATGGAGTCCAGTTGTGATTTGCATCAGAAGAACACTACACCGCAATGTTCAGTGCTGATGTTTCCTCACTGTAATATCAAGTCATATAGTGTAAAAAACAACTTTGTAGACAAAGATCAAACCTCTCAGGATTACTATCAAACGAATAAGGAATGAACTAGCAGATGGTGCTTCATGTGTGGCCACTGGTGTCACATGTCGCAGTAAATATCACCTGTCACAGATGTAACTTGACACGTTCTGAAAGTGCAACATGTTTAACCTTTAATGTAAGTCTCTTGAAAATTTGATGCACACCAAAAACAAAGGCACCTGTCCAAATGCTAGTGGTTCACTTCAATCAAACGACCACACGCTGGTGATGTCTTATGGAAGGATCTGAAAAGAACACTCCATATCTAAGACATCAATAATTCATTTACTAGATCTACTTTATGTGGACTTATTGTTGGTCTGTGCCGTTTCACAGAAAACCAAACATTACAGAAATATTTTGTAGCACATCATCTTGAACCAAGTGATGCAAATTTACTGTTTGGAATCAGAACAGCGTGGAGTTCTGGGTAGTATATAAAATGTTATCCTAATGAATATACATATATTGAAACTTCTTGCTTCATATTTATGGTTGCTGATTTGAACATAATAAAAAATATTAAGTTTTTGATTTGCTCATAATTATTAATTAATGCTTGCCATCTTGGATTGCTCTTGAAAAAGGAACAATATTGGGAAATTCAATAATTGTTTAATTTCCTTCTTTGGATCATACTAAATCATGTAAAGTCTACCAATGTTATTATCTGCAAAAACAATTACATGTATAACCAAATTTAGATGTATATATATATATATTATATATATATATATATATATATATATATCATTATATATTATTATATATCATTATATATCATTAATTATGACTTGTCATGAGCAAACCAAACTGATTTCTTACATTTGGCTTTGTAAAACAAGATCTTTTGGAAATTCCACAGATGCATCATTCTGACAACACACATACGCACACGCACACGCACACGCACACGCACACGCACACGCACACGCACACGCACACGCACACGCACACGCACACGCACACGCATGCTGTTTATGCTGTAAAAGCACCCAACATGACATGATTGATGTGACAATGGTCAAAGGTGTCAGGTTAATTGTGACATCTGTGAAAGATTAGTAGGAAGGATCTCATCCCAAAGGACAGACAAGAACACAGACAGCAGTCCCTGTGTCTGGCTAAGACAATTAGAAACACACAGGCCTTGTAAATCGAATAGTCACAACTGTAGGCAACTGACTGTGCAACAATCAGGCCAACCCAGTCTCCAGAGACAACGGGAGGGAGATGTGGGAAGTGGTGAGCCTGGGATACATGCAGAAGGGCAGGAGGAGGGAGAGACACATAGGAAGAAGAATACAGTTTGCTGATACCATAATGTGATTTATCAAAGTGCTTCCTACTCATTGCCCAGTTCTCCAGAAAACACACTGACTTGTCAGTTGACCAGTTTTCTTGTATTTTCGATATTATTCTGTTATTGCAGTGTTTCTGCTGAGTAAAATTATCCACAGGGTGTTAAGGTGAGCTGAGCAAGTGTTGAAGGCGTGGTGTGATCCTACGAGGATCTCACCCCTGGAACTATGTTTAAAACTAGCTTCCAAATGGTGCATTATGAAGTGTGTTTTAACGTATTGCCTGGCACATAGTGGGGGAAGAAATAAGAAATTACAAGTTAGCACGTAAACATATTTGTTACTTGTAAGTATTCAGCAAGGACACATAGCATATTTCACCATATTTTGGGCTGGGTGGCTTACAAAAACAGTGAGGTGGCCCACCTTGCTTGTCATATAGCAGGGGAAACACTGTTAGTAATGTTACTTTTATATTGTTTGGACTTTGGTGGAAGATTCTAGCATTATCAATTGATGACATCAAACTACCATATGAAATAACAGTTTAGCTGAAGAAAACATTTCAAAACTTGTTCACTGGTATGCTATCCAACACTACTAACAGTGATCATAACTGCAACTAAATAAGAAGAGGTGACCTACCGTCTGACCCAGACAGGGTCTTCTTCCACCAATTCAGGCTGTCCAGGCATTCCCTCTGGCTGCGCTGTCTTGCTCCTCTCGATGGCAGACTGGATGTCACGGATGGCCGAATCCAAGGCCCGTCTGCGGCGCCCAAACGTCTCCTCATGGTATGGCGAGGGAGGACCATTGCCATCAGCCATCTGCTGTTGTAGGTCTATGTCGGCCTTGCAGCGTTGCTTCAGTATGTCGGCTGGCTGTGGCATGGCGTCGTGGGCTAACGTTTCCTCGACGTCGCTTGTCTGACTGCTAGAGAGGCCATCCTCGACAGCCGGCATTCCGCTGAGCGACGATGACTTTCCTTCCTCCGAGATGACACTCTCCACCTCTGCGCTGTCACACTCGGTTGCCTCCGGGGACAGCGTGAACTGCTTGTGTTCGTCGCTCTGCGCTTGGTCACTGCTGCCAGTCAGCGATATCTCCGTCAGTAAGTCCTCGTTGAGCATCCCGGCGACAAGACCATTGCTAGGTGGCACCCCGGGTTGTCTGGTCTGCTTCGCAGGGGACGTTTCACGACTCATGTCGAGAGGATACCCAGCCTGCCCGTCAACAGCGGCATCCGGATGGTTGACCGAATTGTTCGAGTACGCGAGCCTCATTCCAACATACGAACTGCCTTGCTGGATGCGTGCATACTTCACGTAATCGTATTCGTTCTCAACATCGATGCTCTGTTCAAGTGATGCAAGGTCCAAACCTGCATCGTCCATCCTCCTGTCTATTCCATCAGTGCTCACTAATGGTGGCACTGAACCATTCTGACATTGCTGGTCGAAGAATTTCTGTGCACTAATGACAGAGGCATCTAGTGGCTGTTCATCGCGCTCTGAACTCGAACTGTCGCGGTCCATGAACTCGGCAACGGCATCTGGCAGTCGGCGTGCCAGCCCAGGCGACTTCTTCTTCATCTTGGGCATGTTAGCTTGTACTAGCATGTTACTGGTGAGGAGGGAAGCAACGGCCGGGGCCTCGCCATAGTTCTTTACCTCATTCACATTCGGTATGTTATTTCTGATCTCAAGACTGTTACGTTTCTTCAGTGTAGTTTCTCTTGACGATGCGACTTCCTCGTCGGGGCTCCGCAGCAGTAAATCGGTCTTACTAAAGTCGCCGTCGGAGACATTACCGGACATCGACACCAGGGGATGCTGCTGGTGACCTGTGACCTGCTGGCCGGGTATCACGGCGTCACGTTCGCTGGATTTCCACGTGCCGTTCTCCTGCAAAGGACCATGGGAAGGACGATCACTGTAGGGAGCATAGGTGTTAGTAGCGTTGTTAGTAGCACTGCACATCCCTCCACCACTACTGCACCCACTGCCACTGATGTTAGTAGCACACACGTCATCACAACAGTTCTTGTCCGCCTCACACAACATCTTAGTTCGTCGCTTCATCGTGCCTGTATTCACCTCATCTGTCTCGTCGCCCACTGCCATGTCAACGTTATCGTATCCTGGCGACAGTACTGGCCGTGGTTCCAGATCATCATCCAAGCGGCTATCGAAATCAGCCGAGTCTGCAAACTCGTTCTGCGGTGAAATGCTGCTCTCAGACAGACTGTCGCGACGGTACCGGATCCCAATGGACTCTGGGTTGTCCAGAATGATGTTCTGGAAGGACAGACTACTTACGTCACTGGCGCGACACGAACCCCCATCCCCAAAGTTCACCTCCAAACTTACGTTGTCGTCGATAAACTCCGACAGGTTGTCATTGACCTCATCTAGGTCATCGGCAGCCGCTGCGCCCAGAAAGTCGGGGTCGTCATTTTCGTCGGGTCCATCATCAAACTGTTCTACCTTAGCTCTGTCGTCCAGTGGCTCGCCAGATCCCAGGGAGGCGGCACAGACTTTCTCAACTATTTCCTCTGCCAGTGACATTGTCGTGACTGCCACACATGCCAGGGACGTTGGCTTCACACCTCACTGCTGCCACCTGCAGGAACAACACAACACTAGTAATTAAAATTACTTTCGTCACACACAGGCTACGAGACTCAATCTCATCCTGGAGAATTAAAATTGTTAACATGACTAGTAGTGTACACAATTGTTGACAATGGTAGTTTATCAACAAATTAATTGCTCTGTAATTACTGTACTCATGTTCTGACTGCACCCATGAAAGATGTGCTTAAATCATAATTTAAACTGTATACAGAAACGTTATACTGCTTATTGCTTTCAGTTGCTGAGATAAACTTTACATTAGACAAATAATAAAAAAAAATAAAAAAATAAAGAATGTATAATTTATAGTTGGACATTTTTCAACGTAGTACATTTCAGGCGTTGATTTGGTGAAATAGTTACACAGATAGTCCATCTTTCATGAAGACTGAACTAAAAACATCACACTGGTTATTTTTGTTCCTTCCGTCTGAACACATTTGAATGATACTTAAGTCCTAATTAAATATTTTAAGTTACAGTAAATAACATAGTTTATATCTTAGTGATTTTATATCTCAGCATTTTCATGTCTACTGTGTCCTAGTGATACTAGACTGGTTTTGTTTTAGTTAATGTCATATTACCAAAACTGGCATGTTGCCACAATTTATAACTACACAAACCAGACTCTCCTATATGCGAGTTACATTCACCTTAAAAGAAACTAATCTTCAATACTTCTAATATGTCACTCGTACAAGGAGAATGTTGCATGACAGACAACCATGAAATGTCTTCAAGACGAGATTACTTACAAACTTCAACCATTATTCATGACTTTTAGTGTTAAATAAAATATACACGTGTAACAAGAAACATCTGTGGCCTGAAATGCAAACCCACCCACAACACATCATGGCACCCAATACCTGGAGGATGACTAAATCTCTAAGTTATAACATCACCACTTCACATCACCAGCCAGAAATAAATTGTTCCCAATGTCCCATTTTTTGGACACCTGTTGTTTGTATGTGCCCAAATGCATACATAATAACAGTGACTATGTCTTCTGACACCAACAATTACTATTGTTGTGCATTGTTTTTTGACAGCTGTGAACTGCGTTATTTTGTTCGCGTCTGAGCACAGTTCTTACTGTAAATAAATTTTAAAACATGCATGTTCACACCTAACGCCTACTCAGGTGATACTACTGAAACTTCTACTCAACGATCAACTGATCTGACAATCAACTTTCAAGAAGACAGGCAACACTGCTGCTTCTGGACTTACCCAAATGGTACATCAGAGACAGAACAGTCTATCTTTTTTATCCACTGATCCCTCAGTAAGGGGCAATAAACTACTCCTACCCCATGTCAAATGGGAGCTGTTAGTTCCCTTGCAAGTGACACAGGCTCAAAGACACCTGTTTGGTGAATTCGGGAACCAATACCTCTAAGAGTTTAGACTATAAAACACACACAGCAAGGTGGACTGAATAAAACTACTTAAACGTTGAACTAAATAGGCAGCTGACAGAGCAGATCCTGCTTCTCTCAACAGCAGCTGACACAATAACTACCTCACTGATACTGAGTGCATCTGACTCAGTAACTACCTCACTGATACTGAGTGCATCTGACACAATAACTACCTCACTGATACTGAGTGCATCTGACACAACAACTACCTCACTGATACTGAGTGCATCTGACACAAGAACTACCTCACTGATACTGAGTGCATCCGACACAACAACTACCTCACTGATACTGAGTGCATCTGACACAACAACTACCTCACTGATACTGAGTGCATCCGACACAACAACTACCTCACTGATACTGAGTGCATCTGACACAACAACTACCTCACTGATACTGAGTGCATCTGACACAACAACTACCTCACTGATACTGAGTGCATCTGACACAATAACTACCTCACTGATACTGAGTGCATCTGACACAACAACTACCTCACTGATACTGAGTGCATCTGACACAACAACTACCTCACTGATAATGAGTGCATCTGACACAATAACTACCTCACTGATACTGAGTGCATCTGACACAACTACCTCACTGATAATGAGTGCATCTGACACAATAACTACCTCACTGATACTGAGTGCATCTGACACAATAACTACCTCACTGATACTGAGTGCATCTGACACAACTACCTCACTGATACTGAGTGCATCTGACTCAATAACTACCTCACTGATACTGAGTGCATCTGACACAACAACTACCTCACTGATACTGAGTGCATCTGACACAACAACTACCTCACTGATAATGAGTGCATCTGACACAACTACCTCACTGATACTGAGTGCATCTGACTCAACAACTACCTCACTGATACTGAGTGCATCTGACACAATAACTACCTCACTGATACTGAGTGCATCTGACACAATAACTACCTCACTGATACTGAGTGCATCTGACACAACAACTACCTCACTGATACTGAGTGCATTTGACACAATAACTACCTCACTGATACTGAGTGCATTTGACACAATAACTACCTCACTGATACTGAGTGCATCCGACACAATAACTACCTCACTGAGGGTGCATCTGCATGATCATGACCAGAATATGGACATGGAACCAAGTACATTTTCAGGAGTATAACTACAAATTGTTCCAAGAATCCGAGTAGAGTCTTCAAGTACAAGGACATTTCCATGAGTACAGGTACATTGTCATGCTGCAGTATTTTATAGTTTTCTCCTATTTGTCTCAGCTTTGTGATGTGTGCAATTATCTGCCATTACGACATGCTAGCTCACTCTTGATGCAGTCAGGCTTATGCAGAATGCAGAGTGTTAGATCTATCTGGATATTTAAGCAGTCTTACTAGGATATTGCACTGACAGTTCATTTCAAAACATCCTTCTCTAGAGTCAGTGATTCCACTATTGGTGCCATTTGTACCCATTGTGTGGGGTTAGTTACCTTCCACTTGCAGTCGGTATCAGGTTTCAAATCCCAGTTCTTTCGATTGACTGTCCGACACTACCGTCAATCTCACTGACATGTCAGCATGTCACATGTCATTGTGAAAGATATGTCAGTCTGACACTGACAGTACTATGCAACCACATACCTGACTGACATGTCACTTACCACTGTGGAAGTTATGCCAGACAATCTGATAGTACAATCCCACAACCAACCTCACTAACATGTTATACCTATAACACTGAAAACCATGCCAGTCTCGCAGTAGTGCTTCTACCAAAACCTGAACGACCTTTCAACTTTCATCCACGACACATGATGTCCCATCCAGTACAATGACATCATGCCAGGGCCGAGCTATTCCACATCTCACTGTCCTGACCATGTTTAATTAGACTGCTCATAAGAATCAATATGTCTGCCTTGTACTGTGGCCACTGACATTGTTAATGTACACACAGTGGCCCTACACGGTTCACATTGACACCACCACAGCCCTGGCTGTCACTCCACAGCACCCACCACTATTGACTTTCCAACCTGTGGCCTCGTCAACGTTTTCTCAGATTATTTACAACAATAATACAAAGAAGAATATTGATGCAGTAAATCTGTTCATAATGGTCACTGTTGTGTGTGTAACATTACCATTACAATAAAAAAATATTTTATGATAAATTATTTATTTCTATTATCAATACATATACATTATGATAGTGTAACAATTTTATTAATACTATTGTTATGTCATTATTATATTGTTTTACATTTTTAAGTATTTTACATTTACAAAATTATTTATATCCATATGTATACAGTGTACATTCATTTATCAGTATTATTGCATTGTTATGGAATTATTTGCTTATTATGTATTTGTTATAATTAACAGGTCATTTTTTTCTTCTTTATTTTTTTAAATGCTACATTATTTAATACTATATTAATTTTAGTTATTTAAATACTGTACATACACATGTTTATATATATGTATTCTTCTTATTGTATAACATTTTCTTTTTGATATATTGTAATGTGTAGTAAAACATTGTGAAGCGCCATGAACAATTATGGACGTGGCACTATATGAAATCAAATATATTATTTATTATTAATAAACAAAGTGTTTATACAGTGCAATTTAAGAATCTTAGCTTTCTGAGGGTTTTTTCAGTCCATTACAATTTCAGGTGAACTTGATAAAAGTTACAAGTTCATGTACCAGTATCAGATCAATGCCCCCATGGATGAGCATTGGTTAACGTCAATTTTTTTCTAAAGATCTTACAGAAGGGTATTCATGTTGTGTCTTATCTCATCTCAATGAGTATATTTAAGTTAATATAAAAAAATTATTTCCATGATTAATTAAAGTGTACCATTTTATAAAAAAATTATTTCTTTTTTAATTGTATGAAGTGTTAAAACACAACTGGCATACCAAATGGTACATCAAATAAATTCAGCCCATTTCAGTGATAATGCATTGCCAGTAAATTTTTATTTGATAGTGGACGTATTGTTTACCATTAATTTGTTATCTTGATCCAACAACTTGGCACAACTTGGTGGGCAGCATTATATTGCTAAGGACATTATATTAAGCAATTAATAGTAACTATGGTGGTCCTCGTTCATGCATTGTAATTCAGCTAGAATGTTTTATAAATACAGTTGCCATTATGGTGGTCGTTGTCCCAATATTAGCAACACCCAGGCTGTGACAGAAGCTTGGATGTCACAAGGCCACATGTAGCTGTCATAGTTCCTCTGTAATGTCAATTAAGCACACGAGTCAACTGTCATTTGTAGCAGCCATCCAGCAACACGAGATGGACACAATCGCCAGTGATGCAGCAACGCTGAAGCTTGAATGTCAGGTTATGATTCTTTGTTGTGTTGTGAGTAGGCAGGACTGCACCATTTTATTTAACATTTCATTGGGATATTAATTAAAAGCTATTGCTGCTGTTGCTGCACAAATTTACACACTTGAATCTCTACAGACAGATCACAAGATGTGAAACTGTGGAGCCTCTGCTTAATCTTGCTACTTGGTGACAATATTTATGAATACACGAGTGTGACCCCCCCCGCAAGTACAATGACCCCATGTCCTTTATATAATTGGAATAATTATTTTTTACCAATTCAAGATCTTGGTAGTCAATGCATTCGCACGCACGCACGCACGCACGCACGCTCGCACGCACGCACGCTCGCTTGCACGCACGCACGCACGCATGCACGCACGCACGCACGCACACACACACACACACACACACACTCAT
This sequence comes from Ridgeia piscesae, assembly GCA_025642075.2. Lineage (NCBI taxonomy): Eukaryota > Metazoa > Annelida > Polychaeta > Sabellida > Siboglinidae > Ridgeia > Ridgeia piscesae. The sequence goes on from JAODUO010000531.1 coordinate 88,615, forward strand.
AATACACACACACTCACTCTCACTCTCATGCACACACACATACTCCATTCCAAACGCATATCATAAACATATGAATACAATAACATATGCATACATAGACTTGTGTGACATACATTTTAAAAGCATAATGGATATATAATAAGAGTGAGAGAAGACACCTAAGTGTTGAACAAGTCTCTGGTAAAGCTAGGGTGACAAGATGCTTCCTGCAAGAAATGTATCACGTGGGCTTTCACTTGTTGAAGAACATGTAGTACTGACTACTGAGTGAGACAGCTGCATTAATCACTGCTCATGAATATTCATGGACCATGCTATGCATTCACACAGGTTGTGTACTAACAACGAGTATTGATTGCTGCCCACCAAAGATACCATTGATCAATCATCTGTTCCCAGTTCCCACACTTCAGCCATCTAGTGCAGCTAACAGGGAGGCAGAACAAACAAGTATCTTACATTAGGAGAACAATGAATAATAATAACTTTCCATAATGCTTAAGTCCTCCAGACATTCGGCTAAAAGGAACAACAAATAAGAGGACCATTTCTCACAAATAATAAGCTCACTAAACTGTCTACCCCTAAACATTATCCATTAACTTTACGGAGTGTTCCCAACATTTTTAAATGCTGAATGTGGCGAGGTGGTAGGATGGGTTGAGTGAGCACTGACTGTGTGATGCTACTACCCATGTGTGTGGTCCACCTAGAACTATTTTTAAAAGTACCTTCCAAATGTTGCATTCTGAAGGGTGTTTGAACCTATTCCCTGGTATGTAGAGAGGAAACAAATATAATAACTACAAGATAGAAACATGTAAACATGAAATATCTATAAAGTGGCAATTCTGGCATAGTCTGAGAAAGGTGGCTTAGGACAACTCTGGCCCACCTCACTCATCACATAGCAGGAGAAACACTGATCAGTGATTCAGTGAGGAGACTATTTCTATGACACACCAACGATCATGAGGTCAACAGTTTTCTGTAGAAGGTCAATGTTACGGAGCAAGGTTTATTAAAACAGCAAAACCAGGGCTTCATGCAGGAAACAATTGTTGCCAGTCACTGTGTTTGGTGGACACTCATATACATACAAGCCAGTTGAGATTACCTGGTACACCCATTTCAAGGCATATCTGATTTTTGAAAGACTTTTGCTCCTTTAATTTTGTTCCATCCCACCACCTGTTCAGTGACACTTCTACCTGTCCACATTGGGGTTTCCGTCCAAATGACGGGTGGACGGGTCTCTGCATAACTACACTACAAGTGAAATGGGCCACATAATTGTTAAAGGGAAACAAAAGTCAATGTATTGATCATATGGGGTTAACAGAGTTGATAAAAAGTAACAACTTCCAACAACAATCATATTTTAGCACCAGGAAAACAATCTAGAACACATAGCCATAGAAAGTCTATAGACTATGCCATTTCAGAAACAAAATGACATAGTTAAGTCTTCTTGGTCAGCGTGAACTGTGCATGCATGCGTATAATTATCTGTTACTTTCTGACCTAACCACGAAAACAACCACCAACAGCCACCAAACGTCTCCTCACATTTCTTACATACATATACATACAATACATTACAAAAAATCACCTGTAATGCTCTAACGAAGAAAGTTCACAAAAGAAACGCGCAAATCTCGACAAACGGCAACGCGACATCTTCGACTACCGTAAACTCTCTATTATAAGTTCTTTACACAAAATATCGCTAGATGGCACGTTTGTGCATGCGAATATTTATAAACCTTACTGCATTCGCACGCACGAATTAGTTTAATTAATTATAAATAATATAATAATAATTAGCAGCATCACTATGGTATGCAGAAAATGTTAAACGGCAAAGGCAACTCTTTGGTGATATGGGCTTAATAAAGTTGATAAAAAGTAATAATTTAATATAAAAATATATAATTTTAATAGTTTATTTTATATAGCGCCAAATCCATAATTGTTTGTAGCGCTCCACAACATACTGTTATTAAAGTATAAGCAATAAGAAGAGTGCTACCCACAGGTAATATTTTGAAATAAATATTAAAAATACATGTGTCTGCATAATTATCTAAAATTGCCTACTAGTCATAAAAGAGGTATGGAAATTACGTGTTGTTCAATGACGTCACATTGTTTATTTTATCAATATTTCTATAAACATCCCGTGTGTACTGCGAGCATGCAAGCTTATATTACATAAACGATGTTTTATCAATAATAACTAAAACAATAACATTAATATTATTATTTTTAAATGCACCAAAACCTTTTTTTTCTAGTGGTGGGAATATCATTCATAAGTAGAAAAAAATAGCTTCAATAATATTTTCTTGTGCACCATGTGTGTGTGTATGTGCTGAATGAAAAATATTGTTACGTTGTAATGATTTTCTATTTTAATTATATATTACCTTTACATTAATTTATCACTATTGTTGTTATGGAATTTGTATGGGTTCTTTTTAATACTGATAGGTCACTTTAGTTAATTATATACACACATGTATTTTCAGTATTTATCTTAAAATATTATCTGTAGGTAGTTTTCTTCTTATTGTATTTTTTATTAGCAGCATATTGTGAAGCACCACCACCAATTATGGATGTGGCACTACATAAATAAAATATTATTACATTATAATAAAACTTATTATTTCCTGCAAATCATAGTGATGATAATAATTAATTATTATTATATTATTTATAAGTAATTAAACTATTTCGCGCATGCGAATGCAGTAAGTAATTTCTATAAATATTCAAGCGCACAAACGGCATTTTGTGTAAAGCTAACTTACATAGCGATTTTACGGTACCGCAGAGCGGCCGACAAAGTTGCCGTCGAGATCTGCGGGTTTGTTTTGTAAATTTTCTTCGTTAGACGAATGCAAGTGATTTTATTTTATAACGTGGTGTATGTATAAGTATGTAAGATAGGTGAGGTGAAGTTTGGCGGGTCGTGGAGGTCGTTTTCATGGTTGGGTCAATCCAACCTGGTCGTCTGTCATCTGCACTGTGTCTGTGACTGTCCCAACGAATCAACTGGACTACTGTTTCAGTTCTGGTCGATTCAAAGGGTAACAAAAAGACAGCTTACTGATACTGTCTTTCACTGTACTGTGGCAACAAGCGTATGAGGAACAGTGTCGCATATTGCTGTTGCGATTTCGTTGTAAGCCGACGTAAGACACTTTTAGCGAACCGCCTTGGCTCTCTGTTATGACAGATGAACCAGCCGACGACTTTATGACCTAATACTTTTCCAAAGTGCATATAGAAGCTGGGTTTTGATTGGTTGCATGGACCAAGATGGGCCAGTTAATGGTGTCAGTGATTTCGCTAGATTTACCCACTTTAACACCAGTTTCTGAGGAAATTACTAATGCGAAAAGTTTGATTGTAGATGCAAATGGTTAGCTTGTGTAAACTCTTTTAGGTGCATACCACCAAACCGTTGCCTTTTTTGCCCTTGAAGAATTATTTTGTGACCAGGTGTTCACCAAGGGGCAGGGCGAATGATGCAGGGTGGAAAGCAGTGTCATTGTATTCCTCAAGACACAGGATACTGAATCAGTGAGATGACATCACCAGGTAGTCCAGTGTCACACATTGTCAAAATAAACACATTCCAGCCAACAAATTAACAGTTTCCAGGCAACTGTCTGCAGTTTTGATACCCATGGCATATTTAGTAATTATGGCTGGGAAAATACAACTTATCATATCTAGATTTTTCAATGCAAAATTTTTAATAGGTTTATACATATTTATATATTTATATATTAATATATACATATATATATATAATATATATAATATATATAATATATATAATATATATAATATATATAATATATATAATATATATATATATATAATATATATATAATATTATTATATATAATATATATAATATATATAATATATATATATATATATATATATATATATATATATATATATATATATATATATATATATTAATTTAGTTTCCTAAAAAATAGGTTGATTAGATGACATTATAATTGTTGGTAAACATAATATTCACTATACATTCATTAACTATGTTTTAATTCAGAAAACCATATGGAGCATTCATAGAACTGAAAATGACATGTTACAAGCCTACAACTAGTACAAGGATACCCCAGGATGTCAGATATATACAGCAAATAATAGAAGATCCTTGCAGATAACAGCGAGAGATGGAGAAGATGATGAAGGTATTAAGTGATATATATATAAATATATATATATATATATAAATACATATATTATTTTATCATGTATAGAATAAGTTATCATTAACAAGCTACCACAAGCACTGGTTTACCCATGAAAACAAACCAAAAATGCAAACTTGTTTTACTTAAAATAGTGTTTTGAATGTATTTATGAACATGTAATGCAATAAGCATTAAACAAACATTGCTTTGACCACACGTTGGCATAGATACAAGACTGTGTCGGTGTGTAACCAAACATCGCAGCAATGTGTTTAGGTGCACTGTGTAACCATGACAACCAGATGCCGCAGTCTGCTGCTTCAATGACCATGGATTCAATTTCAATATTGGCAGTTCCACATGTCAATTGTCAGTGACTGACTGATTTAACATGCATCCAGCCGCATGTGGTAATTTAGATACCTTATTGCATGTGTTATGAGTTGTCTTTGTTAATGTCTTGGTACTGATAGGTACCAAGACTTTATGACCTGTGTGGCTGTGTCATGCACAATTGATTTCAGGTCAATCTGATTATGAACAAATAAGAACAATTCATAACCTATGTTAGTATTTTTACTCCTACTTTTGATTGGTGAATTTGTTCTATCATAGTGTTTTATTTTTCACCATATACATTTCTTTCAGATTCAGCTAGAATCATGGTGTGGAAGTACAGTGTACAGACTCCTGTGTTAATCCTGCATGGCTCAGCCTCAAGTCAAGTTTTGGTACTTCACATCTTTAAAAACCGTAACAGTCAACATAAGTTCGAAATCTAGGATACTTATCCAAGATTTATATAATTTATATAATTTCTACGGAATACTACTATAGCTGTATATGTAGTATGGCACCATAATTATTCTTGTTTTCACACAGAAATGTTTATTAATGAAATAAAAAAATTACTAAGTAGATAATACCTGAGCTATTCAAATCAAGTGTACCTTGAGTGTAACAGTGTTGTCCAGTGGTGTCCAGTGGTGTCTAGTGCTGTCCAGTGGTCCAAGATACCCAAGTTTGACAAATTATTTAAAATATACTGTAGCTCCATACTCATCAAAACTTTGTCACATATTTTCTAAATGCTATGTTCTCATATTTGGGCATTTCAGTCCTCCTTTAAGTCTGCAATTATTAAGAGCAGACGTTTATTATAAGTGCCTGTCATTTAATTGTTTACTTGCCTCTGCAAATCAACATTCTATTTACATGACAGAACACACACACACATGCATGAAAGGCACAAAATCAAGAGCTTTATGTAGAGACCCATCCATGTGTCATTTGGACAAGTCATACATAATTATCAATTATGCTTTGCAAAAATGTGTGTTACATGCATGTTTGTAGTTTATTTCAGGTCATAATACACATCTTAACATACTTGTATGTATATCAATTAACATAATTTAACATGCACGAGTCTACCACATTTTGGACTGGCAAAAATGTTATCATGAATAAAAGCCTGACAAAAAAATTTTGCTCTGAATCTCTTAGAAGTACAGTGCTAACATTTCTATGGCATATGTTATGAACATTAACACTTTGTTAAAATACAGCTGAAAAAAAGATTGCGTTTTAATGATGTAGATCTTACTGTAGTATCATCACGACCATCTTTCTATGCCACGAGAACTGTTATGACACTTAGCCCAACCGCTGTGCACATCAAGAACATCACTGAAACCAGTGTTCTGGACATGGTAATTATTTACTGGCATTCGGAATTAAACTAAAAAATGTTTAACTGCTGTGGTTTCATTGTTCTCAATCTCTCAATTCCCACAGTCACAAATATCCGGAAAAATATTTCAATTACCTGTGCAGTTTTAGAGATAAAGGCCACATTATCATTTTTAGGTAGTGTGGTTTTGTTTGGTCATGGTTATGCTAGTCTACTATGTGAAATCAATTTTTGTTTGAGCATCTGATCAATCTTTAATTTTAAGCGTATTAAATTCATTAATGTTATGAATCATTGAATGGGAAACAATCTGGTGGCAGAATACCAGGCCAAGTTTTCAACTGCACTGGAAGGCATTGTGAAAAAATATATCAGGATGACTGATAATCTTCCTATTAACTGACAGTTTACTTCATCTTCTTTCCATTGATGCCCTCAATAAGTCAGCTAATTACTTTGTGTTGGTACTGAATTCCAGTCCAGTCACACACAAAAATTTACATCAGGAATTAACAAAAAACAAAACAGAAGTGAAAATAAATTATTAAATAAGTATACATTATAAATAAATAAATCCATAAATATTCAGGAAATATATATCTTAAATAAGGTAGTGGCAGGTGACAGGTTGATTAATAATAGTAGAAGGCCCGCGACGCAAACGTGTCAACAGTCTTGGCCTCGACCGCATCTCGGCTCACCATGCCCATGGTCTTCATCTTGGTCAGGGAGTTCCATTTGTTATGGTTCGTGGCAGAAATTACTTGCATCTATTCAAATGCAAAATGCTGTACTGTTTTTATCATACAATATAAACGGGAATGGTGGGAATAGTGGCAAATAAATCTTTGCAACGTTGTGGCGACTGCATAAGCCGAACGTCAGAATGTTTATCTGATGACAGATGACGATGATGTGCCGAGGCTAATCATTGACGTTACATCTCATTCGTGGTCTTTATTCGAATCTTTATACAAGTTCGAGTCAGATCAGAGTTGTTTAAAGCATGCACATCGTACGATGTATGTGTACTTACCAAATGGTGTACTGGCTTTATTACAGACGACCCAGAGCGAAAAACGACACGACAACAATAATTTTAAACATCCATCTGCCATATTGTATTGACACAGCGCGAGCTTTTAATATAGCTTCGAAACCAAATATTCTCTTTAAACATTATGGATAATTACCATCACTTTTGGCTTATCCAATAATTTTAGTTATCATTTTAGACAGATTTCTGATAATTAAGAAGTATTAATGTTAATTAACAAAGAATATCTAGTCCGAGGATATTATGGGAGTTCCTTCATGTTACCCACAGTATTTATATTATACCAGTGTAATACATGCACATACGACGCGCGTGCGACGTTTCAATCGCAGCCTTGTTAACATTGCGTATTGCTCTTTTGTTGCACTATCTACTCAGTATTTTTTTTACTTTTCTTACAATTTCCTACAGCTCAAAGACATATAACTATTTATGATTATATATGGAACCGAACGAAATTAATATGGGTGGGACTGAGACAGGGCTTCAGTAACAACCTGTTTTATATTACCACGTACGGACCATGTCCGTAGCATCGGAAGTCGGAACACAGGTGGTGTGGGCTGGGTATATGCTGTATATTTTTTAGCGACGACATTCACAATTGTGCAAACTCTTTATGTTCTACGAAAACATCGATTTACATCCTACACGCACATGTGCATATGGATCGACACACAGCTAGATCGGAAAAGACACCAACGAACATAATAATTAATGACCAATCCTGCTGTAATATATATATATATATATATATATATATATATATATATATATATATATATAATTGTAATGTAACATAATTGTTCTTTAAGTCGCTCCTACAATTCCTGCTGTTTGTCTTGCTAGATTTGTATACAGAAATACACATAGCGTAAGCAAGTGTTCACTTTTCATTTTTGTTGCAGTTTTCATTATTGCTATCGGCCCATGGCAGATAGCAATAATTATTATAGATGCACGGCGGTAATAGATCAATCGCCACTGCAGACAATTTGAATGACATTATGTTGTGACGCTATTTCTTTTAATACTTTATTGTTTCCGTAACTTTTTTAACTGTGACATTTTTTCCTATGCAAAACTATTACTTTTTCAATGATTTTTTATCTACTCTATGACGCTATTATCATCCCCCGCATGCATGGCATACATTATACAATGTTCTTGTGCGACTGTGGCATTTGCTGCTTGACAGAAATAACAAACGCCGCTACGTACGTGACAACACGATTAGCAAATATGAATGTGTTGTGCTGTTTGCATCAAAAATGCCTATCCCTTAATGGGCCGGCTGTAATAATGTGGAAATGAAATAAAGAGAGATGTAGAGATGAATATCGTAAAGACGGATATGTATATGGGGAGGAATAGAAAAGATAGGTAGAGATGAGTAAAGGTGTAGTCAGAAATTAAGGGAGTTGTATGATATTCACAAAATAATGATATTCATTACACCATTCGACGAAATATCCAGCGGCTTATGGAGATAAATGTTTAGCTAGCTAGTGTGCGTGCGGGTACCTCTAGGTGCGTGCATACGTGTGGGTATGCACGCATCACACACGCACGCACTCATGCAAATATTTTAAGAATACACACACACACACACACACACACACACACACACACACACACACACACACACACACACACACACACACACACACACACACACACACACACACACACACACACACACACACACACACACTACACAACCATACATATGCAGTCCAACCTATTCAATGTAGCGCACTTCAGAGCAAAGACCAAGACTACTCGGATACTGATAAGAGAGCTGCTATTCGCAGATGACAGTTGGTTGCACACTCTGCTGAAGAGATGCAGAAAATAGTGGATGCTTTTTACGAAGCGTCAAAGAAGTTCGGCCTGAAGATTAACACCAAGAAAACCGAGGTGCTGTACCAACCCAACTCTTCAAGAACACGAGAGGAGGATAGCATGGTTGATGGAAACAAGCTGAACTCTGTTCTGGAATTCACCTACCTCGGAAGAACTATATCAAGTAATGGATGCATTTACGATGAAATACAGAGGAGGATGGCCAAGGCTAGTGCATCTTTCGGCCGACTACGCCAGAGACTCTGGAACAACCACCATGTGTCCATGCTGGTTAAAGGCAAGATATACCATGTAATAGTGCTGTCCACCCTCGTTTACGGAGCAGAGGCATGGACAGTGTACCGACGACAGGTAAAAAAGCTGCATGCCTTCATGATGCGACATCTGCGTTCGATCATGAGGATAATTTGAATGGACAAAGTGACAAACAAGGACATACTCGAACGGACAGGGCTGCCACGTATGGAAGATCTTCTGATCAGAAAGAATCTCCGGTGGACTGAACACCTCATGAGGATTCACCAGACAGGCTACACAAGCAGATTCTCTACTCTCAACTGTCTTCTGGTCACCGAAAGAGAGGGCGCCCTCGTCTCTGGTTCAAGGATACCTGAAGCGGAGAGATATAAAGACCGACTCATGGACATCACTCTCACAGCAGATAAATAAATGTAGAGCAATAGTCAAGTAATAGAAGCAGAAGGGGTGCAATAATCATGTATGATAACCATTGAAAAATTGCCCGCGGTATATGCATATGTTAGCAATAAGTACACTTGAGACAATTTTAATGTGTCCCCAACGAGTCTCAGTAGGTAGTGATTTTGTTAACTTAAAAATTGCTGAAAATCCACGCTAAAAATTGCGAACAATACCCCGTCTTTTGTTCGATGTCTATGTACCCCTCCCTTCCCCTGTCTTCCGATGTCACGATGAACCAAGTCGACAGCCCGAGTCTTCCACAACAGATGAACAACTGTTTTCATAATAGGCCAACATATGTTTGGCGGCAAATGATGTCTACGAAATGCACGTTTATTATTCTACCCGCAACACACACACACACACACACACACACACACACACACACACACACACACACACACACACACACACACACACACACACACACACACACACACACACACACACACACACACACACACACACACACACATTTTTATGATGCAGTTTTTTAAGTATTTATTTTTCGTATCCTGAAATAATTCTTAGATACACAATGTTTAAAGGGAACGGTGCAATATTATGGCATCAACAGTACTTTTACGTCGTGTTAATATGTGGAAAGGGACATGGAGTAAGTGCCACGGAACAGTTCTCTGTCACGTGACAAGGCTCGATCCTTTCCACGAGTCCGCCATTGCGACAACTGTACTTTAAGTAGTTGTGGTTGTGACTCGAAACATCCACGATGGTACGTGTCATCCGTCTTATATAATTATTAAATAGAAAACTTACATGTTCATTTTATCCCAATCATCTGCTTTATTTGACTTCCCAAAAACCATTTCGTAGAAAAAATTAATGTTAAACCCCGATGACACTCGTGATGAGAGAAGTGCCGAATCTGAGTGGAACGTAAACTTTTTACCCGGTACCACATAAATGTTGCCCCAGACTGCTGACGATATTGCGACTTACGAACTAATATCATTTGAATATGAGCTTTTACGTGCTTTAATTCACTGTCGATGCCTCTGTTGATGAGTTGTGAAGACCGGATGTTGCACCACGGGTTCAACTTGGGCCCGTACGTCCACGTTTCACCTACGTGTTTTGATCCCGGCAGTCTTGCACTACCGAACAGCTTGCAATTGCGCCACCGGTTGACACTCCGGGCACTCTGCCAAATAAACGAATATATATTACGTTTTACAATAACGAGTGTTGGCACACCCTCAGTTGTTTCGGTTGATGATAGAGCCAGGTATATCTGGTAACAGCTGTGTTTATAAGCTCAGTTTACCTCCGCCATGGTAAGATCGGGATTCTCAGTTATTATGGACTAAAATTGTACTAGCAGATTTATTTGTGGGAGTTATTTGGATGGTTTAGTTTTCCAGTTAAGAGTCCGTCCAGGTTTCTTCAGTTACTGTTTCTATCAATGCTAGTTGCTATTCTTAAAACATTGAGTGCTATTTCTATGTATTAATCTGTTTTAAAATGCACCTAGTGAAAAATCCAATTAATAATTAAAGAATATAAAAATAATCAGGTGTATATCTATTTGTATTTTTCAGTGGCATCACTTACAAAAAAAGTCGTAATTTATGTTCCCGGTGTCTTTGTAGGTGAACTTCACCGTAGACGAGATCCGTGAGATCATGGACAAAAAGAAGAACATTAGAAACATGTCTGTGATTGCTCATGTGGATCACGGCAAGTCCACCCTGACCGACTCTCTGGTGAGTAAGGCAGGAATCATCGCCGGCGCAAGGGCTGGTGAGACCCGCTTTACAGACACCCGTAAGGATGAACAAGAACGATGCATCACGATCAAGTCAACGTGAGTGTTATTAGCAGTTCTTGCAATTTATATCTAAACAATAGGCGTGAATGAGTGTTTCATGTTGTTGATTTGTGGACGAAACATTTCGTATGGAGAATCCAAAAGAATCTTTTTTTGAAATTGCATGCATTTCCACCATACATTTTTGTCGGTTCCATGTTCCAATGACAACTTGTCTATCCCTGTTTATGATTACGTCAGTAACTTAGTCATGGTTTCACGTATTCGTGTGTGTGTTTCAGTGCCATCTCTCTGTACTACACACTGCCCGAGAAGGATCTGGCTCTGATCAAGCAGCCCCGTGAGGAGGGCCTATCATCTTTCCTCATCAACCTCATCGACTCCCCAGGCCACGTCGACTTCTCATCCGAGGTGACAGCTGCCCTGCGTGTCACAGATGGTGCCCTTGTCGTCGTTGACTGTGTTTCTGGTGTGTGTCGCTAGTTCTAATACATAATAATTTATTCATCATTTGTTTGGATAACTTGATAGATTAGTGTTAAACCTTTCTTGATGGTCAACTTGGTAATTATGAATGTCCTATGTTGATCTTGAATTATTTATGTAGTTGTAGAGTTGATAAAATGTGTTTTATTCATACCACTTCAACCCAATCCCAATCAATTGTATGTTCTGTTTGAGTCGTTGATTTCTTCAGTCCTATTGGTGTCAATGATTGCTTGAAATGTCTTCGTTTTGTTTTGTTGTGCGTTTCGTTAAAGCGATCAGTGCTGTGTTGTAGGTGTGTGTGTGCAGACCGAGACAGTGCTGCGTCAGGCTATTGCTGAGCGCATCAAGCCTGTCCTCTTCATGAACAAGATGGACCTGGCATTGCTGACCCTCCAACTCGAAGCGGAGGACCTCTACCAGACATTCCTGCGCACAGTGGAGAATGTCAACGTCATCATCGGCACGTACGCTGATGACGAAGGCCCGATGGGAGAGATCATGGTTGACCCGACAAAAGGCACTGTTGGCTTTGGCTCGGGGCTTCACGGCTGGGCGTTCACCCTCAAACAGTTCGCTGAGATCTATGCGGATAAGTTCAAGATTGAGGAGTCAAAACTGATGAGGCGTCTGTGGGGTGACCAGTTCTACCACCCAAAGGAGAAGAAGTGGTCAAAGCAGAGCGGAATTGGCTTTGTGCGTGGTTTCACACAATACATCCTTGATCCTATCTACAAGGTAAGTTACATTTAGCTTTTCCTCTCGCATCACTACAGACACTTTCTTGGGTGTTACCACATTATCAATTTATAATCAAATAGAAAGCAACGATATTGATATAATTATGTAAGCATGACAACTGGGTGGATCCACTAGTATAACCTAATACTCACAACCCCTGTCTTGTCTCAAATAACTGCCCATCTTTCACATGAATGTCCTAATGCTGTCTGTTACGTGTCATAGATGTGTTACGAATAACTGCCTTCGTAGCTATGTGGCCAAGACATCACAATCGTTGTGGAGTTAGGGTACATTACAGAGAGTTGTGATTTGTTTGTGTAATTTGTATGAATGATATTTGCACAGTATTTATGATGTGGCTGAAAGCTTCCAACAGAAAAGTGTTATAAGTCCTTAGAACCGAATACTGCAGTTTACCAGATCTTGGCTGACTTATTTTATTTCTCTTTCTAGGTGTTTGAGTTCTGCATGAAGAAGCCGAAGGAGGACACTCTGAAGCTGGTTGAGAAGCTCGGCATCAAGCTGACCGTTGACGACAAGGAGATGCACGAGAAGCAGCTCCTCAAGGTACGTTCTACCGGTCCTCTTCCTTCCAACTTCAGGCAGAAACATTACATCCCTGATTCTATTCTCTCCTGATCCATGCTTTGGTACATTGTATGTCTATCATGCTAACAATAGAGGAGAAATAATCCTCCCAATGATCCTTCCTTAAAATGGTGCATTGTTTGTTTATACTAGCAATGTGGGAGAAATAATCATCCCAACGATCCCCCTTAAAATGGTGTGCGTTCTACAATATCATACTCGTAGGGAATTTAATATACCAAATAGAAATAAGTAGTCATGTCTTTCGGAATTCATAATGTTTGTCCCTTCTACCTGTCTATGTCTGTGCCACGGAAAGTAAAAGATTCCACGTGAGGGTAAATCTGGCAGGCAGTGACCTCGAGCTGGGATCCCTGTCTCTAAAACTCCAATTGGCATTAGCATCCTAACATGAACTGTGCCTATTAGACTAACAGAAATAACAATACATTTATACTATGCTGTGAATTGTAATGAATTGTGCACAGGTGGTGATGAGGAAGTGGCTGCCTGCTGGAGATGCCCTGCTCCAGATGATCACCATCCATCTGCCGTCCCCCGTCACGGCCCAGAACTACCGTATCGAGCTGCTGTACGAGGGCCCCATGGATGACGAGGTCGGCGTCTCGATGAAGGCCTGCAACCCGAAGGGACCTCTCATGATGTACATCTCAAAGATGGTGCCGACATCCGACAAGGGTCGATTCTTTGCATTCGGTCGCGTCTTCTCTGGCATCTGTTCGACCGGTCTGAAGGTGCGCATCATGGGCCCGAACTACACGCCTGGCAAGAAGGAGGATCTGTATGTGAAGAACATCCAGAGGTAAGGTTTATGGTCATCTAAGTATTGTATCTAGTCCTTAGGACTGTTCAGGGTGTTTTACCCTTTTCTGCCCTTCAACAAACCATCTCAACCTTGGTGATGATAACCAGAAATGTGTTGTGATCAAGGGTGGAATTAGTAGCCTTGCTGTTTCAAGAGGCAACGTGTTTAGCATCTTACAACAACGGTGTTGCAACCTTATCTGGAGTTGTTAGTGCCAATGTTTGTGATTAGTCCAATAACAGAGAAGTGACACAGATACGCAAAGATAGATCAGGATTGGTTTGTTTCGGGGCTGGTTTAACAAAATTAATGGCTTGAGGTACAGGTATTGTAAGCTGTGATTGTATGTTCTGTTTGTGTGTCCTGACTCTCCATGTTGGTCTTCAGGACAATCCTGATGATGGGACGTTACATGGAGCCCATTGAGGATGTTCCCTGTGGCAACATCTGCGGTCTGGTCGGTGTTGACCAGTTCCTTGTGAAGACTGGCACCATCTCGACATATGACCTGGCCCATAACTTGAAGGTGATGAAGTTCAGCGTCAGCCCTGTCGTGCGCGTCGCCGTTGAGTGCAAGAACGCAGCCGATCTGCCAAAACTTGTAGAAGGTCTGAAGCGTCTCGCCAAGTCTGACCCTATGGTGCAGGTGAGCTGTGTTTAGTGTTTACCTGGATGCGTTCAAGCTGGTCTTTAAAAATCTCTTGCCGTCACAAGGTTATTCATTTGTAGTTTTCAGTTTACATTAAATACTATAAAACATTATCACTAGTCACTCCTTAGATCAAACATTTGAGAGTAACATTATACTGATTCAATATATCTGCTGCTTGCTGTACTGTCTGTTTGGCCTGTGCACAGTGCTCCATTGAAGAGTCGGGCGAACACATCATTGCTGGAGCCGGTGAGCTCCACTTGGAGATCTGCCTGAAGGATCTGGAGGAGGACCACGCCTGCATCCCCATCAAGGTGTCTGAGCCAGTCGTATCGTACCGCGAGACTGTCAGCGCCGAGTCCAGTCAGATGTGTCTGTCAAAGTCGCCCAACAAGCACAATCGTCTGTTCATGCGGGCGGTGCCAATGCCCGATGGTCTGCCAGAGGACATCGACAGTGTGAGTCTGCCACCAGTAACAGGGGTTAAAATGTCTGTCCAGTTTCTACCAGGCTGGACAGTTTTGGAGTGCAGTGATTAGAGCATTAAATTTTTGTTTGCATCTCTTGCTGCAGTATCAAATTTTGGGCAAACTTGTTTGCTCTGCATAGTTACAGTTCATGTTGTTGTATGACTATGAACCTGTGTGGATAGTGGTGGATGTTTGTGTTTGACTGGTTGTTACACCGGTAACTGCAGTGGCTGAATGCTTCTGTGAGAAATTGAAATGGTGTTAGGTATTCTGCTACATAAAATCTTTGTGTTTAGATCACAAGTTGAGCAAGTCCGCTTCTATACTGACAGCAAAACCATGCCAAAAATAACTGCATATTGCTCTATAGTGTGGTCACATCTGGTGGTGGGTTCGAAGAAACTTCAGACAGAATGTAGGACACACATTTTATGTCAAATAAGTAAGGTAACAGAATTTTAAAAGGGGGCTCTGATCCAACGGGTTACAAGATAAATCATGTATAATGTTGGTCTGTGACTGTTGACAGGGAGACGTGAGCGCGAGACAGGAGATGAAGGAGCGCGCTCGTTATCTCGCTGACAAGTACAACTATGACATCACAGAAGCCCGTAAGATCTGGTGCTTTGGTCCCGATGGCACCGGACCCAACATGGTGTGTGACTGCACCAAGGGAGTTCAGTACCTGAACGAGATCAAGGACAGCGTTGTTGCTGGCTTCCAGTGGGCCACAAAGGAGGCAAGTGTTGCTTTGAGATCAGAGACATAAAGGTTTTTACTAGATGTTTCTATTATCTCCCTGTGAGTCCGACCTCCATACTCATTTTCAACTTCTGTTATTTTTCACCGTATTGCTCTAGCACTGCTGTTTTCACCAACCAACTCAATCCTAAATATCTTTACAGTCCCCTGCATTCACCCCCCACTCTCCCTAGATGTCTGCTTTCGTTGCCATAATAGTATTAAACACATTGAAGCCATCAATCGAGACCCAGAAATGTGCAATACGTGACTCGGTATGGGAATGGAGCTGTTGAGACCCGAGATGTCATTCAGACACACTGATATGTGTTATACCTGTGCTGTATGCAGGGCATCCTGTGTGAAGAGAACAAGATTTAGTCGTTCAGACTCGTAGATGTGTGTTATACCTGTGCTGTGTGTAGGGCATCCTGTGTGAAGAGAACAAGATTTAGTCGTTCAGACACACTGATGTGTTATACCTGTGCTGTATGCAGGGCATCCTGTGTGAAGAGAACAAGATTTAGTCGTTCAGACTCGTAGATGTGTGTTATACCTGTGCTGTGTGTAGGGCATCCTGTGTGAAGAGAACAAGATTTAGTCGTTCAGACTCACTGATGTGTGTTTTACCTGTGCTGTGTGTAGGGCATCCTGTGTGAGGAGAACATGCGTGGTGTGCGCTTCAACATCCATGATGTGACACTACACGCTGATGCGATCCATCGTGGTGGTGGTCAGATCATTCCCACTGCTCGTCGGTGTCTCTACGCCTCCGTGCTCACGGCCCAGCCAAGGCTGCTTGAACCCGTCTATCTCGTCGAGATCCAGGTAAACATGCTCACTTAATAATATGCAGCATGGTTTTTAGTGCTAATTTCTCATTTTAAAACAACTTGCTATAGGTCTTTCTTTGAATTGTTTTGATGGTGCAGCATGTTAAACATTTAATGGCACTGTCTGCAAATTGTCTGATATTTGTTTTCAAGCAGACTTGTCAATTTTATGATATAGGAATATGACTGTTCATAGGGCTACTTATCAAAACGGTCTTCAAACTAATTACGTGTTTTGGTCAACTGATATTCCATTGTAATTGGCATATTTCCACTCTATTGGATACTGGCCTGCATATATTAGCATCTGAGGAAATGTGTGTAAGGTACTGTCTGTAGATGTGGTGCAGTGGGTGTGTGTAGACAGCGTCCACTGAGTGTTGGTGTTGTTGCAGTGCCCTGAGAATGCTGTTGGTGGAGTCTATGGAGTGCTGAACAGGAAACGTGGCCACGTCTTTGAGGAGTGTCAAGTGACTGGCACACCGATGTTCCTTGTCAAGGCTTACCTCCCCGTAAACGAGTCATTCGGTAGGTGTTGCTTCAGCCTTTTTAGCCGATTCGTTTTTACAATTTGAGTAGATCTCAATATTACTGTATAGTTGTGCGTGCATGTGTGTTCATGATATGCACAATAGATTTTTGTGACGTTATTTATTTTTGTTGCTATTTAAATATATTTGTTTTTACTTTCTCCACACCCCAGTGTGACATGATAAATATTCCCAGTTTCATTATGCAATATTCACTACACATGCAATCCTGTATGTGGTTGCATTCGTTCTGAAGGCCGTTGTAACAACAACTTGTATATTGCAGGTTTCACTGCTGACCTGAGGTCAAACACTGGCGGTCAGGCGTTCCCACAGTGCGTGTTTGACCACTGGCAGGAGCTCCCCGGTGACCCCTTCGAGCCAAGCAGCAAGCCATCGAGCATCGTCGCCGTCACAAGGAAACGCAAGGGTCTCTCCGAGAATGTCCCGTCTCTTGACAAGTTCCTCGACAAGATGTAAACCCTGACGCCCCCATAGACCATGCCGGACTCACCCTGTATATAACTACACCGCTGCGGTTTTGATGCCCGAGGGCCGTATTTTACAAACGCCATGTGGGGCTGCACCTCGCGGTCGGCCAGCCTTTGTTTGCTGTAACATTGCATTTTCTTTGAATTTTGTGGGAACTAGGTAACTGTAACGCCCACTACCGATGAGTTGACTTTTGTTGGCGTCGAATGTTGGCAGTAAACACGTGAATTATGCGGGTCGTAAGCCAGTGGGACTCAGGTCGTGGCTACAGCACTGCGGCTTGTTCACATCGCTGTTTATTTATTGAGAAAATTGAAAGTGCCGCATGTAAGTAAGAAAAGTAGTGGACATGGCCGTGACATCTCAATACGTACCGAGTCGGGTTGTTGGATTTCATATGCGTAACTAGCATTGAACATTGTAGAAGAAACATCATGAATATGTGAAGTGTGCAACATGTCAGTCAATACTGATAATTACTGTATTCGCTTTATTTTCCGAAATGATCGTGTGCTTTGTGGGGGCCCCCAGGAACAAAGTACTGCGCGAGTACTAAATAGAACTAATAAATTAGGTTGTACAACCTGTGGAACAATAATCCTGCTTTGCTTCTTTCTCATTTCTGTAGGCTTTTGGAAACGTTTTATGGGGATACGTTTTATGAGGCCTTACTCTCAACACTTCAATCTAAATGTAAACAATTTGCTAGGCTTATTTTTCAAAGGGATCAGACCTTGTCTGGTACTGGTGGGATCAGTAGTAGCGACCTCTGGTGTTCAAAGATTGGATAATATGACATCCACAGTAATACCAGGATTAATACTGGCAGTGATATATAATATAGAAACTACTTAATGGTGTGGAATTGCAAAATGTCATCCCAATACCATTTGCTAAACTCAAAGAAAAACAAAATGTTTCTTTGAACTTTAGAAGGTCCAATGATACTGCACAATATGCTTGAAAAAAATCTGCTTCAATGAATTTTGCAAAAACAATAATCCTGCTTTCTCATTTCTGTAAGCTTTCAGGAAACCATAACAAACTGGGGTATGTGGACCCCCTGATGAGGGCATCTTACAAGTTACAGGGAAGACCCGCCTAAATGTAATTCCCATTTAGAATTGTAAAAATGATCGCTTTGAACTTTAAAAACACCAACATAACATAAACATGTTTGCTTTGAACTTTAAAAGTAAGTACCAATCCAAACTTACACACTACTCTGTCTGGAAGCAAATCCAGTATTTTGTGAAAAATTAGACACAATTAGATTAGATTTTGCTCATTGCTGAAAATACAACCTGCTATTAAAGATTAATTTTGTTTAATGTTACTGGTGCATTTATCCACTGGAGAATGTATGAGAGTTTATCCCACAAGCAGATCATCCATGTGAGTCTAGCCTATCTGGTCTACGAGGCATGCCTAATTGTCACGTTAGCTGCGTCTACATAATTTACCAGACTGAACAACTGCAAACTCCATGACATATAAGGGCAGTTTGAGAAATTACAATAAAGTGCATGTCCAGTCCGAACAGTAATCATTTCTACTTCCCTAACAACACGGTAGCGTATTTATAATAATCAAAGCCTACATGGGCTGAATAGCAACATGATGATTGGATGTGCTCTCTTCGGTATTTCAACATGGGGTAGATGAAAACATGCAGTTGCATTTTTAATTGCATTTTAATGGGTTTTGTAATCAAGAATATTGCAACTTGATGTCAGAATATTATCGTTTTTACTGTTTACATTGACAATTTGTTTTAATAATTCTGAACATTTAACCACCTCCAAATGACCAACATTAAACACTTTTGGGAATCCTTGAAAAAAAACAATGACCATCCACACTGTGAATTTTTGTTGGTATTAATACATTTGTAACTGGTTGTGTCACACTTTACGACATACAACAAAGAATATGTAATTCATATTATTACTTATTTTATGGTATGCGCCGAAGGTACTACCAAGTATTTTATTTGTTTGTTTCTTTTAGTATTTTTGCTACAATTATAAAAACACATTACCACGCGAGTACAAATTCACATTGGTGTAACTTTTTACACAGAGGATACGCTTTGTCCCACGCTACAGGGCTACTCTGGTGCAACAAGGATTATTTTCATACTGATTCATGCTTTATCATGGTTTTGTTATGATGTAACTATATATATCATATTTTAAAAGCATTTACAGAGTAAACAAACATCGTAGGACCTAGTCCTAGCTGAACAACGTAGAATGATAGTGATAGTGTGGTTATACCCCACTTTAATTCCCTTATTCACAATCGACTTGCGTTTTGTATAAATATTTGGCGAACAAGATACGCCATCCGTATTCCACCAAACAGGATCGAGTTGATATCGCGATATTGGCAAACATTTGTCATTTCTCCTTGACTCATTAGGTGAAGTCATTAGGTGCTGTACGTTTACCGCATGGTTCACCGTGATCACGACTTGTTACAGAAATCCCCAGCAGGTGGCGGCGGTCTCTATTGACCAATCACGTTTTGAGCACATCAGCCCATGTATGTCGCCATGGATAGGCGAAATTAAATGTTTACCTATGAATAACACAGCTTACTGGCAATTTCATGGCAGATCCGACTGCGACTTGAGTACATAGTAAATCCGATCGGCAACCGGTTGTCCTAATACGTCGATATTAAGCGGTAAGTTCCCGTGGAGTTCTAGAAAATCACGTAACACACCGCTGTCTCCACGTCCCAGCCTCGGCCAAATCCTGGAGCCAGAAGTGAATATGTATGTTTATGTCGTTTTCGTCCGCGGATGTTGTTATGATGCTGTGTGTTGGGTTGGAGTGTGTGTATGATAATGTACTGTAGATTATGACGGAAAATGTTCCGCGTCTATTATTATTAAAACCGGTTTTGAGCATGGTTATATCACGCCCCTCGATCCAGCCCGGTGTTTTGCAGTTTTGTTGCTACGGTTCAGATTTTCGGGCTGCGATTGGCTTTGATGATAGTTACACAGCCGTCACGTGGACCGCTCATGCGTTACTTTCCGTCGTGCTACCGGCTGCTTATTCGACCCCAGCAGCATCAGCCGATCCTGGATCATTTGAATATGGGCGTAACAACACGAGCCCTGCTTACTGACCGGCGAGTCGGGTTTTTTCTTTGATAGCCAGTAGCTACTGCCTACTCTAAGTCTGTGGCTGTATTGTAGTAATTTAACAACAATGACAGGAGAAATTTTGTTATATGCCTTAAACGAAAAATAGCTTTTCTGTGACAGATGACACATGTGATATGTGAAAATTTTGTATTGGAGGTGTGAAAGTAAAAGCAGGTTGTAATTACATTGGGACATATCCTCATGCAAAGGTTAATTGGACACCTGAGCAGGGATCCCTATAAATTACAGAGATCTCAGTCAACAACACAAGTGAAGGTAGGTGCTAAATAATTCATTTTCGACAAAACCATTGCATGCATTTACCACCAAGCATTATGAAACAAGTTTGTTTATAATGTTGGTGTGGCTAAAAATTAGACCATGATTGATATTATGCTATACTCATAGTGTATTGACATGACAGTATGCATTAGCAGTGCTAATCAGTGTTAACAGTGCTAATTCCTTGTTTCACAAGACTAAACATATAAACTACTTACAAAATGAAAATATTCTATAACTTAATATGTTTTTAAGGCAAACACCAGAAGCACGTGTTTCTAAAACTTCGAACTGTTTCATTTATGTATTTTATGAATGCTGCAAATTAATTTCCATTCTGGGTAATAAGTTTTATTGTAAATATAATTATGTTGTATTGTATAATTTAAATGCTGACTGGCTATCCATGGCCCAGGTAGACTCAAGTGGCTTTGCATATCTGTACTTGGTACCTGTAATTACTGTACAGTTGAACTAAGTGTTTCTGCACTCCAAAATGATGTACATTGTATTCAGTTGGTGTTTACCTTCCGTTCATTGGACCTGTGCTTACTTTTATGTGACAAATTATCTTCATTTTGTTCATTCACAACATTTTGCTGACATGATATCGTTTGATAATTTTCAGCTTAAATAAATTTATTAATGTAGTTATATGCTTGAATGTAGTATTTTTATTAGATGGAGGTTATTTTGTTTTGTGGCATCCCTTCCTCGACATTATACAAATTATCCAGTGGCCCAGGGATCAGTAAAATTAGAAAGGTATTGGCCCACCAACAAATCAAAACAAAGTACACAAATTGTAAGTACCATCACTCCACATTTCCACTGCCAAATTTGGGGCCATTGATTTTATGTTTCAATATTCCATTTCTGAATAAAAGACAGCTATTGAATTTTTGTTTCGGAAAGCAAACTTCTTTTCCCAAAAGGCATATTTTCTTCGAATAATGACCCACTGAAATCTTGTATAACTATATACAAGTGTGGGAGTGATTAGTTTCTGACAGTCAGAAAGTAATTTCTGATTAAGCAATGTCAAAATTTAAGCCTTTTTCATATAACCTGTGATATGTAAAATAAAAAGCTAAATTAAAATTATTATTTATTCAAGATTGCATAAAAAAGAGTGTAATTTCACATTGAATATTTGTAATATAAAACTTTTGACAGTGATAAAAAACAAGCCAAGCCAGTACTGTTATCATCTAGCTGCTCACTCATAACTATAGAACAGCTTATTCAGTTACTCAGATTGTAACTTAATAAATAATCACTGCTGAACCTGACTGATGCTGTCTTTGATATTATTGTGTTGTTTTAACCTATCACAGTGAAGCCAGATCTGTCACTGTTATCACACACCAGTGCGTGTGTCTAACAGCCAACCAACCTAGCCATATGTACTACAAGAGATAGTGGAAGTCTTCTTTGATGTTGGCCAGTGGAATAATACCTTGCAAAGACCTGTAAGAGGGTCTACTCTGCCTATAACTAGTCAGTCTGGCCAGTAGCAGTGTTCTGTTAGAATTAGCTTTAGTTGGCTTCTTAACTGTTCCCTGCTTCCATTTCAGACCATTAGAGTCCTCTGTAATGTTCCATGTACTCAAATTGTACCATTACTAATGGTTCACTTGTATCACATGTCTCTGTTGAACAGATAACTGCCAAGTGAAGCTGTGTTGTTAGTTTGTTACAAAGACAGGAAGTTGTAGTTGTAATAGTGCCTTGTTACTAATTTACATTAGTTAATTTATTGCTTATAATAAAAAACAATTAGTACTTATAATTACAAATACTGTCTCCGTGATCAAATAAGGTTATACTTTTTAGGCATTTTTTTTCAATAACCTGGTTTCTTTGGGAAATTTTAATATAAAAAGTGTATGCCTGATGAAATGGTAGAAACCATGGTTTCAGAAGAAATTGTTCTGTCAAAAATGTGCAAACCCTCATGTAAATAATAATTCACAATGAAATGAGAGGAAGTTCACTATATGGGTGCATTGCATTTGGACGTGTTAATAATATCATGGTTGACGTTGTTCATATCATGTGACCATACAGGGCTTTATGCAGGATAAAATTATTGCCAGTCACACATGTTTTAGTGGACACATGGATGTTAACTGTTAAGCCAGTTTACAAACTTATAAAAGTGTCTGTTGACCTGAAATGGACCACAAACACACATGTGACACCATTTCTACTCACTTTGAAGGCATAACTAACAATATCTATGTTTTTGGAAGACCTTTTTTTCTTGCTCCTTCATTTTTTTACCCATCCACCACCCGTCCACCATATTTGTACCCGTCCATATTCGTTTTTACCCATCCAAATGACGGGTGTGACCATAATAAAAATAAGATTTCCAGATGAGCTTTCTAATATATTTTCCAAATAAAACGAACATTAACAATGCTTATTTTGCATTTATATAGTTAACTATAACAATGCTTAATTTGCTTTTATAAAAATGACACCGTTACTAATGTTGTATGAAAAAGAACAATTCAACTTAGACATTGCGTACTCATTACAAATAATAGCACAAGTTCCTGGAAAATTTTACGGTTACTACAATGCTACTTATAAATAAACATGACTACAGCTGTAAACAGTAAACACCAATTTGATGCATTGGTTATTTGCAAGAGAAGATTGCTGGCGTAAGAATCTGTGCTGACATATTCACCTACTGTTACATACAGTTGGGTCCTAGACAAAGATAGTGTAGGTGGCTGTTGTTGTAATTGTTTCTGGCACTCGACAATTTGCTGTGTTAACTGACTTGTCTGTATATAGTTGTTGTGGCTACAATGTAATGATCTTATGAAGTCTCATTCAAGTAATCAGCCTTTTTCAGAACAGTGGTGCCAAACTGACCAGAACCCTCCTCTAGAACTCTAGAACCTTGACCTACCTCACATGATGTCTCCAATCTAGCCTACCATATAATCTATTTTACCCTCCATGTTTACATATAGAGCACGTTAATTCTCTGTATCTGTTTGGCATATATTGAAATGTTTGGCATTGATCGATACAATGCAAAACAGCTTGAGTCAGTGAAAGAAGTACTTAGCTTAGAGCATTGTGTACACCTCAATTTGGTCACGTCTCTGCATGAATATGATACAAAGTAACCTCTTTACTTGTAACTAGTCCATGCAGTATTGCTATAAGTGATATATTGAATTAGATGCTAAAATTAGCAACATGTTTTCAGCTGTACAGTTGCTTCAGTAGTGATTTCTTGACAACAATGGTAGGCACTTGGTAGTCTGGGAGAAACAAGACTAAAGATGTAAGATTTGTCAGGTTTATGAATAGGTATCGTCACACCCATGTCTCTAAATAGGCACACAGTGCAAGCAACAACATTGATCTTAGCCAGATTACCGGATCTGTAAGTGCCTAGAGAATCTCTACCTTATAGAACTATTGACATTAGCCACAAGTGTAGAGCAGACAGGGCTTTATGCAGGATAAAATTATTGCCAGTCACACATGTTTTGGTGGACACATGGATGTTAACTGTTAAGCCAGTTTACAAACTTTTAAATGTGTCTGATGACCTTAAATGGACTACAAACACACATGTGACACCATTTTCACTCACTTTCAAGGCATAACTAACAATATCTATGGTTTTGGAAGGCCTTTTTTTGCTCCTTCATTTTTTTATCCGTCCACCATATTTCTACCCGTCCATATTCGTTTTTACCCGTCCAAATGACGGGTGGACGGGTCTCTACATCAAGCTATGAGAGCACAGTGGCTCAGGGGTAGAGCTATGGCATCGTTACTAAGAGAACCTGGCTTCGAATCCTGTGCTGCGGTGTTAAACTTTGGGCAAGTTTCGCTCTATATTGCTCCAGTTCACCAAGCTGTTTGAATGAGTACCTGGCTATAGACTGGTGGATATTTGTATGAGCAGCCTCCGTGTGTTAATTGCAGCATGGCTGGGTGATTCCAGAAGACGTTGAGATGGTGTTTGATTGAACAGGTCTGCCAGGGAGGTAAAGTGTAAAGCATTTTGAGCAGTCCTGAGGACTGGATACTGCACTATATAGGAAATGACCTTTTACTTTACAAATTAACGTTACCGATTTTTTTTACAGATCACTATGCTGTCACGGCTATTTCGTGCCCATGGTCAGCTGTGTGCGTCGCGACCATGGGAGGTCATCATTGGGACGATCACACTGACCGCCTGTCTCATGTCCATGAGTCTGTTTGCCACCAATGACCATGTGTGTGGCTGGAACTACCAGTGCGAAGAGGTCAATGTAAGTTACTCGTGTCTGCCTGCATCCTCACCACATTTACCCCGTCATAATCATAATTATAGCCTCTTGCGAGGAACCTAGCAATCTTGATCTTGTCCAGGTCTAAAACTTCCGATATCATTGTATAACCGTCGCCATTGTATAACCGTCACTATTTGTATAACCATCACCATCGTACAACCATCACCAGTATATAGTATATAACAGTTGGTGAGAGACCAATTTGTTACGCCTGTAATCCTCATTAATTACTGTCTTGCCCATGTGACATCATTTTATATATGATTATGCACACCATTGTACATCTTCACAATTCCCATGTCACATTTTCTTGGAAAAGTTAACTTGGAAAAGGTAAACACGGAGCAGGGTTGGGGCAAATACCAGAGTAAGGTATCTAAGTAATGAGTATGAATTCTGTGATATGTATGAGTAGAGCAATGGGCATGAGTCTTCATCCCTGACAATCTTCGACTTAAATGAATATGACCACTTGAAAGTACTTGTATGAGTATTTTTGAAAGTACTCTAATGTTTAATGTAATTTCTCTAGTACATGTAGTATTATGCTATCATCTGTGCATCCTTTCTATGGGTGGATCAGTACTCGTAAAAACTTATATTTGAATGAATACTTGAGTACTTTTGTATATTCAGGTGATCCAACATAATTGCATATGTTGCATAATTGCAATCAATCATACAGTTTCAAATTCTGCATAAAAGCCGTGTTAAAACAGTCAGTGTATTGCATATTCATAAAGTCCTGCATGTTTGCATAGAATAGCACACAAAATAAAACAAAGTTATACATAAAAGTCTTGTTATCATTAATAGTCAAACATTTAAGCAATGCCATATGTATTTGATTGGCTTCTCACGTGGAGTTACCAAAGAAGAGATTAGTTATTGTGGTTTCATTGTTTCTGCATATAAATGGGATCGATTCTACAAATAAAAGTATAACTAATGAGTACTTTGTAAAAGATTGGGACCATGGCTTTACGCAGGATAAAAATATTGCCAGTCACACATTTGTTTGGTGGACATGTGGATGTTATTGTTAACTTGTGTGTGTGTGTGTGTATATATATATATATATATATATATATATATATATAAGGTATAACTGACAATGTCTATGATTTTGGAAGACCTTTTTTGCTCCTTCGTTTTTATCCATCCACTGATATTTCTACCCATCCCTGAGAGGTTTTACCTGTCCAAATTATGGGTAGATGGGTCTCTTCATGTAAAGCTATGATCGGTACTCGAATACCACCAAAGAAAAGTAAGGAGTTCTTTGGCCCCAAAACTCTCCACTTCAGTGCAAGAGAAGTTAAACTCTGTGTGAACCTGTCCTCATAATTCTTCCTCTGAGACTGGGTACACATGGGTGTGACAGCTCGGAATGCTAATCACCATGTTTGTAATCCACTACTTAGTTGTGTGTGATCACTCACTGCTGTGTGACAGGGCAGATAAGGTAGTGGGGTTAATAAGTTCATCACATACAGGGGTAGAAATAACTCCTTGAATGACTTGACCAGTCTGAATGACTTGACCAGCCTGAATGACTTGACCAGCCTGAATGACTTGACCAGCCTGAATGACTTGGCCAGCCTGAGTGACTTGGCCAGCCTGAATGACTTGACCAGCCTGAATGACTTGACCAGCCTGAATGACTTGACCAGCCTGAATGACTTGACCAGCCTGAATGACTTGACCAGCCTGAATGACTTGACCAGTCTGAGTGACTTGACCAGTCTGAATGACTTGACCAGTCTGAGTGACTTGACCAGCCGGAATGACTTGACCAGTCTGAGTGACTTGACCAACCTGAGGTGGATTTGTTGTGTTACAGTTTGGGTGTGTCACACTCATAGACAAAATTATGCACATGACTTCCAGTGCCAACAATGTTGATAAAAATAATGGTTACAGATATTTTAATTAACATTATCATCGTTGCATGACATGGATCATACATGCTAATTTGCTACGCAACATGTCACCTAGCTCATTCAATACCACCGGGTACATGAAAACACATGAAAACACGAATTCATCACATGCATGTGGCAGTGGTAGGCCGTCCACTGAAGTGCTATTTATAGCCACAGGTAGTCACTGTCTTGTGACTTTGTGAGCTGTTTCACTTACCGGGTAGTGTAAACATCCTGCTGAAGTTTTTACACCTTCAACATGACAGATGGTCTTAATACTTAGATTTAGGTGTGCTATCCCACTAATATTTTTTTTTGGAATGTATGTAAACAAAGTTATATAATATATAGTTATATAATATATAGTTATATAATATATAGTTATAATTATATATATATATATATATATATATATATATATATATATATATATATATATATATATATATATATATATATATATTAATAACATATTATAAGCTTAGTAAGTAAACAGCTATGGTGAAAGCAAGTAAATGTTGCATGTAGGGCATTGTTCACTTCACCCCTCTCATGACCACCAAGTAAGAGTAAACACAAGATGTAACTTTTACAATCAACAACATTAACATCTTTAAAGAGATGAGTCCTTAAGGTATGACTTTTTATTGTAATAATAATAATAAAAACATTGATATATCGCTATAATTCCAGGTTACCAGGTTTGAAGGCACTGTTGCAAAACATAAAAATAACACTAAACAAATTCAAGATTATAAAAATTATCATTAAAAATAAAGTTGCATTAAAAAACATTTAAAAGAACTGTTAATTGAAGATAATTAAAATGGCACAGGTCAAAGTAAAATCGAGCGACAACATTAAATGAGAGTCAGTGTTCTGACTTCAGGAATAAAATGCTCATTAATAAAATGCTTATTTAAATAAACGAGTCTTCAAAAGTCTGTTAAAGTAGTGTAAAGAGTCACATTGGCGCATATCTTTGTATAAGATGACTGAACTGATGACTGAGTGTATTCTCCTACAGGATGTGAAGAGTTCTGATGTGATCATTCTGGCGATCACGCGTTGTCTTGCGGTCATGTACGTCTACCTGCAGTTCAGAAACCTGCGCAAGCTGGGCTCCAAGTACCTGCTAGGTAGGTTCCAAGTTTACCCGCCGTGTATATGTCATGTATCTGTCAGGTACCTGCTAGGTAGGTGTCGAGTTCCCTCCAGGTAGGTGTCAGGTAGGTGTCAGGTAGGTGTCCCGGTAGGTGTCAGGTAGCTGCCAGGTAGGTGTCAAGTACCTGCTGGGTAGGTGTCAAGTATTTGCTTGTAGGTGTCAGGTACCTGCTTGGTAGGTGTCAAATACCTGTCGGGTAGGTGTCAAGTATGTGCTAGGAAGGTGTCAGGTATCTGCCAGGTAGGTGTCAGGTATCTGCCAGGTAGGTGTCAAGTAATTGCCAGGTAGGTGTCAGGTATATGCCAGGTAGGTGTCAAGTACCTGCTAGGTAGGTGTCACATATCTGCCAGGTAGGTGTCAAGTATCTGCCAGGTAGGTGTCAGGTAGCTGCCAGGTAGGTGTCAGGTAGCTGCCAGGAAGGTGTCAAGTACCTGCCAGGTAGGTGTCAAGTACCTGCTAGGTGTCAGGTAGCTGCCAGGAAGGTGTCAAGTACCTGCCAGGTAGGTGTCAGGTATCTGCCAGGTAGGTGTCAGGTATCTGCCAGGTAGGTGTCAAGTAAGTACTTGCTAGGTAAGTGCCAAATACTTGTTAAATAGGCAGGACCTGTCAGTGTCAAGTACCTGCCACAGCTGCCACACCTATCTAGCAGGTACTTGACAGTACCTTCTAGGTAGGTGTGGTAGTTGACTCATTCAAACGACTCGCACTTGGTCTGTGACTCGGTGTTGTCGTTTAAATGTAGCAATCAGACTTCTTAGAAAATACATTGTTGTTGATAACAATTATGAATAGTCTGTTATTTCCATGATATTAATCAACTAATGACAAGAGACTAGAAACACATTTGGCCGGGTGCTCACTGAATTACATTCTGTGTATATGTTGATATATAATATCACATATATATGTACCCACTTGTTGAAAAAAACAATAATCACTGAGTCTGTGGGAACACGTATTAAGACCTTTAAGGGTCCATGTGTTGACCAGTTGTTCAGTGGCTTATGTGTGCATTGACCAGTTGTTTAGAGGGTCCATGTTTATTCTGACAGTCATTTAGGGGTCTTGTGTATGTTTCAGGCATTGCGGGTGTCTTCACAATCTTCTCCAGTTTTGTCTTCAGTGTGGCTGTCATCAACCTGGTGGGCAGTGACTTGACTGGCCTCAAGTAAGTCACATCTCTTCTTGCTCCGTGTATTCCAGCAACAGTGTGTCTTAGTAGGCCTCACCACCCTCATCTTATTACTTTTTTCATACACTATAATGAGTGAATTTGATCACTTTTTTCCCAGACATAAAAAATTGACATATTATTTTCTGTTCTTAGATACCTGTCATCATGTTATTAACATTTATGTGGAATACCATCATTATGGTACTGGTTATAATTATGTGACACTCATGTATGTGTATACTTGTAATAATATCAGCATAACACACACACACACACACACACACACACACACACACACACACACACACACACACACACACACACACACACACACCACACACACACCACACCACACCACACCACACCACACCACACCACACCACACCACACCACTGATGTAGTATGCACGTGCCACAGACATTTATAATTTCTTTTTATTGAACTATATTGGTGTCAACTTGTTTACAATAAGACATTATTGTGATCACTTGACTGAAGTGTCTTGTTTGTGTCCTTCAGTGAAGCTCTTCCTTTCTTCCTACTCCTGGTTGACCTCTCTAAAGCGAGCGCTCTTGCGAGATTTGCCCTCAGCTCTACATCCCAGGTATGCAACGATTTCATGAACAGTTATAAAATTAATATTTGGCATAACCTACTAGTTTGCCTGCATTTGAGTATACTAAGGTATCAACCGTAAAAGTTATATGTAAAACATGTGCCTCCCCATAGCGGGTAATTGTGCGTAAAATTATTTGAATAGACATCGTAAAAGCCACTGGATTGGCTTAGTGTATTCAAGTGTCACACACTGTGTGCCACTGGATGGGCATGTTATACTGAAATGGTTAAAACAAATTTTTATTAAATTGACATGTAGGCAATCAACTGAAACTTGTGAAAAAAGATCAGCCAATAATGGTCTGTTGTCCTCAAGTGTCACACATCATGTGGCTACAATAATTAGTGGACTGTCATACTGAAATGGTTACGGAGAGGCTTAAAACTGTAGACATTGTTAGTAGTGTCCAGCTGGATTTCTTGACCGGGTCAGACTGATGGTGCTGTTGACAGGACGAAGTGGTGGACAACATTGGCCGTGGCATGGCCATCCTCGGTCCAACCATCACACTGGACGCGTTCGTTGAAACACTGGTCATTGGTGTTGGTCTGCTGTCGGGGGTCAAGCAACTTGAGATCATGTGCTGCTTTGGCTGTCTGTCCGTTATTGCAAACTACCTCGCCTTCATGACATTTTACCCAGCATGCCTTGCTCTCGTGCTTGAGGTGAGTGTTCTGTTTGGCCGGGTGAATGTGGTGGGTTGCTGACTGATGTGGAACTGTTCCCACAAGGTATGGTGGTGAATGAGACAAAGAAACAGGGAGAGGGAGAGGGGGAGGTGTGTGTGTGTGTGTGTGTGTGTGTGTGTGTGTGTGTGTGTGTGTGTGTGTGTGTGTGTGTGTGTGTGTGTGTGTGTGTGTGTGTGTGTGTGTGTGTGTGTGTGTGTGGAGAGAGAGTGTGTGTGTGTGTGTGTGTGTGTGTGTGTGTGTGTGTGTGTGTGTGTGTGTAGAGGAGAGGTGTGTGTGTGTGTGAGTGTGTGGGTGTGAGTGTGTGAGTGTGGGGTGTGTGTGTGTGTGTGTGTGTGTGTGTGTGTGTGTGTGTGTGTGTGTGTGAGAGGGTGTGTGTGTGAGAGGGTGTGTGTGTGAGTGTGTGTGTGTGTGTGAGTGTGTGTGTGTGTGAGTGAGAGAGTGTGAGTGAGTGAGTGTGTGTGTGTGTGTGTGTGTGTGTGTGTGTGTGTGTGTGTGTGTGTGTGTGTGTGAGTGTGTGTGTGTGTGTGAGAGTGTGTTTATGTAGGATAACAGTTTTGCCAGTGACACATAGTTTTGGTCCACACGTGGGTGTAAACTGTTGACATGTGTTTTGTGACATGAAATAAATGACAAACACACGTGACACCCATTTATATTAATTATCAAGGCATACTGACATGTGACAACATGTATAATTTTGGATTTTATCCGTCCAGTGATATTTCTATCCATCCACAGCGGGTTTTATGGACAGGTCTCTGCATTAAGCTGTGTGTACAGTGACATTGGAACATTGTGTAGTACATGTTGTATCGTGGGTGTTGACAGTGGTGTATATGTTGTACGTGTGTGTTGACAGTTGTATATGTGTTGTATGTGTGTGTTGACAGTGGTATATGTGTTGTACATCTGTGTTGGCAGTTGTCGCGGGAGAAGAACCAGGGCCGCCCGTGCTGGCAGCTGAAGCAACTCGCTCGCGTTCTTCAGGACGAAGAAGAGGAGCAGAAACCTAACCCTGTCACCCAGCGCGTCAAGATCATCATGGTGAGTCCATGTCACCTAAACCTAACCCTGTCACCCAGCGCGTCAAGATCATCATGGTGAGTCCATGTCATCTAAACCTAACCCTGTCACCCAGCGTGTCAAGATCATCATGGTGAGTCCATGTCACCTAAACCTAACCCTGTCACCCAGCGCGTCAAGATCATCATGGTGAGTCCATGTCATCTAAACCTAACCCTGTCACCCAGCGTGTCAAGATCATCATGGTGAGTCCATGTCACCTAAACCTAACCCTGTCACCCAGCGCATCAAGATCATCATGGTGAGTCCATGTCACCTAAACCTAACCCTGTCACCCAGTGTGTCAAGATCATCGTGGTGACTCCATGTCATCTAAACCTAACCCTGTCACCCAGCGCGTCAAGATCATCATGGTGAGTCCATGTCATCTAAACCTAACCCTGTCACCCAGCGCGTCAAGATCATCATGGTGAGTCCATGTCACCTAAACCTAACCCTGTCACCCAGCGCGTCAAGATCATCATGGTGAGTCCATGTCACCTAACCCTGTCACCCAGCGTGTCAAGATCATCATGGTGAATCCATGTCACCTAACCCTGTCACCCAGCGTGTCAAGATCATCATGGTGAGTCCCTGTCACCTAAACGTAACCCTGTCACCCAGCGCGTCAAGATCATCATGGTGAGTCCATGTCACCTAAACCTAACCCTGTCACCCAGCGCGTCAAGATCATCATGGTGAGTCCATGTCACCTAAACCTAACCCTGTCACCCAGCGCGTCAAGATCATCATGGTGAGTCCCTGTCACCTAAACCTAACCCTGTCACCCAGCGCGTCAAGATCATCATGGTGAATCCATGTCACCTAACCCTGTCACCCAGCGTGTCAAGATCATCATGGTGAGTCCCTGTCACCTAAACGTAACCCTGTCACCCAGCGCGTCAAGATCATCATGGTGAGTCCATGTCACCTAAACCTAACCCTGTCACCCAGCGCGTCAAGATCATCATGGTGAGTCCATGTCATCTAAACCTAACCCTGTCACCCAGCGCGTCAAGATCATCATGGTGAGTCCATGTCATCTAAACCTAACCCTGTCACCCAGCGCGTCAAGATCATCATGGTGAGTCCATGTCACCTAAACCTAACCCTGTCACCCAACGCGTCAAGATCATCATGGTGAGTCCATGTCATCTAAACCTAACCCTGTCACCCAGCGTGTCAAGATCATCATGGTGAGTCCATGTCACCTAAACCTAACCCTGTCACCCAGCGCATCAAGATCATCATGGTGAGTCCATGTCACCTAAACCTAACCCTGTCACCCAGTGTGTCAAGATCATCGTGGTGACTCCATGTCATCTAAACCTAACCCTGTCACCCAGCGCGTCAAGATCATCATGGTGAGTCCATGTCATCTAAACCTAACCCTGTCACCCAGCGCGTCAAGATCATCATGGTGAGTCCCTGTCACCTAAACCTAACCCTGTCACCCAGCGCGTCAAGATCATCATGGTGAGTCCATGTCACCTAACCCTGTCACCCAGCGTGTCAAGATCATCATGGTGAATCCATGTCACCTAACCCTGTCACCCAGCGTGTCAAGATCATCATGGTGAGTCCCTGTCACCTAAACGTAACCCTGTCACCCAGCGCGTCAAGATCATCATGGTGAGTCCATGTCACCTAAACCTAACCCTGTTACCCAGCGCGTCAAGATCATCATGGTGAGTCCATGTCATCTAAACCTAACCCTGTCACCCAGCGCGTCAAGATCATCATGGTGAGTCCATGTCACCTAAACCTAACCCTGTCACCCAGCGCGTCAAGATCATCATGGTGAGTCCATGTCACCTAAACCTAACCCTGTCACCCAGCGCGTCAAGATCATCATGGTGAGTCCATGTCACCTAAACCTAACCCTGTCACCCAGCGCGTCAAGATCATCATGGTGAGTCCATGTCATCTAAACCTAACCCTGTCACCCAGTGTGTCAAGATCATCGTGGTGACTCCATGTCATCTAAACCTAACCCTGTCACCCAGCGCGTCAAGATCATCATGGTGAGTCCATGTCATCTAAACCTAACCCTGTCACCCAGCGCGTCAAGATCATCATGGTGAGTCCCTGTCACCTAAACCTAACCCTGTCACCCAGCGTGTCAAGATCATCATGGTGAGTCCATGTCACCTAACCCTGTCACCCAGTGTGTCAAGATCATCATGGTGAGTCCATGTCACCTAAACCTAACCCTGTCACCCAGCGTGTCAAGATCATCATGATGAGTCCATGTCACCTAAACCTAACCCTGTCACCCAGCGCGTCAAGATCATCATGTCACATCAAGTTCTCTTCCTCAGATAAGAGATCTCTTCTCCAAATTGGAGATTTCACCCCAGATGGTAGCTTTCTTCCTCAACTTAGAGAACTCTTCTCTAGGTGGTAAATCTTCCCCAGTGAGCAGTCTCTACTACTTGTGTGACAGTCTGTGGCCACAAGACGCCTTAACCCTGTCTGATCCTCCACCCTGAGGATCATTCCTGTTTCTCCCTATAAGGATCATTACTGTGTACATTAGGCTTGGTTGACACCATTAGGAAGCTAGACAAAGCTGCACGTCTGTGTGAACAATGAAGATAGCTTTTGTTGTGGTTACTGCGCTATATTTGGAATCATTCAAACAGTTTGAGATAAGTCCCGTGTAAGGTGGACTTTACATGTCTGGCCCGTGGTGTGTTATATTTACTTCCACACTACACATTTCTCACCCATTTAAAATCATATCAGGCTGACCTGTGTTCAAAGCTGAAGAAAAATCTGCTATCAAACTTGCAAGTTATATTCATATATGTCGAGCCAAATCAGTTTGTTTCTAAGGAATGAAATATGTTTAATGCACAAACTAACAATACAGATTCAATATACAATGCAAATTGTAGAAAGGTTTGAAAGGAGAAACGCTAAAGTGGAAATACTTTTGAAGTAATGTTACTACTTTGTTGAATTTGTTTAGCAGCTTTTCACAATATTATAGTTTCATAAGTGATACATTAATAAAAAATAATAAAATACAATATTTATTTGCGCTTTACAATAATACTAAATCTACAGGCAAATATTTAGTACATTACAATATTAAGTTAAATCATTTAATCATTTAAAAACGTATGTGGCTATTTACTTTGATAGATTATTACAAGATAATTGTTGCGACAATACATTTTAAATATATCAGTGAGGTTGTATGTTTTCAGAACTGTCTGTGCCGTGATGACGTGTCTGGTGTAGTGTGTAGTCTCACCTTAACCCAGCCACAGGCCGGGATGTAACTGAATCCCAAGTCTTTAAAACATTGATAATTTTTTGTAAGTGAGCAACTGGCTACAGCAGTGCCAGCTTCAGTTACTGATACATTTTGACATTTTCTTAGGCATGGCCACCAGCTATGAATGTATCTAGGCATTATTTATAAGATTAATGGTTCTGTGGTGTCTATAATTTTTTCTTGTGTGATTTTTATTTCCACAATACAGTCCAGCAGAGCAGTTTACATAACTCTGTAGCATCAAGTCAATTTCTGGAATTGTTATGGAAAATTCATAAAGGTAGGCTGCCCACTGGTCAATAAACACAATTGGCATCCTCTTTCAATTGCAGTTTTTTTACTACAGATTATATCTTCAGTTGTTCATCAAATAAGTTAGCTATTTCTGTGCTACCTTTATGGACACTGCATCATTTAACTGAATTGCAAAACACTGTTAGTTTTAAATATAATTGTAAAAACGAATTACTTAGATTTGGGTTATTTTTATATTTAGCCGGACTAGTAAACCGTTTGGCAGACTAGTAAACATTTGTCTTTACTAGCCCCGCTGTCTAGTAAAATAAATATCAATGTCCAACAAATGATCCATTCATCAGGGCAGTGTGTACGTCCCTGGCTGTCTCTGGCAGCTTAATCTCAGACAAATAATTTATTCTAATGACAAAGACTGCAAAGTCATTATGTAGCCTATGAAAAGTGTCATCCTGCCTAGCTGTCATTTCTATATGCCTAACAGTGCCCGACTTTCATATGACGAATATGCTGTATTATGACTATCGTTATTGCTTTTTTAAGTTTGCGGCATAGACCGCGTAGTAACGCATGGCTACAACAGCAAAGACACAAACCGTTTGGGCCACAAATATGTCATAATATACATTTTAAACACTGTGTGCCTGACATTATGTGGAATTGCTTACTGAACATGCAGAGGTATTACATTTTAGACAAAATATAAATGTAACACTAAGAGCAAAATCATTTCGATTCAAGGTAAGCCTGGAATGTCCAAACGTCCGAATGTTTTGATTTTGCAAACTTAGGACACATAATTATACATTTAGTTGCCAGAACATCGGTCTTATTTGCCAAATTTTCATAGTTACAGTTATTTTAAACATCTACATACTTGTACTGTTGAAATAATTTTTTTGAATGTTTGTGGAACATATTATTAGTTAATGTCGATGAACCAACACAAACTGGTGTTATCACTCGAAAAAGGGCAAAATATTTATTGGAAGGTGTTACAATGCTAGTTCGTTTTTGAGTTTGGTTGGCTGTCTTTAGGGGCTAGTAATGTTTTCAGTAACTTCTTTTTAAGGTTGTCCACCTAGGTTGTGATTATAAATATATAAATATATATTTAAATGATTTTTGTGGGTAAACCTTTTACAGCATTCAATGTCCGTTCAACCCATTGGCCCCCTGGGTAATAGTTAGAGTGCAATGGCTCAGGGGTAGAGCTTTGGACTCTTGACTAAGAGAACCCGGGTTCGAATCCTGTGTTGTGGTTTTAAAACCTTTTGGTATGTATAAACGAGTACCTGGCTATAGACAGTGGTGGATATTTGTACGAATAGCATTAATAGCAGTGTGGTTGGGTACTTCCTAGAGAAGTTGAGACGGTGTCTGATTGACAGGTCTGCCAGGGAAGTAAAGTGTGAAGTGCTTTGAGCAGTCTGAGGACTGGCTACTGCACCAGAACTGACCTTGACTTGATAGAGTGTGTCTGTTCCAGTCGGCAGGTCTAGTGCTGGTCCACGCTCACAGTCGGTGGGTGGCTGCGTCCACTCATCACAAGGATGACTTCCTGCTGTCATCCAAGAGCGTCTCCCAGGACCTCAACCCAGACATCCCCCTGTGGCAGTTCTACTTCCAGAAGTGAGTGTCGCAAGCAATTTATCCGTTGTAGTCATTTGGGAAAACTCTACAGGAACTCATCTTATACACCCAGTCTAGTGTTAGAAGTTGGTGGTAATTTAAAGAACGATGTAGGACGGCCGAGGAACAGTTGTTTCTGTGTGTGTAGATTTCCACAATGATTCTAGGTGACTAAGGCACTCAGGCAGCTCTGCTTAAAGGTCTACCCCAGTCAGTGAGACGTTCACGGTATTAACTTACATATGTATGCTATATTAGCTGTGCATAGTAATTGTGCATAATGATCTTTGTGCACAATTACTATGCACAACCAATATATTACAGTTATACATATGTAAGTAAATACTGTGAACCTCTCACTGACTCGTGTAGACCTTTAATTGAAACAGCTGGTACATTTGTTGAAGATAACTGCAATCACTAACACATGTTGACATAAATTGTACTTAGTGTTGATAGCTCTTGCACCAATGTTTGTGTCCTGTCTTCCGCTATTGTGTGACACTTGTGCAATGCATGTTACTGTGGTGATCATGTGATGCACCATGTGATATAAACCATGTGACTTCAGGGCCCTGGCTCCGCCCCTGGACTACTCCATCACATTGAGTCTGGCAGCTATTCTTGCTGTCAAGTACGTCTTCTTTGACAATGACCCTGAGGACGTCATTTGGCAGGGCAACTCGGAGCCAATCGCTGTCATCGAGACAGGGAGTGGGGAGGAGCCAATCACACAGTCCGAGACAAAAGTTAGCAGCAAGTCAAGCTTCGTGGAAGGTGACTGATAAGTAATCATTAAGGGTCACAACCATTGTGAAATGTCTTATTTTAATTAATGGGCATATCTTAAAAAAACACTTATCCTAATCTGACTAGGTGTTCATTTCCATGGCCTTATTAAAAGAAAGTTAAATATGATGTGATAATCAGAATATCCTTTGTATGTGTAGTTCTGATCATGTGTTGTGGAATGTAGTTAACATATTTCAGTGTTTGTTGTATATTTTAATAAACAGTATAATAAGGTGTGCAATGAAATAGTTTGGGTTAAAAATAAGTAATCCCTTTGATTAAAATGAGTGTGTAATATTATGTTATGACTTTTTACAAAACTACACCATCATAATTTCAAACATTGAATATGGTTTAAAAAATAAAAAGATTTAATAGCTGACCTTCTTTTCATGTTTAAAACACCGCAACATTGGTCACCATAGGACAAATGGTTTCCAGTATATGACAGTAAATTAAATTATGACATTTTACAAGGGGCTTGAGTCATTAACTCAGTTGAGTCCACGAGATGTCAGGCTTGACCTCTCTGTACGCCACAGTCAGTGTCAAGTTTGGGGTTATAGATAACTGGGGTAACATGAAAGTTAAAAGCTTGTTGTGCACAAATAAACAAAATGCCTTTGGTAGCCAGGATGGTAGAAAGTAGTTTACAGTTTACACAATATGACAGGATGTTATAAACATGGACAGAATGTTTATCCAATAACCTGAAAGTGCTGTTACAATAGTTCAGAGTCAACTGCTGTCCATTAAAGTGTAAAGCGCTTTGAGCAATCCTGAGGACTGGATACTGCGCTATATAAGAACTTCTTTTTTTTAATTTGTGAAATTACATTTGATAAGGGGTTGGTGATTCTTGTACTAATTTATATTTGTGAGGTGTATATAATTAATAAGAGGTTACTGATACTTGTTTAAAAAAATACAGTTAAAAGGAAATTAAAAAACCCCATTAATAATCCAAACAGGGACTTTGAAGGTGTTAAGTAACCCTGCTAAAAATAACTGCATGAGACCATTTCCTATTACATGTTTGATGACAAATGCACTTTGTTGAAGCTGTGATAGTCAATGTTTACCAAGCATGACACATTTTCACCAAAATTAAATATAAATCTGTCTTTGTGTCATAGCCAGAAATAGTCTCTGTTATATTTTTATCACGTTCACCTTCTAACTATAGGATAAGAGCTACTTCAGTAGGTGTCATATTCTAATTATGTGACACGCTATGATAACAGGTGACTGACTACCTCAACTACTATCTTATCCTTCACTGTAAATATCTCACCTGTCAATATCTGCCAATTTCATCCTATCCACATTTGTTGACATGGATTCAAAATATTACACAATCTTCCCAACTAAACACATCCAATATTCTGCATAGATTATTGAAAGTTAAGTAGCATAATTATGACATTAAAAGGTACACTTGAAATCAGTCATTTATTTAGTTCTGGTTTGTGTTGACTTATCACTTATTAATAAACACTTATTGGTAAACATTTAGTTTCAAGTGGGTAAATATAAATAGATCATAAGTTTGTTCTAATCAGTGTGTCCTGAATAGATGCTGAGGAGGAAGTAGAGATAAGATCGTAAGATCAGTTGTTGATTGGATAAAGATACGTTTGAAAGTGCTTCACCTTGTGGTGTCTATGCTAACTAACCAAAGTGCTGATTGGTTGGAAGGAGCAGCTATATATTTGGTGGGCCTACGGCAAACATTAGTTCCTGATTGATGTTGAGAGTGAAAACTAACCATGCTTGGACGCTGGGTGTATGGGATTGACAACGGATATGATACGTGGAAGATTGACAAATGTAGTTGGAAGTCATTCATTCTTCCTCCAGGTATATGTCTCAGGTCATAGTACACTAAAGGCTTCTTATTTTCTACATGTTTTGTATGCCAGTTTTGACAGTTTCTGTGTTTTTATTTCAAGACGTCAATTTTCTCATTGCTTTGTCTATACTTTGTATAATGCCAGGCATGTTTGAGTTTATGTTCAACAGCAGCATTTTTATTCTAGGATTATGCTTAACCTATGCAAACATAGTTTCTCTGTAGGTGATATTCTACAATTAAGACTATCAGGGCTTTATGCAGGGTAACATTTTTGCCAGTCACACATGTTTGGGTGAACACATGTTTGTTGACTGAGGTACTTATGTGTACATGTCAGGTGAGATGTGTTTTATCACCTGAAATAAAGCACAAACATCCATTTACACCCATTTCACGGCATAACTGACAATATGTAAGATTTTTGAAGACCTTTTTGCTCCTTCATTTTTTACCTGTCCACAGATATTTCTCCCTGTCTAGAACAGGTTTACCCGTCCAAATGACATATCCCAAGCCAATTTATGTTTTCAGAGAACTATATAAATGTTTGTCTGTTATCAGTTCAGTGTTGCATTGTACCGCATGGACCTGACACGAGGATGATGTAACATATATGCGAGGTTTTAACACACCAAAGTACAGTTGTTTAAAGGTCTACCCCAAATGCAAAGTACAAGTATTTGACCTATAGAAAGTGGGGTAGTAGCAAGTGAGGTAACGTGATGACTTGACTTGTATACAGCGGAAGACAAACAAGTGAGTGCCGAAGTGCCAGAGAAGGAGGACAGCAAGGCAGCCTTCATCATCGGCGACGAATCTGACAGTAGTAGTAGTAGCGAGAACGATGATGAGACACCTCGTGCCGCCCGATTGGTCGAAACCGTTTCCGTGGAGACACAGACGTCAGAAGGCGAGCCACAAAATGAGACCCCTGTTGTCACACGCACGTTAGACGAATGCGTGGCCACACTGCGGTCTGAGGTGTGTTTACTCAACCAGAACTTTCTCACGCTCAAAGTCATCTCGGTGACTTGCAGTCCAAAATGTCAGAGTTGTAGGATAATTTGAAACTTTAATAACAACTAAGAGAAAAGTCAGAGTTATATTTTATGTTTGCTTTTAATGTAACAGTAATTAACATTTATTTTTGAATATGGAAGTATTATATAATTTATTTATGTTATATATTGATTGATAGTTATATTTTTCAAATAAGTCAACTTAAAGTCTACCATTTAATGCACGATTATTTAATTGGTCAGCTGCCATGTGTAGTCAGGTGGGTGTTACATACCATTTAGTTTAAAACAATGCCCCAGTTCTCCTAATGCTTTGATCCCGGTGGAGATCACGAGGTGTCTCATGAGCAGTTATACTTCACATGTGATTCTTCATAAATCATCTGGTGGCAAATTTCTGTTTTCACATTTCATAGGTAAAGAGAGATTGGATGGTATTTTAATGTCATCAAGAAAAATGCTGTTATTTTCGTAAAGCCCCATTTACACTGCTCGACAGCAATGGCAAACCATGACACAACACAGAAAAATAAAAACCGCTCTATACTGAATTACCAAGATCAGTTTACACTGTTTGACGCCAAGCTGCTCAATGGCAGAACTTCTCTGTGGTAAACCACCGAGAATAAAAACAGAGGCGGTAATTCAGAAAGCGCTGCATGTCAAATTTAACTGATTGCTGCTGTTGTTTTTGCTATGACATCAAATTGCGTCATGTTCTGTGGCGTCTAATAACGTTCACACTGCAAATTTGCATTTGTCATTGAAGATTGCAGTTCTGTATGTAAAATGATCTGCTTACGATGTGGTGCTTTGACATCGAGGATTTTCTGTTGCCATTGAGCAGTGTAAATGAACTCAACAGTCTGTTCTCTGCTGTGTGCTGTTTACGAGAAACTCTGTTTGTACTTTATACCAGGCTGGGCCGAATGTACTGACGGATGACGAGATCATTCAACTGGTGAAGACAAAACACATCCCCGCCTACAAACTGGAGACGGTCCTGGGCAACCATGAGCGTGGAATCTCCATCAGGTCAGTACTGTTGTTTGTAATAATAGTTCATTTATCTTATCATGGAGATTGAAATGGATACATAGAAACGTGACAAAGTGTTCTAAGAAGGTTGGCGTGGTGAGACACTCGAGTATTTACTCCATGGGTCTCGTGTTTAGGAGCACTTTTGGGGCAGTCGAAGCACAACATCCAGATCTCACACGTGCCTGTGCTCCGACGTCACTCCAGCAGTTGTTGACCAGTTGTTTGGTGCTATTTCTCAGTCGTTCCTTCTTTCTCTGGCCAGTAGATGTCCATCATAGTTCTCCCTGGACAGGTGGAGTAGGTGGGAGCCTTCAGCCTTGTCAAACAGTCCAGTCAACTCATATTTTAAGAGAGAAACCAGCACTTTGGGACCATTAGGCTACAGATATGTCTACACATGTTACCAGGCAACAGCAGATTGTCATTTGTCATCATTGTGTAGTTGCACAGTCCTGTCCTATGGTTGGACAAAGGTCTCAGCATGCAGTTTGTAGATCTGCCTTGTGCTGTCCTCTCATAGAGGGTGTTCTTCCAGGACTTGTCTCAGTCTTCTCTCCATTGTCTCACCAGTCTCCCTCAAAGTAATTGTATTCTCCTCATGTGCCCGCCCATGTTCACTTCCATCAGCATCCTAAATAAGCATTCTACTCATATCTCTACCCTGTCACGTTGATGTTTGTTACATGACAGCAGTTCTAAGACTATTGTGGGAAATTGCAGCTGGTGTTTTGTAATCACTGGTTGCATCAATGGCATATGACAGTTGAGAGTAATTCAGTGTAACGCTGACGAAGGCATTGTACCATTATATTTGACTGCAGAAGACAGTCAGATGTGTGAGTGCTATGTTTACATGTCCGTGTGTTGGTTGTCTTGCAGGAGGCAGATGTTATCAAAGTCGCTGCCCGCTCAGTCAGCTCTCCAGAAACTTCCCTACACTCACTACGACTACAAATACGTAAGTCAAATACTAGCAGTATATACAGATATTGAATGTTATCATCATTGTACCAGTTTACTAATTGTGGTGCTAATAAATGCGTTTCCTTCAATGGAAATCTTTATAATTTGTAAAATTACGTAAATATTTTTCACACGCCACACCTAACACTGACTGGAACGCCTTGTGTTGCTCCTGTTACTAACTAGGTCACTTCCGGTTGTAGGTCGAGGGAGCATGCTGTGAAAATGTCCTCGGCTATGTCCCTGTTCCTGTTGGCTTTGCCGGGCCACTGTTGCTCGACGGGAAGTTGTACTATGTTCCCATGGCAACGACAGAAGGCTGTCTAATCGCCAGCACAAACAGAGGATGCCGCGCACTTTCAGTAAGTACTGACAGCCCTCATCTGCTGAGACCACTGAGTACGGCATTCCCAGTGAATGTGCAGCAAAGTGACAACCTCATTTCAAGTCATGATTTGAGGGCCAAATATGCATTTTATGAATAGGGATGTTATATATTATTGGAAAGTATGATAATTAGCAAATAATATAAACTTTACTATATTACACTGACAACACGGTACACTGCTCTTGCTCCAGTTTTATTCTCTAGTTTTTATCATCGCTGGCATCCGAGTATCGATCAAAAATAATCTTGCTGTCACAGTCAGTTTCATTGTTAAGTTCGCCAAAACTATCAAATAAACCATCCAAAAACATACAGTAGCAAATCACCAGTTAAAATACTGCCTTTTGCCACTGTAACCACCGCAGGGTTGGATAATCCATCTTCATAACCCGAGAAAATCGGTAATAATAAACTACAACAACGATTAAATACAAATTATATATATGTATATATATATATACATATATATATATATATATATATATATATATATATATATATATATATATATACACCACAATAACATCACCATTGTCGTAACATCACAACATCATCATTGTCATAACACCACAATAATATCATCATTGTACAGAACGCCACAATAACATTACCATTGTCGTAACACCACATGTTATTGTGGTGTTATGTACAATGGTGATGTTATTTTGGTGTTCTGTACAATGATGATGTTATTGTGGTGTTCTGTACAATGGTGATGTTATTGTGGTGTTCTGTACAATGGTGATGTTATTGTGGTGTTCTGTACAATGGTGATGTTATTGTGGTGTTCTGTACAATGGTGATGTTATTGTGGTGTTCTGTACAATGGTGATGTTATTGTGGTGTTCTGTACAGTGATGATGATGTTGTGTTGTTATGTAAAATGATGATGTTATTGTGGT
This sequence comes from Ridgeia piscesae, assembly GCA_025642075.2. NCBI lineage: Eukaryota > Metazoa > Annelida > Polychaeta > Sabellida > Siboglinidae > Ridgeia > Ridgeia piscesae. Next base: position 132,856 of record JAODUO010000531.1, read on the forward strand.
GTTCTGTACAATGATGATGTTGTTGTGGTGTTCTGTACAATGGTGATGTTATTGTGGTGTTCTGTACAATGATGATGTTGTTGTGTTGTTATGTAAAATGATGATGTTATTGTGGTGTTCTGTACAATGATGATGTTGTTGTGGTGTTCTGTACAATGGTGATTTTATTTTGGTGTTCTGTACAATGGTGATGTTGTTGTGGTGTTCTGTACAATGGTGATGTTATTGTGGTGTTCTGTACAATGATGATGTTGTTGTGTTGTTATGTAAAATGATGATGTTATTGTGGTGTTCTGTACAATGATGATGTTGTTGTGGTGTTCTGTACAATGGTGATGTTATTGTGGTGTTCTGTACAATGGTGATGTTATTTTGGTGTTCTGTACAATGGTGATGTTATTGTGGTGTTCTGTAAAATGATGATGTTATTGTGGTGTTCTGTACAATGGTGATGTTATTGTGGTGTTATGTACAATGATGATGTTATTGTGGTGTTATGTAAAATGATGATGTTATTGTGGTGTTCTGTACAATGATGATGTTATTGTGGTGTTATGTAAAATGATGATGTTATTGTGGTGTTCTGTACAATGATGATGTTGTTGTGGTGTTCTGTACAATGGTGATGTTATTGTGGTGTTCTGTACAATGGTGATGTTATTGTGGTGTTCTGTACAATGGTGATGTTATTTTGGTGTTCTGTACAATGGTGATGTTATTGTGGTGTTCTGTAAAATGATGATGTTATTGTGGTGTTCTGTACAATAGTGATGTTATTGTGGTGTTATGTACAATGATGATGTTATTGTGGTGTTATGTACAATGGTGATGTTATTGTGGTGTTCTGTACAATGATGATGTTATTGTGTTGTTGCAGTCGTCTGGTGGAGTCCACAGTTGTCTGACGGCGAATGGAATGACACGAGCACCGGTGGTGCGCTTCCAGACGGCGCAGCGTGCGAGTGAAGTGAAGCTGTGGATGGAGAACCCGGACAACTTCGCACTGGTGCAGGATGAGTTCAACAGCACTAGCCGGTGCGCACTACCTTATGTCTCAGTGCTTCCCTCTAGCAGTGTCTCACATAAACACAGTCCCACTACACAGAAGGTTTTGTGTGAATGTGCATAAGTGCACTCTCATGACACGTGTGCATGCACACACACAAGCACACACGTATGCATGCACGCACACATGCATGCACACACACACACGCAAGCACGCACGCACGCACGCACACACACACACACACACACACACACACACACCACACACACACACACACACACACACACACACATGCTTACACACACACATACCACAAAATCAGTATTCACTGTACATGCATGCACAATCACATGCTGGTCATATGACACTAAATAATATACACAAAATAATGTATGTAATGTTTTAAATTTGTTTTTGTCTGTAGATTGCATGCAAGACAACATTCCAACACAAAACAGGGGTATTTTAATTTGTTACTCTGCCATTGGTTGTAGATTTGCAAGGCTGCAGAAAGTGCACATTGTGCAGTCTGCCAGGAACCTCTACATTCGCTTTGTCGTGTTCACGGGCGACGCCATGGGCATGAACATGGTGTCTAAGGTAGGTCTATGAACAAATGTGTACCTTCTTCAGATTCTAGTCTAATCACATGATGGCATGCTCACATGCACACAACGCACGCGCGCGCACGCACGCACGCACGCACACACACACACACACACACACACACACACACATACACAGTTCCACTCTGTCGTTTTCCTGACAGGAACATAAACATACACATGCCTTCTACGATAACTTTCATACTGACTTTCATTTCTTAAAAGGTTGGTAATGAATAAAGGGTAACCCTTCAGTTTGATGGCAGCACAACCATCCTGACTTCACTATTCCCCGGTTTTGTTTCAGGGTGCAGAGAAAGCCCTAAACTTCCTCGTGGACACCCATTTCCCCGACATGGAGATTCTCAGTTTGAGCGGGAACTTCTGTACAGACAAGAAGCCTTGTGCCATCAACTGGTGCGTCTTAGTTGTGTCATATGTTTGCCTACTTGTTTAGGATAATTATGGATGCCGAGGAATTTACCAGTTTTCTTTCGCAAGCTAGTTATATATCATTTTTTACATCAAGATTATGCCAGTTTTATGCTGCAGTGGTAATTATTGAAACACCATCGTTTTGATTTTACAAGTTCTTTCGTGCAGTTTTGACTATTCTAGTTTACATGATTTAACCCTTTGTCTCAGGGCTGTCTGCCCAGGGAAATGTTTTATTTATGCGACGTCATGACAGAGTAGTAATGTAATTCACATATATAGCCATTAACAGCATGGTTCGCAAAGGCAAATTGTTACAAATTTCACATGCATAATTTTGATTGTGACGTACAAAACTGTATCATTCTGGATATATAAATGTTATTACCTAGTACCAGCCTCAGGCCAGGGCTGTTTGTCATGCAGTGAGAAGTGCATGATTTAGCCAAGTCGAACCAGTTTATTGACTTCGCCGGTTGCAACTGCTTCAACTGTGAGAACAGTGCAGATACCTGCCCCAAATTCTAAGATGGATAGCAATTTCTGGGAATTCCAGTATAACAATCTGCCACCCAATTTCATGCGCAGCCGAACGGTTTTGTATATTCGAGTATTTCTTTCTACACCCGAAATATTGCAAGCAACACGAGTAACGTGTGGCTGAAATCACCCAAAATTACATCACATGACCGTAAAAATAATGTGTACATTGTACAGGCTTGAGGGGCGAGGTAAATCGGTGGTGTGCGACGCCATTGTACCAGCCAGCATTGTCACATCGACCCTCAAGACCACTGTCACCGCCCTGGTGGAGCTCAACATCGCCAAGAACCTGATGGGATCGGCCATGGCTGGCAGCATCGGTGGATTCAACGCACACGCCGCAAACACTGTCACCGCCATCTACATCGCCACTGGACAGGTGACGTACAACCAATGTGGCGCTCTAGCCTTCTTTTTTATAAGTTCCTGTTCGTGATAAATTAGGCGCACGTGTAATTTTATGGAATATGGTAACAAATATAAGCAGATTTGCTATCTCGTTTGGTGAAGATATGGCATAGTTATTGATATTGCTTAATGACTACTTTGACGTGTACAAATGTTTGTACTTGTTGAGTTGTTTAATGTGTATTAGTAGGTCTGTGTGATGTATTAGTCTGTGTGATGTATTAGTCTGTGTGATGTATTAGTCTGTGTGATGTACTAGTCTGTGTGATGTATTACCGTAAGTATTCTGCTGTTACAGAACCATGTAAAGAACCATTAATGACAAGTATTCTGTCACAGGACCCTATAAAGACCATTAGTGGCTTCTAGTGTTACAGGACCCTTAAAGGACTATTAGCGAATAATACTATGCTGTTAAAGACCTATTAGTGGAGACAGTATTCTGCTGTTACATGACCTGTAAGTGACCATTAGTGGACAGTATTCTGCCGTTACAGGACCTGTAAGGGACCATTAGTGGACAGTATTATGCTGTTACAGGACCTGTAAGTGACCATTAGTGGACAGTATTCTGCTGTTACAGGACCTGTAAGGGACCATTAGTGGACAGTATTCTGCTGTTACAGCACCTGTAACGGACCATTAGTGGACAGTATTCTGCTGTTACAGGACCTGTCAGGGACCATTAGTGGACAGTATTGTGCTGTTACAGGACCTGTAAGGGACCATTACTGGAGAGTATTCTGCTGTTACAGGAGCTGTAAGGGACCATTAGTGGACAGTATTCTGCTGTTACAGGACCTGTAATGGACCATTAGTGGACAGTATTGTGCTGTTACAGGACCTGTAAGGGACCATTACTGGAGAGTATTCTGCTGTTACAGGACCTGTAAGGGACCATTAGTGGACAGTATTGTGCTGTTACAGGACCTGTAAGGGACCATTACTGGAGAGTATTGTGCTGTTACAGGACCTGTAAGGGACCATTAGTGGACAGTATTGTGCTGTTACAGGACCTGTAAGGGACCATTACTGGAGAGTATTGTGCTGTTACAGGACCTGTAAGGGACCATTAGTGGACAGTATTCTGCTGTTACAGGACCTGTAAGGGACCATTAGTGGACAGTATTCTGCTGTTACAGGACCCTGCCCAGAACGTGTGTAGCTCCAACTGTCTGACAGTGATGGAGGCCACGGGAACTAACAATGAAGACCTCTACGTCAGTTGCACAATGCCGTCAATAGAGGTCGGCACCATCGGGGGCGGAACAGTGCTGCCACCTCAGGCCGCCTGTCTCGAGGCAAGTATCTTTATGATGCAACCTGTTCGAATTTAGAAATATCTGGATTTCAAAATGTCTGATTCATTGGTCATGTTTTTATCAGTTACATTTTTGAACACATCTTTTGTGGTGAGAGGGATGCGGAGGCTGCAGATGGAACTTTCTGGGTCAGTGGTTGATGGAAGTAATCATAGTAAATGATGGATGTGACATCAGTGACATGATATGTTTTTGTCATATGTCGATGTCAGACACCGCTGAAAAGGACGTATAAGGTAATTAGGGCGTGTACACACATAAGGAGGCTGCCAGCTCCTCTGCCTAAAATTCGCACAGCCGTAATTTGTAACAGGAAGTCTGCTGTCTAGAATGTGGGAAAGTTAAACATCAAAGGGTGCTGTGGTTAACTCTGCTCGCCTCAGCATTATTGGCAATCAATTTTGTTTTGAAACTGGATGTTTTGTTTACCATTTGAACACGTTGCAGACAGAAACTTTCATATTGCTAACATTGTTCCGAGCTTGATAAAATAACTATAAACACAAACGGGCAGGCAGTAAACGCTTAACATAACTTATAGTTACAAGAACGTAATAGTCATTGAAAAAAGAAAATTAAACGAGCTGGCACCCACACTACTTTAACAGAGCAAATACGGTACACGCACGCACGCACGCACGCACGCACGCACGCAAGCACGCACGCACACGTTTGCCTGTAAATGACAGTGTGTGATTGGTTGACAGATGCTTGGGGTACGAGGGGCACACAAGGAATGCCCTGGTGAGAACGCGTGCAAACTCGCTCGTGTCGTTTGTGCCACAGTGGTGGCGAGTGAACTCTCCCTCATGTCTGCCCTTGCAGCCGGCCACCTGGTGAGAAGTCACCTTAAACACAACCGGTGAGTCATCGTCTCCTTGGTGATATTTACAGAAAATAAGATATATTTATTGTAATTTGTAGTTACATTTATTGCTGTTTATAGTTGCATTTATTGTTATATTAATCATTTGTAGTTTTATGTATTGTTACTCATGGTTATATTTATTGTTATCTATACTTTTTTTTCCATTTTTTTTTGCTATTTTTTTTAAGCTACATCTATTGTTATTTACAGCTACATCTGTCAATATATTTATTGTTATTTAGTTATATTTATTGTTAATTTAAGAACTTGTTCAAGAAAGCCTAGATAGCTTTTGGTTGGGTGGTTCTTGTCTACACGAAGTGTCTTTGTTCCTAGAGTTAAGATGAATGCTAGAGCCTTCTCAGGCTCACACCAACTTGGTGGAGTTCACTTCCTGTCAGTTGTAAATCGATAAAAAATTAAATTAAATTTTACTTTCGTATAAAAAACAACATAAAAAAAATTATCAACCATATCTTTTTAGGAGTTCTAGTGAAGTGAACTTGTTCAATCTGAGCTTTTATGTGTACATTATATTAAGATTTCTCGTCTTGAGCGGGTCTTGTTATAACATGTGGTTAAGTCGTACTCTTCCCAAATGTGCGTTGTGACTGATCAATCATTAAATGCGTTTCTGTCTAGGTCTGTGTTAAACATGAACCCCAATGCCACGCCAGCACTGCCACCGTCGCTGACTCCGCCGGCACCACACAGGAAAACAAACGAGCCGGGGACGTGTATAAACAGAGCGTCATAATGAACATCGACCACTCAGCATGCAGTGCCATGTCACGTGATCAAGTGCCTGCCGATTGACCATTGCCGCTTTGACGTGTGAACCATACGGACATTAGTCACAGATTTGATAACCATTTGCATTATATTTGTATGCATAGTGAGTTATCAGTGTGTCTGGGGAGGTGTGGACTAGTTTGTATGCAGGTAGTTCCCTGCAGTAGATTCGACTGTGACTCGAGTGAACAAAAAGGAAAGCTAACATTCAGTTACCCAGTTGGTGCCAGCAAGTTAGCCCCTGTGGGGTGGTGTATTTTACCCCATCTACTAATCCTTGTTTGTACTGGGCCGTGATATGATATATTAATTCATGTACACCTGTATATACACCAGAGAACCACATAAAGTACAACTCATTGGTGAGAATTTCTTACAACGAATCCTGCTGTTGTGCAAATGTGTCATTACCTCACTGTCTTTCGGACGACCCCCTATGGCCGAGGGGGGTGTAGAACAGCAACAAAACGACCGTTAAAAAATCTATCAAGTAGTCGAATCTGCCCCCTGCAGCCCAAAGATAATTGATCAAATCATTGGTATATGTTGCCATCTTGTCTATATGTGTTTTCCCATGTCGATAAGATTGAGAATTTTTGGGAGATTCAAAAATCCTCGACAATGAGAAATTATGATGTTCAATTCCTTTATGAAGGACTTATTGCTGTTGTTTTCTGAGATTGACCATCTTTAAAAGCAAAATCTAGTGAATTGACAAGCCACTAATATATATATATATATATACATACATGTGTATATATAATACATAAATATATGTTCATATATATTATATGTATGTACACACACATATATATAGTGCCTCTCTTTTAGTCAGCCCATCATAGTAGGCAGTATTAAGAATAACCAGAGTAAACGACCAACGATTATGTCCTTGTGCCATATATATATATACGTATATAATTGTATATATTTACTGCCCACTACCTGGTCATGACTGGTAATTTTGCAAAGCATAATTGATCGAATAACATGAGAAGCCAGCGACATACAGTCGCAAGTGTAATCAAGTAAGTAAAGTGTTCATGCTGTCTATATCTTTCTTTAAAACAGTGGCAGTTTAACTCGGAATGCAACTTTAAAGTATAGTTTCTGTTGTTGTGATGCTGACCGTGACTATATCAACGCGCTGATGGTTCCACGTTGAAATGATGTGTCAGATCTTGCAAATCGAGCAGATGTATTCAAATACATTATTTATGCACCAGTATTTTTATGAGGAGATGGCAGATGTAAATAGAATAGAAAGCTTTGTTATTAATTTTGTGACAAATGGCTACTTGTTAAAGAGAGGGACATAGGAAGATCTTTGTGAAATACAAGATATTTTATAGGAGAGTACCAAAGATGAAATATGACGGCTACATTTGGTGATTACTCTGCGTTATTATACGTGGTGGTGGTGTCAGGTTGGAAGAGGATCTGATCATTGTGTATTTAATGTGATCTATTAAACGATGAATACTGATTGGCTATGCAGAATGCCTTGCATATATCCCATTTCAGTTGGTCTGGGACCAAATATTAAGTCCTACCAGGGTAATTGTAGGGCAAAATATACCTGGGCCTGTTATCATTAATGTCAGAAAAAATTCAATTTTGGACAGAAACTTCAGCCTTATGAAGCAACCTTACGTGTTCTATTTTGAGGATTTATTATATTTGGCATTGCATAACATGGACTGGATAATGGGTATATGCAGGTGTTACCTTTTGGTACAGCTTGACCAGCAGCTTATATGGCAATGGTGCAGTCGTATCAATTTTACAAGACCACTTCTGCCCAGTGTGTGTGTAACAGTATTGTAGGTGCTAGATTGTGTTTTAATGTCTGCTTAATGAACATTAATCGACAGCATATGTGAAATGCAGACACATTTTGAGAAACATGGGAAAACTATCCATTGATTCCAGTAATCCAAGATAGTTCAGACACCGGGGTAATATCCCTCTTGAAACTAGTTTTCATTTCCTAAAATCCACACTTTATGAAGCAGTGCAATCTGCTCTATATAACTTTCTTGTCACTGTTCATCTGTCATGTTGGTGGTGATCTTGAGAGCACGTGGCAACACGATACAAATATTATGGTTCAGGTTGTCCCACACTTTACTGTACGAACACACACAGAGGCAGCAGTGTTTGTTTATGCATCATCTTAAAACAAATGGATCTGTAGACAATGGGGTGTTGTGTCATTGACATCATAGTCAGTGTAAGTGTAACTTCACGTACGAATCAGCTAAACTGTACATTAGCCACCGTAGAAAAGCTTTTGTGATAACACCACAGAATTGTTCATTGTTTGATGTATCAAATATATCATTACTCAGTGTTTGGATGTTTCTGCATAAGATTGTACAGGAATTTTCCCCAAATGGCTATGCAAATATACATAATAAATTTTCATCAGCCAATTTATATACTTGAATGTTTACGAATTTAGAAGAAATGATTTGATTTGAATCTGCTGTTGGGAAGGTCATTGATTGTAACCTTAGTTCCATTTGATAAGAATTTGGGACATGTTCTGATTTGGTATAACGTATAAAATACATGGCCCTGCTAAGTTGGCTGCAGCTTAGCCTACCACCAGGTTCCCCTAGACACAGGAGGCTGCAGCTAAGCTGTACACGTGGTTCCCTGGCAATAACAATAGGCTGCCATTAAATACAACACAATACCTAGTACTAAGTCTCTGTTAGATGATTGAACAAAATGTGAACAATGTCAAATGAGCATAACAAACCTTTATCAAGAATTAGATCAGATAAAAATAGTTCCTGGTTTTCACCAGCACTCGGTGCATCTGCACCTAAAGATGGCCGACACAGGTGTATATGGTATATATTTAGTAGCCACTTTGTGTGAAATCAGCAATAGAAATAAACACTGAGTCACTGCTTATGTTGATGCCATGGAAATTTATATTTATAATAATTTTGATTAGTAGCGTATGTACAAGGGTAGAAATACCCAGCAAAATGTCGTCAGATTCTGAGTTTGACAATAGTGCTTTCTGTATGCACGAGATGTCTGCTCAATAACTGTTACGCGATTAAGCATTCTAAGCGTTGTTTTTTTGTTTTAGTTTTGCTTCTAGATGTATAGACTAAAGCTTTAGATGGTACTGTTTGTGTAACTTGGTGCTTTGGTAATAAAAATATCAGTATTTCAGCAGAACACCAAAATTGAAGTTTTCATTTGTGTTTGAGTTGATTAATTTTCCTGCTTCTATCTGGCAGTGGTCTCTCACATTGTGTCACTCTCGAAGTCTCTTTGTGATACTCTGGAAGTCTCTTTATGTTACTCTGGAAGTCTCTTTGTGATACTCTGGAAGTATATTTATGTTATTCTGGAAGTCTCTTTGTGATTCTCTGGAAGTCTCTTGTGATACTCTGGAAGTCTATTTATGTTATTCTGGAAGTCTCTTTATGTTACTCTGGAAGTCTCTTTGTGATACTCTGGAAGTCTCTTTGTGTTACTCTGGAAGTCTCTTTATCTTACTATGGAAGTCTCTTTGTAATACTTTGGAAGTGTCTTTATGTTACTCTGGAAGTCTCTTTGTGATACTCTGGAAGTCTATTTATGTTATTCTGGAAGTCTCTTTATGTTACTCTGGAAGTCTCTGTGATACTCTGGAAGTCTATTTATGTTATTCTGGAAGTCTCTTTATGTTACTCTGGAAGTCTCTTTGTGATACTCTGGAAGTCTCTTTGTGTTACTCTGGAAGTCTCTTTATGTTACTATGGAAGTCTCTTTGTAATACTTTGGAAGTGTCTTTATGTTACTCTGGAAGTCTCTTTGTGATACTCTGGAAGTCTATTTATGTTATTCTGGAAGTCTCTTTATGTTACTCTGGAAGTCTCTTTGTGATACTCTGGAAGTCTCTTTATGTTACTCTGGAAGTCTCTTTATGTTACTCTGGAAGTCTCTTTGTGATACTCTGGAAGTCTCTTTATGTTACTCTGGAAGTCTCTTTGTGATACTCTGGAAGTCTCTTTATGTTACTCTGGAAGTCTCTTTGTGATACTCTGGAAGTTTTTATGTTATCTGGAAGTCTCTTTATGTTACTCTGGAAGTCTCTTTGTGTTACTCTGGAAGTCTCTTTGTGATACTCTGGAAGTCTCTTTATGTTACTCTGGAAGTCTCTTTGTGATACTTTGGAAGTGTCTTTATGTTACTCTGGAAGTCTCTTTGTGATACTCTGGAAGTCTATTTATGTTACTCTGGAAGTCTCTTTGTGATACTCTGGAAGTCTCTTTATGTTACTCTGGAAGTCTCTTTGTGATACTCTGGAAGTCTCTTTATGTTACTCTGGAAGTCTCTTTGTAATACTTTGGAAGTGTCTTTATGTTACTCTGGAAGTCTCTTTGTGATACTCTGGAAGTCTTTATGTTACTCTGGAAGTCTCTTTGTGATACTCTGGAAGTCTCTTTATTCTTGGAAGTCTCTTTGTGATACTCTGGAAGTCTCTTTATGTTACTCTGGAAGTCTCTTTGTGATACTCTGGAAGTCTCTTTATGTTACTCTGGAAGTCTCTTTGTGATACTCTGGAAGTCTCTTTATGTTACTCTGGAAGTCTCTTTGTGATACTCTGGAAGTCTCTTTATGTTACTCTGGAAGTCTCTTTGTGATACTCTGGAAGTCTCTTTATGTTACTCTGGAAGTCTCTTTGTGATACTCTGGAAGTCTCTTTATGTTACTCTGGAAGTCACTTTGTGATACTCTGGAAGTCTCTCTGTGATACTCTGGAAGTCTCTTTGTGTTACTCTGGAAGTCGCTTTGTTACTCTGGAAGTCTCTTTGTGATACTCTGGAAGTCTCTTTGTTACTCTGGAAGTCTCTTTGTGATACTCTGGAAGTCTCTCTGTGATACTCTTGAAGTCTCTTTGTGTTACTCTGGAAGTCTCTTTGTGATACTCTCGAAGTCTCTTTGTGTTACTCTAGAAGTCTCTTTATGTTACTCTCGAAGTCTCTTTGTGATACTCTGGAAGTCTCTTTATGTTACTATCGAAGTCTCTGTGATACTCTGGAAGTCTCTTTATGTTACTCTGGAAGTCTCTGTGATACTCTGGAAGTCTCTTTATGTTACTCTCGAAGTCTCTTTGTGATACTCTGGAAGTAATTTATTAGACATTATTTTGAAGACAGATACAACAAAATACTGATCACATGCATTGTAGAATTATCTAGGTTTTCATCTGCATAGAGTATAGATGCCTGTTTTCGTTTAAACGTTGTTCAACAGTCAGAATGCAAATAAACCAGTGTCTACTGGTTTGGAGCTCTTTAGCTATAGGACCTGACCATCAAACTTGGTTATAAACCGACTGCAGAGCTAACATATTTGAGTCACACTTGAAATGATGCACCCACAAACAAATCTGGATGACATGAATACATCAATTAACCCCACTACACAGTATAGATATCTTAACCCTTTACCATACACTACATGATACAGATATAATTTAACCCTTGACCATACACTACACGATACATATATCATTTAACCCTTGACCATACACTACATGATACAGGTATCATTTAACCCTTCACCATGCACTACATAATACATAGGAGGTAGATCATTTAACCACGCACCCCATTACGACGCCCAGTTACACATCTGTACAACCGGCCTACACTCACCCAACTGACTACATACGAATCTTCCTCATCTTTCAGTCATATTGCTTAAAAGTATCTTAGTCACATTTCTATAAGCTCCTACATCTTGTCAATGACAAGCCATCCCGATCCAGCAGGTTCCCACAGCCATCTGAATTCCTGTGATCATCCAATAATTCTACCCAACTATGCCATCTTCCATGATGAGTATTGATATTTCCCTTGAAAAAAGCTTCAAAAAACCCCATATGACCCTACAACCAATATAACACCACAGCGCTATAAACATTCATGCCACATATATAGTGGCTCCCCCTCCTGGCTGTGTAGCAAACAAACTCTCCTCAGCGACACTTTTACGGTGTGCATCTTTTGCGTAGAATCCATCGTACATCTTTTGGATAAACACTTCTTTCTGACTGGCTGGAACCAGTGACACGACACAGCCGCCCCAACCAGCCCCGGTGAGACGTGAGCCGAGGGCGCCTGATTGGCTGAAAATACAAAATCACAATTAGAAATCAATTGAGAAGCTTTGTTAAGGAATGATTCAAATGAGATGGAAAGAGTTCGAGGAAAATGGACAACAATAAACGATAGGAGTTGGAGACTGTTGATTGAGAGCGTAGGGCGAGAAAAGTGAGCAAATGTTTGAAAAGACAAAGAAAAAGCCGATGGTAACCATGACAACCTGACACATGATGACAGGATGCCATGAGGAGAACAACTGTTAACAAAGAATTAAGATAAATTGAAGTATTTTATGCTCTTCTAAAACATACATTAAAGCATCCAGTGAGATAAGAAGTTATGTAAGTATCCCAAAATGACACCTCCAAGTATTGTCATTATTCCAGCAAGAGTGCCAGCGTCTAGGTTTTATTATTTTCATTTAACATTATGTTTGTATGACTACAACATGCACATGGAAGGTTTACTGCCGGCCAATTTGTGTTTAGTTACTTTATTATTCAGCTCGGACCAAAATCCGCAACTTGAAAGATTCTACCTGCAACATGTTCAAATGGTAAACAAAACATCCAGTTTCAAAACAAAACTGATTGGCAATAATGCTGAGGTGAGCAGAGTTAACCACAGCACCCTCTCATGTTCAACTTTCCCATGTTCAAGACATCAGACTTCCCACTGCAAATTACTGCTCGGCCAATTCTGGGCAGAGGAGCTGGCACCCTCCTTTTAAAGAACAGATGGGGCATCTGGATTGTTGCTTTGGAAACCCTTGGAGAAAAAAGTTTGCCCCAACATGACCTTGAGGGACATTGAGAAGGAAACAGTCTCAGGGGCACTTTTCTGTCTTTGAAATAGTCACCAGGATAATTGGGTGACATAATTAAGGGGCAGAAGTTTCAAGTGAAGTAATCGTGTATGTGTGTGTGTGTGTGTGTGTGTGCGCGTGTGCGCGTGCGTGCGTGCGTGCATGTGTGATTGTGTGTGTGAGTGTGTGTGTGTGCGTACGTGCGTGCAGGCATGCGTGCGTGCGTGTGTGATTGTGTGTGAGTGTGTGTGTGTGTATGTGTGGTGTGTGTATGCGGAAGTGTATGTACAAGGTATGTATGTATGTTCCATAGTCAGAATTTTTTTATTATTCTTGTGCACAAACCAGGACTCCAGACAGAATGACAAGGAATGGTATGATGCCAAACATTACAAACTCAAGATGCAAACAATAACCATTGTCAAAAGGTATGATACACACTCCCACAAACTTTAAATCTTTACTGGGTAGACAGCCTTCTTATTTTACACCCTGCTGTGGGTAAACAATTTTAAGATGGCAGCCATCTGTGAATTACGCTACATGTTGCATTAAAATTCGAATAACTCAACAACCGATGGATGAAAATATATGAATAATTGCACTGTACATGGAATGATTGTGTGAATAAAATGTGTTATTAAAATTTATGTGTTGCAATCAATTACATTTCAGATCTTGAAGCAAACTTTAACAATTATGATGACAAAATAAATAAGCAACTTCATCATGCTACATATTATTTTTTTAGAACACACAACAGTGATCCGGTGGAACTAATGTAGCCATGTATGTTAGTTGTATCCTAGTAAAACATTTATCCAATTTTGACGGTTAGTTTTCAAATTATAATTGCTTTTGTAAACAACGCCAACGCGACTGAAGACAAAAATCATGCCATAATGTACAAAATGGCTATCGTTTACCGATCATATTGCTGAATGGAATGTTCTTTTCATGTGTAAAATCAACACTCAAATAACGAAAGATAGCACACTCGTTTCACAAATAGATGCTCCCTTATCAGAAGCAATGTGACCATAGTGCATGTTAATAAAATACCCTAAAATAAATAAACCAAACGAAGTACGGACAGTGATCCGATCAAGAAAATGGCTGCATATCGGCAAAATGAACATGCCGCCAACAGGTCATCTTCTTCGTATCTCAACAACGAAAAGTCACACAGACAACGTAGATGGACGATAACAGGATTCACGTTGCAAACATCGACATCCGACTCGAAATCATAGAGAAATGATCTCAGTAATATCCGCCAAATGCCGCACGATATCGGAGGTCAACTAGACGAACGCACTTCAACATCCTTCCAAATAAACTCACTTAATTCGCAAATGAAAACAATTTTTCACAAAATGGTGACAGCAAATGTTTCAGTGACCTACATAGAGCTTAAATCAGCAGTTTCAGCTGGCTGGATAATGTAAAATAAGGATCTGATCGCGGTAAACAAAAGGCCCACGAACTGTGAGTTTACTGGGCGGTTTTGGACGGACTGCACGTATGAGGGGTTGGGCGGTTTTGGATGGTCTGTGCAGTAAAGAGTTAATATCAGATTTTGTGACAAGGTTGTTTATACAAAAAACATCTACATCTATCAGTGAGTAAAAACGGAAGTTTGGGGGAATAAAATATGCTAAAGTATTCTTATTCTGCATAAAACAAAGTCCGTGTCAGTGAGTCAAAGTAGTCTAACCTAGAATCAACTCAACTGAGTGCACATGTACTCACACAGCAAGGTTAACCAAGACGTCAAGGTCATGACAGCTGCACTCGTAAAGGTCACGACAACTGGCGTGACTCTCGTTCATGAGTCGTCCCAGCATCTCCAGGGCATCATTTGGTTGGTTGTCACAGACGGCCTTGAACTGCGTGACCCTTTGCGCCTCGCTGTACACATGCAAGGCTCGGTTGTGAAGCTGGAAACTATCCACTGAAAATCACCATAACTTTGGTGTCAATGATGGACGTCTACAAACATTTCATGCACATTCCTAGATTCGTATATATGCACCATACTAATTTCCAAACAAATTCATGTTAGCTACTGCATTGTACTGATGCAAGATTTTTTTCTTTTAATATTACGTTCTTATGACTATAACATGCCTGCCAATTTGTGTTTAGTTATTTTATTAAGCTTAGAACAATGGTTGCACTTTAAAAGATTCCAACTGTAACACATTCAAATGGTAAAGAAAACATGCAGTTTGAAAATAAAATATAATTTTTATTGGCAATAATGCAGAGGCCAGCAGAGTTAACCACACTACTCTTTGATGTTTAACTTTCCCACGTTCTAGACAACAGACTTCCCGTTACAAGTGACTGCTCGGCCAATCATGGACAGAGGAACCGGCTCCCTCCTTTACCAAACTGAGTGAGTTACCAACTCACTCTGCCTGGTCTGCTGGTTGAGGCTGGTCTCCTCCAGGTCGTCTACTTCCACGTTTAAGATGTCACACACTTCCTTCTTGCTGTACGGCTCCGCGTGGAGCAGTTCGTCCACTAACTGGGTCATGTCGTCAAGGGTAACGCCCAGTTTCTTCTGAAGGTCACCCAGTTGCTTGACCTCACACCACGGAAGGTCTTTCTTGGCCGCCATCACCTGAAAACATATAGTGGATTTGTAAAGAGTTATAAATAATAACTTAATAATTTTATAAGGCAATACTAATAATAATATAATACTTTATTTAGCCACCGTCAAATATGTGACTAGTACCCCGTTCATGTAATTACAAAATAGGTAAACAAATTGTAAGAAACATATTGATGCATTTAAGAGAATAAATAAAAAAACCTACCCGGTAGATTATATTATATAAGTTTAAAAAAACTAACAAAGACAAATAAAATTAATATAAATAAAATTATATATTAATAAACAAAGATAAATACATGCAATTATAATAAGTACATGTTAATAAAAATTACATGAAAAATACCAAAGCTAAATGTGGTCTATTTAAGTATGACTTTCCAAACTGCTTGGTGTTCTGGACTTTGCAGAGTTCTAGTAGGACAGAGTTCCACAACTCACCACATACGTTTGTTATTATTTTTGAACTGAAATCATGTTTAAAACTATACAAAATAGTACACATGTCCTTAGTTAATGAACATAACATTTCCATAAATTGTTTCCATCTACCAGGCTATGCCAAATATCCCTATGTTCAACGAATTCTCCTAAAAAGTATCTACAGGTGTATACTCTGATCACTATTCATTTGATTTCCTACTCATTTGCCAAAGATGAAAGTAAATATGCTCTTTATTGCAAATTTTCAATAAAAAACAGATACAGTATTAATCCACTACATGAGAAGAAATTGGTACGATCATGAAGCTTTGTCACACAACATGTGATTGTACTCGTTGTAGGTACAACTGTCTGTAGACGTTCGTCTCTGCCACTACGTCCAGGGAGTGATGTACCAGCGTCACTAAACATTGCACTTCAAATACGGAATCTTTCTCAGGACACTTATTTTTCAGATCAAAGATTTTTATTTTATATAACCAATTCATATTTCTTTCACCTGTAGACTTTGGTTGAACGTTACTGTCAAGGGCAATTATAAGCTGCTCCATGTGTATGACGATGTCATTCATATTGATGAAGTCACTATGTAACATTCAACAAACATCTCTACAGGTAAAAGAAACATGTTGGTCTGGATGTGTAAATTTCTTTTTATTGCAATTAAATGTATTGTCACAGCCTCATAAGAATGGCTACAACTAACCTGCGCATGTTACTTTATCATGAAACATATTTACAGGAATGATTTTGTATTGTAATGACAATCATTATTAGCCAGACGAAATGACAAACTCATCACAGCTAACTAAAATTTAATGACCAACCAACACAACAATTGTGAAGCGTCAAACATTGACCTCTGACCTGAGCTGCGAGTCTGCATTCAGCCACTCGTGTGTTAAAATGACTTGTTGCGGCTTTATTCAGCTCAACGCAACTGTTGCTGATGACAAACACAGCGCCCTCTGGTAGACAAACGTCTGTCGCTCGCACCGGGTTGAACTCAATCAACTTGGCCTGGCGTAATCGCAAGAGAAAGATGATGTTAGTTGTCGTGTAACACACCAGGGGTTTGCCTTGCAAAATATGTGTAAATATCCATTGTTTTGTTAAACATTTTGGTTGTCACATGTGAAGCGGGCGAGGGTGATAGTTATTATTTATGCTGTTTTTAAATTGTTATAAACGGAAAATAAAGTGACTGAATCTTGACCTACTACATGTATTGAGACTATATGTATTCAGACAGCCTAAACATATTTTTTTCTATATCGTTATTATTAAATGTTGCCTGAAATCTATTATTATTGTGTACCAAAATACAATACATTTTCAGACACCAAAAGTATTTTTTAAACAGTACTTAGGTTTTCCGGATAGCTGAAAATTTAACAAAACAATTGTTAGGTGTTTGAATACATATAATGAGTATGGAAGCTCTGACATCTTGAATTGAACATGACAGGTGCTGTCACCTGGCTACACACAGACAACTCACAGTTCCGGGCTGAGCGAGGAAAGAGATGGCTTGGTCCATGCCTCCCCCCTCCGTACCAATGTATCTCTCTGACCACTGGCACAGACTCGCCAACTCTGTCTGAACAAACACCACTCAGTACTTGACACTGACACTGACACTGACACTAACAACACCCCCTGTAAGACCGGCAGTGTTTCACAGTAGTCACTTCTGGTAATAATCTTTATTTTGTTGAATTATGTATAAAACATAGCATATACAGTGTTCAAATAAACTATGTTCTTCTTCTTCCAGATACTGGACTTTTGACACCCTTGCAGGGTGTTAAAAGTCCAATGAAGCTTATTGCGCTTGGGTGGGTGCACTCCTAAAACAAACATTCAATATGTAAAAAAAGTATGTTCAAACATCTAAAATCTGTACATGATGTATACAGAGGTCTTACGTTGTCACTTTATATCCAGTGATTATTTTTCTAGCAAAAACTATGGGTTTATTTCTGTTGTTGTTTGCAGTATTTCTGCCATACCTCCCCCTGCCTCATACATCTGCCCCCCCACATACCTCCACCCCCACATACCTCCCCACATACCTCCACCCCCACATACCTCCACCCCCACATACCTCCACCCCCACATACCTCCACCCCCCCCCCACATACCTCCACCCCCACATACCTCCACCCCCACAAACCTCCACCCCCACATACCCCTACCCCCCACATACCTCCACCCCCACATACCTCCACCCCCACATACCTCCACCCCCACATACCTCCACCCCCACATACCTCCACCCCCCACATACCTCCACCCCCACATACCTCCACCCCCACATACCCTCCACCCCCACATACCTCCACCCCCACATACCTCTCCCCCACATACCTCCACCCCCACATACCTCCCACCCCCACATACCTCCCCCCACATACCTCCACCCCCACATACCTCTGCCCCCACATACCTCCACCCCCACATACCCTGCCATCCCCACATACCTCCACCCCCACATACCTCCACCCCCACATACCTCTGCCCCCACATACCTCCACCCCACATACCTCCCCCCCCATACCTCCACCCCCACATACCTCCACCCCCACATACCTCCACCCCCACATACCTCCACCCCCACATACCTCTGCCCCCCACATACCTCCACCCCCACATACCTCCACCCCACATACCTCCCCCCACATACCTCCACCCCCACATACCTCCACCCCCACATACCTCCACCCCACATACCTCAGCCCACATACCTCCACCCCCACATACCTCCACCCCCACATACCTCTGCCCCCCACATACCTCCACCCCCACATACCTCCACCCCCACATACCTCCACCCCCACATACCTCCACCCCCACATACCTCGCCCCCCACATACCTCCCCCCCCACATACCTCCACCCCCACATACCTCCACCCCACATACCTCCCCCCCACAACCTCCACCCCATACCTCCCCCCATACCTCCACCCCCACATACCTCCACCCACATACCTCCACCCCACATACCTCCCCCCACATACCTCCACCCCCACATACCTCCACCCCCACATACCTCCACCCCCACATACCTCACGAGTCTCACCTTGGTCATTTGAAGGCGGGCGTTCCTCATCACTGCAAGGGCGGCACAACATACCATAGCACTAGAGCTGGACAGACCAGCACACCGCGGGATAGTGCCGTCCACTAGTGCCTTCATCCCTGTCCTCATGGCACCGGCCTCACAGTGCTCGGTGATGCCTCGCAGGCCACACAGGAAGTAGTGATGCCACTGTGGTTTCTCGGTGGCAATTTTGACATCGTTTATATCACAACTGTATTCTCTGCAGGAGAGTAAACACAATGTGTCTATCAATTTGAATGCGCACAGGTTTATACCCTATTTCTAGTAACATATTTGGAAATCTAAAGAAGTTAAACTCTCCACTGTCCAAAAACATGGTACAAAAGTATGTTGTGGGTGTCTTAAAACATAACGTTGTCAACTACATACAGTCATTACAGATAGTTTTTTTTTATATATATATATATATATATATATATATATATATATATATATATATATATATATATATATATATCAGACAAACAAACATTTTGTGAAGACATACGGTACAGAACAATTATTATTTGAGTAGAATTCTTAGGCTCTCCAAATAAACCTTGCATGATAACTATCATACATTTCTAGATGTGGTGATTAATTAATAATTATTAATTAATATTTAATATATATGTACATCTAGGTATGATATATATTAATTACAGTGTCACTAGAAAGGAATACACAAGAAGACTTCTTGTGTATCCGTTTCTAACCTAGATTGAAGAAGTTAAAAAACTTATAGTTAGTGTATCCCTATGATATATCTATCGGCAAGCCATTGGGCCCCACAAAGACCTCTTGACCACAGTAAAGCGATGCAAACTGAAATGATACGGGCACATAACAAGATCTTCAGGGCTTGCCAAGACAATCCTGCAGGGCACAGTGCAAGGAGGGAGAAGGAGAGGTAGACAGAAAAAGAGATGGGAGGACAACATCCCGGAATGGACAGGCATGACACTGGGCTCCGCCATGAGGAAGACTGAGAGGCGAGAGGAATGGAGGGAGCTGGTTGCCAGGTCATTTGTGGCGCCCCAACGGTCCACCAGACTACGGGATAGGTGAAGGTGATTGATGATCTGATGTCTCACTAAATATAAGTATATTTTATGCACAAACTTACTGATATTCTGTGTTTGTGTTTGTCAGCTGCAGCTGCATACTGCTAGGGTCAGCGGCCGCTGCTATCACAATGTCTTGTTCAATAGCCATGGGCAGTACTGCATAGCCGCTGTAGTCTATGTGTTCACCTGTAACATCAGTCACATAGCCGCTGTAGTCTATGTGTTCACCTGTAACATCAGTTACATACGTCACATTGCAGGTAATACAAACTGAAACATTTTCTATTCACCGTAGAACATGCAAATCTATCTGCCACCATATCATTTTTATTCTATTTTGCCAATTTTCGATTCATGGTCCGGTCCCCAAAGACTTGAACGATCTATGTATACTTTTGCACACGGCCACAGTAGATACCTCCATTGTACCTTTGTCATTTCTTCCCAACAAAATCTCATATAGAAGGTGGGAAATATTATGAAGAAGTTAATATATTCAAGCTGTTTGGGTAATGCAGTAATCTTAACTGTGAATACGATTACAGACATGGGTGGGGACCAGGTGTGTAATTTAAGTATTGCTCAAAACGGACCAGAAACAACGATCACTCATGCCCTATTGAATACCAAATAATAGAAGAGTGCCAAGAAATTTTATTGGGTGGCAAATTGGACAAATTTAATAATATAATAGTGCCAAATAATAGTGTAGGGTGGCAAACATAAAAAATTGAAATTTCTGCCAGTCAGTTGCGATTGGTCTAATTCTGAGGTGGTGTGCATTGCTACTGTGCTTAAGACTGGTTTAAGCAATGTTGGTTTAAGCAATAATATACCATACTATGCTCCAGAGAACTACTCAAGGATTCTCACTGATTTACCTCATCATACAACTCAGATGGTCTAAAGCTTTGGGATTAAAGTCTGTGATCCTCAGCTGTTGTTAGAATAGAAATGATACAAACTTAGCCACTCGAGGGAGCCACGCGATTCTCTCCATGGATGGTTGGTTAGCAAGTGTGAGAACGATTCCTCACCCAAACCATTCATGTTTTGCTGGTATAAATCTCTCTTTCTAATAATTGTATTGTGCCAAAAAGGTGCGTATGTGGTGTTTTTCTCATCAAATAACTACACGTAATGCAATGTTTATTAGGCTCTCAAGAGCACATGTTTTACCAGCGCTGTCTCTACAGTGTTCATTCTTAACCATCATCACAAGCCAGGGGTCGATGAGTTACGTTACTACCCATGGCTGATCACCCCCACAAAGCTGGGGATTGAGTGGAGTTGAACTATACAATTATGGTAACTGACTTTGCCAGTCGCTACTGTGTCAGCCGTGGGAACAGCCCAAATACCCATTGAATTTGAAGACAGATGCACGACTGGGGGAATCCCTAAATCGCCCAAAATTGCCACTTGGCCGCAAGCCGACCACCCTCCTTGTGGGTGATTTCATTGGCTGACATTAAAAGAGTGTTTTTGAAGGGATGTGCCTGGGATAGAGAGGAGCTGGTACATACATAGTCAGCCGCAGTGACCCCTGGCACTGAAATTGCTAAAATGTTGATAGCATAATGTAGTTTATAAATTCTCCTGAAAAATCTCTGCACCAAGAGATACATAACTCCCTGAAAGCTGTTGAAGACATGACAACCAAATGTGAGTTGTCGTCATTAATGGTCTAACCATGCAACAAATTGATTTTGTGACATGTTTGTCTCCTATTTAGGTGACACACCTTGGGGTCACAGATCTGTAGTCGGAGGTCATCATTCACTGGGGCATGTCCAGTGAGGCAGTGATGGAGGATATGATGAACGAAAACACTGTTCACGAACAATGCACTAGTAAGACAGCCATCAGATTCTTGACAGCGACAACATAACAAATGCATCTCTCACGTCTGTGTTTACAACTACATTCACAGATACATACTCTGTCTTCCGTTATCACCAATTGCCAATCTATTCCAAGGTCGCATCTATGCAAACATGGTCACTTAAAATTATTTGTTACCAAACCACATTTTGTCAGAAGAAACTAGTCATTGTGACACTGACGCTATGGCACAAAGTACTTTGGTGACCCAACATTTTGTGATGACATTGTCATAACATTTGGTACTCTGCACTTTGAACTCAAATGTTGCATATCAAATTGTTATAGCAGAACTAATATGATAAAATAATACTATGTACCCTCTATATTTTTTGGAAAAAATTTCCTGTGTACATTTGATATGCGAGAATAAAGGAAACATTTTTATCGGAAATATTTTGCAGATGTTTGATCCGACACTTTCCCTGCCCCAGTTTATAAATACATGTATTATATATTCTAAAAAGATCAGGAATTTAAAAGAAATATTCTATAACAAATATTCTACTGATATTATTTAATGTGCCCCAATTTTCTAATATTACTTTGTCTTCTATAAAAAACTCACCAATCAAGTTGACACGTCCTGGTGCCCGGGAATAGAATTCCGGCGGTACACCATGTTTCTTCTCAAAACTTTTTCCAATCTTCTCATATCTGTCAAAACAAAAACTGAAATGTCAAACAAGGTGAAATGACAAATATAACTGTTTTTACAAAATACAGTTAATTTTATGTGAAGAAAAACACCTGACAGGTGCAGGGCTTACGTTGTCAAATTAAGTAATCAACAGTTCAGTTGGTACTCCATGTGTCTTGTGACCACCGGAATAGTCTGGGTGTCAGTAAAGAGCAATGGTCTAAATGAACCCATTAACCTGTAAGTGGACCCGATGTTGACAAACTTTGTGCCCATAAACACACCAGGGTGTCATCCATTGGCTCTGATTTCAGACTTTTTAGTGTAACTCATTTTATTTTATGTTTGTCTCCAGCCTTAACCAACAGCATAATTAAATTTTATACCTTGTATTTTGCAGGTGCCCAAAAGATACAATTGAAATGACTTTAATGTCGTATCACTGACATTTCCACAGATGTTTTACATTAAAACGATATAAAACAGTGCATTGAGATGACATTTACGCGCTGCTTGTTTCTTCTTACACATAATCATGTGATAGCAACCAATGGCAGCCATTTATTTCACTCAGTTGCATCAGTGAAACACATCGCTACGGACAAGATGAAAATGTTTGAAAGAACAGATTTTGTGCAGCAAATACATTGTAGCCGAATACTTTAACAACAGTCCACCAATTGGTGCAAACAGGCATACCACAGCATTCTGAATAGTCTCATGGAAATATACATTTACTTTTTCATAAAACATTTTCCTTTGTATCATGAATGCCACAACCAGAATATAATATTATATACTGTAGAATTCAATTATGCATAAAGCACTGCTAAATAACACTGACTGGAACAGTTAGATTCTTCACAATCACCACCTTGGTATGCCTTGAAAGTGAGTGAAAATGGTGTCACGTGTGTGTTTGTAGCCCATTTCAGGTCATCAGACACATTTAAAAGTTTGTAAACTGGCTTAACAGTTAACATCCATGTGTCAACCAAAACATGTGACTGGCAATAATTTGATCCTGCCTAAAGCCATGTGTGGAACTGGCAACGAAATTCGAAGTTCAACCGAGCAAGCCGTGCTGGAAAAGAATGATCGCGAAAATTTTCCCACTGACACCGTTTGTCAATACTGGAAGAGGGCAATGGACCTACCATTCATGGACCACTTGCTGCATGAAATGAACACACGACTGTTAGTACCCCAGGTAGCTCATGATCGCTCCAAGACTAGTACATCACGCCGAAACAACTGGTGTATTCGACTCCAGAAAGAATAGTCCAGCAGGATGAAGTGTTCAAAGACGATTGGAGACTGGAGACTGCGTCAACTACAAAATGAAGTGGGTCGCTGGAAGGCAAGATGAGAAATTGTCAATGTCGCTGAGAGGCCAGACACACTTAACAACTCGATTCAAGATATCAATTTCAACCTACACCCAAACATGTAGACGGCAGCATCATACAGATGGTGATGTCTGTTTCAACAGCCACGCACGGTGCTTTTTCAGGACAAAGCAGCATCTCAAGAACTGTTTGCGCTCTAAAATGACACTAGCTGAGCGCATCTCGGTCATGGCCTTGATGCAAGTCCAGAAGGAGACAGAGTTGGATGCTGAATGCATCATTCATCAATGCAGTCTTCAAAATCACAGGCGCTTAGCCCTATTATTTCGCCCCGAATGAAAGCGGGGGTAGTAACTGGACCAATGTTGAATATATACTCTTAAGTACAATTTACAGTGTTACATATTTTGGCTTATATGGTTAAAAGGCTGTAACTATTGCGAAGTGTTAGCTTTCTTTAATGTCTATGAGTACGTAGCTTATTGTAATGCATACGATGTATCTACCTGTGGTAGTCACATTGTAACAGAAATGTGTCCACTGATTTTTAATGACATTATAGTACACTGAACATAATAACATATTGTGATTGCCTATTATGAAGCACATTAAAATATATTCTATGTATAATATGGTATATTAACCGTTCAAGTCCTCTGCCTTTTCAACATGTTTCACACAGTAAGAATAATTCGTATTTTATATTGACTCCTTTGCGTGTTTTATTTACCTACGTTATATTGTGACTTAAAATGCACTACATTACATTTCATTTCATTTCATGCTACACACAACATTCTGGAGCACCAGACCCTCATGACAGAATGTAGATTAATCAGTGCTTCCACATGTATTTATGCCTAGCTATGCCCCTGACAGGTTTTACTTGTCCAAATGACGGGTGGATGGCTTTCTGCATAAAGCTTTAACAATCATACATAACCTGTTTAGAAGCCTCTGCAACAAACCTCAAGCAACACACAGATAGGGAGGATGTTACACTGTTCATAATTAATGGCACTCGTATCGTTTTTGTGGCCTGACCCCACTAACTCAGACGCCACAATTCATCTTGTTGAAGCGAATGTGTGAACACAACATGAAAGAAGTGCGGATAAAGGCTTTCAGAAACCTATCAATATCGCCACACACGCTCTGCATCGTGTACATTTTCATGTCATTTCTACCCACGGTCAATTCTCGCGTTGATTGATACGGGCAACAGTTTGTAGTAATGGATTCTCCGCATTGTGAACAAGGGCAGACGTCCAACAATTGATTCCAGTTCGGATAGCGAAAATGTTTTTCATTCTGTCCGCGTCGTTAGGCTGCGATGACGAACTATGACGCAAGTTTTATTTTCACGAGGCCAACGATGTGGTTGTTTTTATAAAAAAAACACCCCCACTGTATAACTGTCTAAAATGAAAACCACAACCTATTAATTATGTAACATGTGGGAATGCATCAGATCACAAAACATACAGCCACAACTGTTTTATTATGAATGCACATTTCGTAAGAAAACATTTGCCTCTTGCCTGTCAGAGCTGGGGTCAGGAATAGGGCAAATACACGTAGTCAAATACAGCAGCAAATATTAACACAGGACTTCTCAAAGTCTAAATTCAAATAGAATTTATTTTTTTTACAAATATAAAACATACCGGTAACTATAAATATCACCATGAATGTTGCTACCGGATTCGGTTAAATTCATACTGTAAATATATGAAGACCGACAACAGTGTCACATGACCACTAAGTAACCAGCATTCCAACACTGACAAGTGTCGATAAGACGCAGAAAACTCCGCAGGAGAACACAGTGAATTCATCTTGAACTTTATTTACAACACAACTACAGATCTCTTTCCGTTCCATGTTTTTGTTGACATATTTTTATAGCTTTATTTTTTATAACGTGATCATTGACTGACCAGTCATACGTAGGAAACACTGCATTTAATAAGGGCATCAGTGTAAGTGAACATTGCCATTTATTTTACTCTCACTGAAATAGAACCACATAAGCAAACCAAGATAAAGTCAACTATCTGGTACAAATAAATCATGTTTGCAACACAGTTGAACACACTACTGCAAATACAGCATATGTAAACTTTGTTGTAACATTTGACAACTATGAACATGTATCTGACCGTATCAATGGGTAGGGGTGACTTCAGTCATTGAGGTTCATGGACATTGGGTGGACATTCCCTGGACTCCTGTACTGCTCATACTTTTGAGTCTGCAAAACAAAATGGGAGTCAACACTTCTTAGAAAATTCCTTTTATACAACATAATTTTGTTGCTTTTCTTAAGCCTGTTACTTCCTTAATTGCTATCCATCCTTCCAGTACATTATGTGAACAAATCATGAGAGAGCCTTTTAATGGGCGAGATTTATGTCAAAGGGACAGTGTATGCATCTTTATCTGGAATAAGCTACCGGTAGTACCACAAATAAGTCATTTCTAATGTGAAGTCTGTGGTCTTAGATGTGAACGTGTTGAACACCACAGGGCATTGGAGTAAACACCACAGGGCATTGGAGTAAACACCACAGGGCAGAACAAATCATGAGAGAGCCTTTTAATGGGCGAGATTTATGTCAAAGGGACAGTGTATGCATCTTTATCTGGAATAAGCTACCGGTAGTACCACAAATAAGTCATTTCTAATGTGAAGTCTGTGGTCTTAGATGTGAACGTGTTGAACACCACAGGGCATTGGAGTAAACACCACAGGGCATTGGAGTAAACACCACAGGGCATTGGAGTAAACACCACAGGGCATTGGAGTAAACACCACAGGGCATTGGAGTAAACACCACAGGGCATTGGAGTAAACACCACAGGGCATTGGAGTAAACACCACAGGGCATTGGAGTAAACACCACAGGGCATTGGAGTAAACACCACAGGGCATTGGAGTAAACACTACAGGGCATCGGAGTAAACACCACAGGGCATTGGAGTAAACACCACAGGGCATTGGAGTAAACACTATAGGGCATTGGAGTAAACACTATAGGGCATTGGAGTAAACACTATAGGGCATTGGAGTAAACACCACAGGGCATCGGAGTAAACACCATAGGGCATCGGAGTAAACACTATAGGGCATTGGAGTAAACACCACAGGGCATTGGAGTAAACACCACAGGGCATTGGAGTAAACACTACAGGGCATCGGAGTAAACACCACAGGGCATCGGAGTAAACACCATAGGGCATTGGAGTAAACACTATAGGGCATTGGAGTAAAAACCACAGGGCATTGGAGTAAACACTATAGGGCATTGGAGTAAACACTATAGGGCATTGGAGTAAACACTATAGGGCATTGGAGTAAACACCACAGGGCATCGGAGTAAACACCATAGGGCATCGGAGTAAACACTATAGGGCATTGGAGTAAACACCACAGGGCATTGGAGTAAACACCACAGGGCATTGGAGTAAACACTACAGGGCATCGGAGTAAACACCACAGGGCATCGGAGTAAACACCATAGGGCATCGGAGTAAACACTATAGGGCATTGGAGTAAACACCACAGGGCATCGGAGTAAACACCATAGGGCATCGGAGTAAACACTATAGGGCATTGGAGTAAACACCACAGGGCATTGGAGTAAACACCACAGGGCATTGGAGTAAACACTACAGGGCATCGGAGTAAACACCACAGGGCATCGGAGTAAACACCATAGGGCATTGGAGTAAACACTATAGGGCATTGGAGTAAACACCACAGGGCATTGGAGTAAACACTATAGGGCATTGGAGTAAACACTATAGGGCATTGGAGTAAACACTATAGGGCATTGGAGTAAACACCACAGGGCATCGGAGTAAACACCATAGGGCATCGGAGTAAACACTATAGGGCATTGGAGTAAACACCACAGGGCATTGGAGTAAACACCACAGGGCATTGGAGTAAACACTACAGGGCATCGGAGTAAACACCACAGGGCATCGGAGTAAACACCATAGGGCATTGGAGTAAACACCACAGGGCATCGGAGTAAACACCACAGGGCATTGGAGTAAACACTATAGGGCATTGGAGTAAACACTACAGGGCATCGGAGTAAACACCACAGGGCATCGGAGTAAACACCATAGGGCATTGGAGTAAACACTATAGGGCATTGGAGTAAACACCACAGGGCATTGGAGTAAACACTATAGGGCATTGGAATAAACACTATAGGGCATTGGAGTAAACACTATAGGGCATTGGAGTAAACACCACAGGGCATCGGAGTAAACACCATAGGGCATTGGAGTAAACACTATAGGGCATTGGAGTAAACACCACAGGGCATTGGAGTAAACACTATAGGGCATTGAAGTAAACACTATAGGGCATTGGAGTAAACACCACAGGGCATTGGAGTAAACACTACAGGGCATCGGAGTAAACACCACAGGGCATTGGAGTAAACACCACAGGGCATTGGAGTAAACACTATAGGGCATTGGAGTAAACACTATAGGGCATTGGAGTAAACACTATAGGGCATTGGAGTAAACACCACAGGGCATCGGAGTAAACACCATAGGGCATCGGAGTAAACACTATAGGGCATTGGAGTAAACACTATAGGGCATTGGAGTAAACACCACAGGGCATTGGAGTAAACACCACAGGGCATTGGAGTAAACACTACAGGGCATCGGAGTAAACACCACAGGGCATCGGAGTAAACACCATAGGGCATTGGAGTAAACACTATAGGGCATTGGAGTAAACACCACAGGGCATTGGAGTAAACACTATAAGGGCATTGGGGGGAAATAAACACAAATTGGAGTAAACA
This sequence comes from Ridgeia piscesae, assembly GCA_025642075.2. NCBI lineage: Eukaryota > Metazoa > Annelida > Polychaeta > Sabellida > Siboglinidae > Ridgeia > Ridgeia piscesae. The sequence goes on from JAODUO010000531.1 coordinate 161,711, forward strand.
CCAAGGGCATTGGAGTAAACACCATAGGGCATCGGAGTAAACACTATAGGGCATTGGAGTAAACACCACAGGGCATTGGAGTAAACACCACAGGGCATTGGAGTAAACACTACAGGGCATCGGAGTAAACACCACAGGGCATCGGAGTAAACACCATAGGGCATCGGAGTAAACACTATAGGGCATTGGAGTAAACACCACAGGGCATCGGAGTAAACACCATAGGGCATCGGAGTAAACACTATAGGGCATTGGAGTAAACACAACAGGGCATTGGAGTAAACACCACAGGGCATTGGAGTAAACACTACAGGGCATCGGAGTAAACACCACAGGGCATCGGAGTAAACACCATAGGGCATTGGAGTAAACACTATAGGGCATTGGAGTAAACACCACAGGGCATTGGAGTAAACACTATAGGGCATTGGAGTAAACACTATAGGGCATTGGAGTAAACACTATAGGGCATTGGAGTAAACACCACAGGGCATCGGAGTAAACACCATAGGGCATCGGAGTAAACACTATAGGGCATTGGAGTAAACACCACAGGGCATTGGAGTAAACACCACAGGGCATTGGAGTAAACACTACAGGGCATCGGAGTAAACACCACAGGGCATCGGAGTAAACACCATAGGGCATTGGAGTAAACACCACAGGGCATCGGAGTAAACACCACAGGGCATTGGAGTAAACACTATAGGGCATTGGAGTAAACACTATAGGGCATTGGAGTAAACACCACAGGGCATTGGAGTAAACACTATAGGGCATTGGAGTAAACACTATAGGGCATTGGAGTAAACACTATAGGGCATTGGAGTAAACACCATAGGGCATCGGAGTAAACACTATAGGGCATTGGAGTAAACACCACAGGGCATCGGAGTAAACACTATAGGGCATTGGAGTAAACACTATAGGGCACACAGTTCGCCTCGGCAGTATTTAAAATAACACTTCTTTTGAAACTAGATGGTAATATATGAACACAAACATTAACACTATGAGCATGAATAAACCCAGTATTTTGCAGGCTGTATGTTTTATATTCTTAAAAACATTATATTAAATACTAAATTAAAACGTAGACGCACACACCCTCTTTTTAACAGAATGAACATCTACTGTCACATGACATGCACAAGACATTAGAAAAAATCCACCAAGCCATTATTTATGTACAATTTCTTTTTAACTTTGTAGCTATTAAATGTACTAATAAATCACTATAAATGTTGACCATTTGCAAACATGAGACATAGAGAAGTGATGTAGAGCCCGAGGCAAGACTGGCGCACTGTGATACATAGGTTTATGTAGAGACCCATCCACCTGCCATTTGGATGGGTTAACCCTGTTTTGAACGTGTACAAATATGGGTGGACGGGTGGTGGGTGGGTAAAAAAGAGATATCGTCAGTTATGCCTTAGACGTGTGTGTAAATGGTGTCACGTGTGTGTCTGTAGTCCACTTCTGGTCATCAGACACATTTAAAGTTAGCAAACTGGCTTAACAGTTAACATCCATGTGCACGGGCGTCGATCGGTGGGGGACTGGGGGGATGCGTCCCCCCACTTTTCAACATGGCATAGGAATTGTCCCCCCAGTTTTCAGCTCAGAAAAATTGCGAGGCATATAGCCTGACTCACCACTCCTCTCTCTCAGAAGCCGCTACACAGGACTAGCTAGACAATAAACTCATGATATGAAGTTCTGACTACCCATTAGAAAATCGACTAGATAAATTGTTTGGCTGCCCACACCGCGCAACTTGATCTTACTTTAGTAAATAATCATCATGCTGGGCTGCGCCGCTGCCGGGCTCTATAAGTTTGCAACCTTGTGTTGTTATTATTTATAGGCTCTAGCCATCAAGCACATTGTAAATGATGAAATGTGTGTTGCACTTTCACCCATCGCCTGCTTGATGCTTATCACCTACGGCAGAAAGCGGTGGATTCCTGCACTTTGTGTAACTTATTCCCATTTGAGAGATGACAAATTGCTTTGCCAAAATGTTGGATTGGGAAGTTCTACACAGCATGGGCTTCGATCGGTGGGGGACGAGGGGGACGCGTCCCCCAATTTACAGCCTGAGGGGGTCAGCATAGGAAATGTCCTCCCACTGTTTCAGTTCGTACAACAAATTTAAAGGTATATATAGCGAGACTGATCAATCCCCTCTCTTATAAACTCTACATCGGTCTAGTAGTAAAATTAATACAAATTATACGAGTTGAGATATAAACTTCCGACTACCTATAGTGGAAAATCACTAGATAAATTGCTTGGTTGGCCGCAGCCCGCAACTTAGATCTTAGAATATTCATCATGCCGGGCACCATTTGGCACCCTTGTGTTGATGTATTAATAGGCATTAGCCATCAAACGCATATGTATTATTAATTTTTGTTTACCCTGTCACCCCTTGGATTGCAGCCTGGTCTTAGGTCTTAGGTGATTACCTCCAAACAGCCCAAACTTGGGCTAACGCAGGAGTTGTTCTTCTGTAGAATTTGTGAGTCCACTACAGGTTACACATTTACCCCCTGTGTGGGAACTTTTACACCAGATAGAAGGGACCACCAGCTTTTAGTGTCTCTTCCGAAAGACACAGGCAAATGTGGGGTGAAGAAATTGCCTAAGTTTCGAAACGGCGGTAGGTGGGATTGAACCACCGTCCCCTCGATTGACAGTCCGGCGCTCTACCACGCGACCACCGCTCCCCACACCTGGTCGCCCTGGTGGATACTTATATCGCCTACAGCGGAACCAGCGGATTCCTGCACTTGTGTAACTTGATCCCATTTTGAGTGATGACAAATTTCTTTGCCAAAAGGTGGGTTTGGGAAGTCCCACACAGGCATCCCTGTAACCTCTGCATCGTGTCACTCAATGAATCAGGCAAGTAGTGTTGGGTCCAAAGTCTACCCCCAAATGTTCAGTGATTGGGGCGGGCCATGGCCCCTCTTCAAATATATATGTTGCCAACATAACTATTTTAAATAGCATAACATAAAGGCCTTTGTTTATTTTAGAATTAGCACCAGACCAACAATAAATTATGTATTTCATTTACAGAAAAAAAGTTATATGTATTTCAGGTCATATATATATATATATATATATATATATATATATATATATATGACCTGAAATACATATAACTTTTTTTCTGTAAATGAAATACATAATATATATACATGTTTATTTTTGACATGTATAATATATATATATGACATTATAATATATATATATACAATAGTTATATGTATTTCAGGTCATATATATATATATATATATATATATATAATATATACCTGAAATACATATAACTATTTATATATATATATATATATATATATATATATATATATAAATATATATATATTATAATGTCATATATATATATATTATACATGTCAAAAATAAAATGTATATATAGTACATAATATATATACATACATTTAAATATATATATATTATATATATATATATATATATATATATAAAATGTATATATATTTGTATATATATATAAAAGTATATATAAATTGGTCCCCCATCCCCCCACTTTTAAAACCGGATCGACGCCACTATCCATGTGTCTACCAAAACATGTGTGACTGGCAAAAATTTGGTCATGGACTGCATAAAGCCCTGCCGTGATACCACATGGTAACGGTGCAACACGTTTACCTAAGTACTCAGAAATATCACGCAGCATAACCTACATCAAACTGTGGCACTGGTTCAATGAAATGACATACTGTTGTAATATTATCATTAGCTTCAACTGGACCTGTTTCTTGATACACTATCAAGAAACAGGACCAGTTGATAGCGTAAATAAAATCATAAAATTATGTCAAACATTACCTCTTCAAAAGCATATCTCAAAAAGAACTCAAGATACCAATTTTTATTTGCACACATTTAATTTTCTTTTCTGTAACCACAACATAAAATATCAGCAATTTTACTACCTACTTAGTGCCTTCATATCTATTTCAACTATGTCAACATAAAGCAACACAGAAATATATGATTGAAGCAGCTTAGACTGTCTTGCAGAAATTGTCAATATCAGTGAATGCCTACATGTGTTAGGAGAGCACAGGGCAGGTGCCAGGTACAACTCTTGCCTAATCTTTTACAGAATTGTTTGTCTTTCTTGGGAAAAAGTATGCACGGCATAATAGTGTCAAATTGTCCATTGTTTTGATCAGGCGAGACAGTCATTACCCACCATACCACACCCTCTGTCACCACCCCACACCCTCTGTCACCACCCCACACCCTCTGTCACCACCCCACACCCTCTGTCTCCACCCCACACCCTCTGTCACCACCCCACTCCCTCTGTCACCACCCCATGCCCTCTGTCACCACCCCACACCCTCTGTCACCACCCCACTCCCTGTCACCACCCCATGCCCTCTGTCACCACCCCGCACCCTCTGTCACCACCCGGCGCCCTCTGTAACCACCCCGCACCCTCTGTCACCACCCCACACCCTCTGTCACCACCCACACCCTATGTCACCACCCTACATGCTCTGTCACCACCCCACACCCTCTGTCACCACCCCACACCCTCTGTCATCACCCACACCCTTCTGTCACCACAGCACACCCTCTGTCACCACCCTACACGCTCTGTCACCACCCCACACACTCTGTCACCACCCCACACCCTCTGTCATCACCCCACACCCTCTGTCACCATAGCACACCCTCTGTCACCACCCTACACTCTCTGTCACCACCCCGCACACTCTGTCACCACCCCGCACCCTCTGTCATCACCCCACACCCTCTGTCACCACAGCACACCCTCTGGCACCACCCCACACTCTCTGTCACCTCGCCGCACACTCTGTCACCACCCCGCACACTGTCACCACAGCACACCCTCTGTCACCACCCCGCACTCTCTGTCACCACCCCGCACCGTCCGTCACCACCCCACACTCTGTCACCACCCTGCACACTCTGTCATCACCCTGCACCTTTTGTCACCACCCTGCACCCTGTCACCACCCCGCACACTCTGTCACCACCCTGCACCCTGTCACCACCCTGCACACTCTGTCACCACCCTGCACACTCTGTCACCATCACGCACACTCTGTCACCATCCTGCACCCTGTCACCACCCCACACTCTGTCACCACAGCACACCCTCTGTCACCACCCTGCACCCTCTGTCACCACCCCATACCCTCTGTCACCACCCCACACCCTCTGTCACCACCCCACACTCTGTCACCACAGCACACCCTGTGTCACCACCCCACACTCTCTGTCACCACAGCACACCCTCTGTCACCACCCCACACTCTCTGTCACCACCCCACACTCTGTCACCACAGCACACCCTCTGTCACCACCCCACACTCTCTATCACCACAGCACACCCTCTGTCACCACCCCACACTCTCTGTCACCACCCCACACTCTGTCACCACAGCACACCCTCTGTCACCACCCCACACTCTCTGTCACCACCCCACACTCTCTGTCACCACCTCACACTCTCTGTCACCACACCACACTCTCTGTCACCACCCCACACTCTCTGTCACCACAGCACACCCTCTGTCACCACCCCACACCCTCTGTCACCACCCCACACTCTCTGTCACCACCACACACTCTCTATCACCACCCCACACTCTCTGTCACCACCACACACTCTCTGTCACCACCCCACACCCTCTGTCACCACCCCACACTCTCTGTCACCACCCCGCACAATCTGTCACCACCCCACACTCTCTGTCACCACCCCACACTCTGTCACCACAGCACACTCTGTCACCACCCCACACTCTCTGTCACCACCCCACACTCTCTGTCACCACCCCACACTCTCTGTCACCACCCCACACCCTCTGTCACCACCCTGCACACTCTCTCACCACCCCACACTCTCTGTCACCACAGCACACACTCTGTCACCACCCTGCACACTCTCTCACCACCCCACACTGTCTGTCACCATTCCACACTCTGTCACCACCCCACACTCTGTCACCACCCCACACTGTCTGTCACCAGCCCACACTCTGTCACCACCCCACACTCTCTGTCACCACATTACACACTCTGTCACCACCTAATGCTGTAATGTAGTTCTGATCAGTGTTGCTTCTGCTATCGTAAACACAGTCTTATATTACAATTGTAATATATTACAATTGTAACAGCATTTTGCTATTATACATAACACATTGAGAATGTGTGCAAAAGAAAGTTTTAACAGCATGTAGGATGGAACCAAGTGTCGCAGTGTCAATAAAATAAATGTAAACAATGGAAAGACGGAAACCAAGCCCATAATGGAGGGAATAAATATAAATGACAAGGCAAAGCAGTTTGGCACAATAGCCTAAGTGAAATATATGTTAAAGAAGGAGAGGAAATGTGAATATATCTCCCTCTCTTACTGCACACTCACAACACCCAGCTGTCCATACCACCAAAAACTAAAATATATTTTTAAATAACAAAGAAATTTGACTTACCAAGCATTGTAATTTATAGTACATTTTGTTATGGACACAGGTTTATCTTTTGGGATAACTGCTTTTGAGGAAAGTTTTCAACTTCCTATCACAAATGTATTGTGTATTGTTTTCCAGAGGTCAAACCCTTATAACTTTTTTCAACAACGTCATAGTGTCTCACAGATTGAACATGGTGATTGAGGTTATATAGAGGTTAATGTGACTGAAAGTATTTGCTTTTTTTGCAGTTCATAGGCACTACCCTTTGACTAACTGTGCTGTGGCCCAGCGAGTGATTCAGTCGGGATGCAAGAGCATAGTAGGTCTACAGACCGCGATCCCGAGAGTCAATTAGGGAGCTATTACCGCTTCAAAACAGGGATTCACTATGAATTGTTCCCCATTTCGCACTGCGGTGACACATAGGGTCAAAGTGCCGGTTAGTCGTGCAGGCATGGTAATTGTTTATGTTTAATTTAGCATTGAAGTCATTGAAGGAGAGAAGTGTTTAGCGGAAAAATGGAAGCTTAACTATACGGACGATGAAATGATGTGTTTGATTGAAGTTTTGCCAAAGAAAAATTATACTAATATCAGGCTTGTGAGAGGAAGCAGGTCACTTCTGAGGAACATTTGCACGCGGTACAGCTAACTGGAGAAGTATGGGTAATACAGAAATACAGTCAGTGATGCAACGTTAACCTAGTGTATTTTCTACCTGCTTTCTTGTAAAACACCTTCAAATTTGGCATACAATCTCAAACACATTAATTTTATGTGTAGATGTATTAAAAGACCACACCACAAATAAAAACTGAAAACAGTGGGGCTGTACGGTGTATGTGTCAAAACACACAAAAAACAATCATGATTTATTGTAAAACCCACAAATGTCCAAAGATCCTTGGAAGAATCACCCAAGATCATTGTCACACTGTTCTTGTGGTGTTTTAAAACAAACTGTTGCTGCTGTCTCTCCCTGGCCTACCCCCGCCTTAAGACTTGCTCTTCATTATTCAATCTAATGCACATTTCCTCAGGGGATTCCTTCCTTCATTCACTTTCCAAAAGGTTATACTTGACATAGCCTCCCGGGTTTTATGCTTGGAATGCCTGTGGATCTGATGATGATTTGTGGGAATGACAGTGGCATATTTATTTATACATTGCTTCGTGCAGAACACTAAATTTTGCATGTCATGGCGACCTTTCCCGGTGCTATTTTATGATCATTGTCCACTAGATTACTTACATCTAAATTTACAGTCACCTTTCAGTTGCAGCGTGGAGATTATGTCAACGATAAAGTAAATACCATGATGGAAGCGAAATAAAAATCAACAATATGGACGATAGCAAACGGGTTCATGAAACTCTTCAAGAACATTCAGTGAAATTCAAAAACATTCAAAGGTACTTGAACGGAAAATCCAAGAACATTCAAGACTTTTGGCGACCTGTGGCGACCTGTGGCGACCTGTGGCGACCTGTGGCGACCTGTGGTGACCTGTGGTGACCTGTGGCGACCTGTGACGACCTGTGGTGACCTGTGGCAAACTGTGGTGACCTGTGGTGACCTGTGGTGACCTGTGGTGACCTGTGGTGACCTGTGGCGACCTGTGATGACCTGTGGCGACCTGTGGTGACCTGTGATGACCTGTGGCGACCTGTGGTGACCTGGCTCCAGCAATCTCCGGCTGACTATAGCCATAGCTTTATGCAGAGACTCATCCACCTGTCATTTGGACAGGTAAAAACCGTTGTGGATGGGTAGAAATATGGGTGGACGGGTAAAAAAATGAAGGAGCAAATAAAGGTTTTCCAAAACCATAGATATTGTCAATTATGCCTTGAAAGTGAGTGTAAATGGTGTCATATCTATGTTTGTAGTCCATTTCAGGTCATCAGACACATTTTAAAGTTTGTAAACTGGCTTAACAGTTAACATCCATGTGTCCACCAAAAGAAAAAGTCCACTTCAAAACAAAAAACAGCTGAAAGTCCACTTCAAAAGTCAGTCTATCTGTCTGAATTAGCATAATAACTCTATCCATGGCTCTGTCAGGCATTTTGCCGATGTATTGACACAGAAACGTAAAATAATTTGACTTATCAAAGACGTAACTAAAACAGCCTTGACTGAGTTCACGAGAAACCCACATCAACAAAACGTTGTTTGCTAGATTTGTGCTGATTGGCTGATCATGGCGTAATATATATTGGATAGACCAATCATTAGGCTTTCCGCTGGCACCACACTTTCCCGATTTCGATCTTATAAATGGGAATTCCTGACGCAGAGTGTAATAAATTAGGCCTTATTTGGTTATCTACTATAGAGACATGCAGCTTTCCAATGACAGGCATGCACGAATTGTAGGCTGTACCTGATTCACAGTTCCTAGGTAATCTAAATGCAGCTTACATTTAAAAGGATGACGGTCGCGAATGGGATCCATACCAGGAATCGAGATAAAAGTTTAATTTGTTATCTATTTCTGACCAGTTTTGCCCCCATATTAAAAAAAAAATCTAAGGGTTCACGAACCATAGAATTCCACGTTTCCGCGGAAGTTTCTCATGCCTGTAATGTATAATTAATAAAGAAAAAATGGAAGCTTGGCGGGAGATCATCGCGAAAGTGAATGTGCTCGCTGTGGCAGTTCAAACAGAGGACGACCTCAAAAAGAAATGGAGAGATTTGAAATCAGTGTTTCCCCTGCAATATGATGAGTGAGGTGGGCCACCTCACTGTTTTTCTAAGCCACCTCACTTAAAATATGCAAAAATTGCCACCTCGTAGCCATTTCTTACTATAAACATGTCCACATGCTATGTAGTTATGGATTTGTTTTCTCTCTATACACCATGGAATAGGTTCAAAACACCCTTCAGAATGCACCATTTTGATGGTAGTTTTAAAAATAGTTCTGGGGGGCCATGCCCCGGAGCCCATCCTACCACCACCTATCATTTTACCCAGGAAAAACACTGTGAAATCAGCAGTTTTAAATGCTGTGCTACACCAACAAAGTGAGAGACGTACTGCCAGGCAATTAAACTACCTTGCTATGGTGATATAATTATGGATATCATTGGCGAAAGGACCAAGGTGGCAACAGGCATTAATCTTCAGTTTTCATATCTAGTCAATTGAAAGATTACTATATGTGGCATGTGTTCTGCTTTCATGTGTCAACACGCCATGTACAATTAACTATTTATGACCATGTTTTCTGCTGTCAAAAAACTAAGAAATTAAGTAATAGAAAATTAAACAACATAAAATCCCAATTATTATTATATATTTTAATATTTATCTGCATCTAATTTCAAATATTGTATATTTTATATTAAAATGGTTGTCTCAAGACATCACATACCAATTCAAAGCGTGTGATAAATAAGTAATTACCCGGTAGTTATAATGGGAACTACGAAAAACCTATAATACAGATGTGTGCGTGTGAATGCGCATGCGTGTGCGTGTGTGCGTCATAACTGAATGTTTTCAGTTAGTTCAGTGATATAATTTAGTATGACTATTTATTACTTTTTTTCACAGGCATGTGTTAATTTAATTCTGCAATATTTATTGTGCAATTAATTGACCGTACAGTGAGGACCGTCTGTATTCAGACTTGTTGATAGCATAAACTAGAACACAAAATAAATTTGTATCAAAATATACTAGAATATGTAATTATTGTAGGAGTACAATTATCACATCTGTACCCCTCATTTAAGCCTCCCCCCAAATTGAGGTGGAGCAGTCTTAAAAGCAGGGTGGTCTCTCGTGAGGGGTTTGGTTATTTTGATGTTTTGGATTAAAGCATACATTTACACATATAATAAGTAATGTCCATATAGCATGTATGCCTTCGATAAAAAGCTAAGTAGTAAAATATACAAAATAAAAAGTAGAAAAAAAAATGAGACAACACATTAACAACAACAAAATTATCTATTCTGTTTATTTTATGTGTAACATGTTTCAGTATAAGTTTAATTTTGTTTTTTAAATAATATTATCTGATAAAAAGTTTCCTCATTTTGAATCGTTTTTCTGATCATAAGTATTCTCATTTAATTTGTTATTAAAATTGTCAAATTCGATCTGAGGGGCTAAAAAGTGTTGCCACCTCATGCCTTCTGGGTAATCGCATCGCTGTCGCCATTTTGTTGGTCTTTCCAGCGGCGCAAAACGATCTTTTACTTTCTGATCTAATCAAGAAAACGACCTCTTACAGCCGCAAAACTTCCCTCTAATAACTCATATTACATATACATACGCTAGGTCACAAAAATAAAATCATTTAAATTCCCGTGAAGAATAAAATTCACAAATCAAAATCGTGCTAAACTAAAGTCGACATCGCTGGTAGCGTTTATGCGCAGGGAATAGATTACCGTGGCATAACGTCGATATTTTATTGCGGTGTCACTAAATAAATGAACGTCTGGATTCCGGTTTTATCCTAAACTAACCTAAAACTTAGCCTAAGTTTCTAAACTTTAATCATACACAATATGGATGTTACAGTAATCACAGAGCTACACATAGCCACCGACGGTGTCCATGTCATGATGTCTTGCCGGCGTATTCTGGCGCGAGTTTGTTTTGTGAATTTTATTTGTTTCAATAATTATAAATGTAACTGATTTAATTTAGAACATAGTGTGTGCATCTATATAAGATTTGTGAGGAAAGTCTATTGCAGCTGTTACTTGTCGTTTTCATAGTTTGGTCAGAAAGTAAAAGATTGCCAAAATTAATGGTCGTCATCATGCGACTTATTGTTTTTATGGCATTATGTGCGTCTGTGCCCCGTTAGTTATGCGTTTAATGAGAGTTCGTTGCGATAGAATGGTCGTTCATCAGGGGTAAAAGTCAAATTGCCATGGTCGCTGGTCTCGTGTTTGTCGGGTGGTCGTTGATGAGGGGACGTTTATGCAGTGAATTTTGCATAGCAGCCGGCAAAGAACCTTGCCACATATTGGGGTATTCCAAACTGTTTCACTGACACAGTTTATCCACAATTGTCGAAAACATTGTGACAACGAAATTGCACAATTCCACGCCATCATACAGCACAGAATACACGTCACACCATTGACACACGTGACAACTCCATGTCAGATCTGACAACAGAAGCTACACTGGCCGTTCGGCCCATCCAGGATTATATACATGGTTGATTCGGCCGGCGCGAACGCAGCCAGGACCGAACTCGTCGTGGGCCGGAACATCCGGCACGGCTACAGACGCAGTCAGCGGGATCTACACGTCGGCATGTAATCCTTTAGCTTAAAACAGTGTAAGTGGACAGTAACACAACTATCTGTTTATTTAACTGGATTCACTAGCCCCATACGATTATACTACGTAAGCATGTGTTGCAGTTCATAAATAAATTACCTGCTTTGTTGATGTTTTGGAATGTTTGGAGAAACCGCCGGACCCTCAGCCATTTTTAGTATCATGTGACATACATCAAAAATGCCGAGAGAACAGCGGGACTTGCAAGGCGTCTGCTACAAGTTGACGTACACGTTTGCGCTCTCCTCTGTGACCGCTTTCACGAATTCGAATTTCGAGCCCACCTCGAGTTTGTGTGTTAAATTAGTAGTCACCCAATGATATAATCACGATGATTGGTCAGAGCGGGTTGTCTTAAAAGACTAATGGGAATTCCTCCCATTAGTAAGTCAGTAAATAAACATTTCTTTTTCTGACAAACCTTCGATTGACATTATAATTATGCATTGATTTTACAGACCGAGTTTAGATTTAGTCCCGGAGTATTGTTTATGTTTACATCGGCTATGCTGGATAATCTAGTAGATGTAGGGCTTGCATGGTAGCAGCTATATATAGTGGCCTAGCAATATTTTTTTAGCCATGATTTTACATTGCAAGGGGCATTGACATCCAAGCAAACTCCTCTCTCTCCCCACTATAGATCTCTGTTTCTCTCCGTCCGTCGCCGGTCCGTCCGTCGCCGGTCGGTCCGTCCGTCGCCGGTCCGTCCGTCGCCGGTCCGTCCGGCGCCGGTCCGTCCGGCGCCGGTCCGTCCGGCGTCCGTCCGTCCGCCGCCGGTCCGTCCGGCGTCCGTCCGTCCGGCGCCGGTCCGTCCGGCGTCCGTCCGTCCGGCGTCCGTCCGTCCGGCGTCCGTCCGGCGTCCGTCCGCCGTCCGTCCGGCGTCCGTCAGGCCGGCGTCCGTCAGGCCGGCGTCCGTCAGGCCGGCGTCCGTCCGGCGTCCGTCCGTCCGGCGTCCGTCTCTCTCTCACACTCACTCACTCACACTGTTTCCTTGTTTCTCTTTGTCGCCGTCCGTCCACCCCCTCTCTCCCTCTCCCTCTCCCTCTCCACCTCCCCCCGTCCCTGCCCCTGCCCCTCTCCCTCCCTGCCCCTCTCCCTCTCCCTCCTCATCCCCCCTCCCCTGACTGCTTTTAGAATATATATATATATATATATATATATATATATATATATATATATATATATATATATATATATATATATATATATATATATATATATAGTTTTAAATAGTGCTACCAGTGAGTGTATAAAATACCGAATGAAAATGCAACAATGGGGATTCCGGCGGTACTAGGAGACACTGGAACATGTTGCCCATAGTACAAACTAATGCTCTACTAGTGCTTGGGTTGCTCCTTACAATGTTCCCTGGCGAGGAACGTTACAACTTACAACCTTCTTCCCTCACAACTGACAGAGCTGTCGGAAGTGTCCGAGAAAGAGATGGAAATAGCTGCCCGTAAGCTGTGGTGCGCCAAACCGGATGTGACTCTCCACGATATTCCCTTTTGCCACGAGGCAATTGAAACACTCAGTCGTAATCAAGGTTTACTTGCTATATAAACCCTGACGAGCGTTTTACTGATGAAATTTTGGTATCGACTTGTTAGACACTTAAATTGATATATCTGTATCCAGAAAAGTTATTTATTAGGTAGAATGGCATTAAAACCTCGGTTTATGTTATGTTATATCATGATACATTAAAGATGTTAACATGCGTAACTATAGTTATTAATTATAATCTTTGCAGATTTGTTGTTATGTTCTACAACGGAAGTCCAAGAACAACCAATATGGGTAACACATCGCCGGTGATTCGTCTTTCATAAAATTCAACAACGATATGTTATAAAATGTAGATACATAATATGGTACATCACATTGTGTAACATTTTATATAACTCATATTGGCACGCGATAATACAGAACCATTTCCAACCCAGCTGATTCAGTAGCTCTCCAAGAACACCTGAACATACTCCAGAAATGGTCTGACATATGGCAGATGGAATGTAACACCAAACAATGCCACACCATGCGAATTACTCTCCGTCGCAACACAATCAATGCTGACCACCATCTAGGAGGATGTACACTGTCCATGGTCACACAGTATCCATACCGAGGTGTCACCATATCTAATACAATGTCACGGCAGAACCACATAAATAACATCACCTCCGATTAACCATCTCCGTTGTAACTCCCTTGAGAAAAGAAGACAACTGTCTTGCCTTCTCTTGATGTATAGGATCCAAAACCAACTGATTGTCATTAATGATAACCACTACCTTACCCCAATGCTCCCCACCAGTATATATTTTCATCCATATAAATATCAGATTATCCCAGCTCGCATTCAGGTCTGCAGCAATTCTTTCTTCCCACGAACTGTCTTCTGGTGGAACGCCCTTTCCGGGAATGTCTTGGTAGCCCCAACCATCCAAGCATTTAGTGTAGCGGCAGTTTAACACTTCTAAGCTGTGGTCTGTGTTTTTACTTGCACCTCGTTGATACTTTACTCGCACCTTGTGTATACTTTGTCTAGCACATTCACACCACAGCATAATCGTATATACACACTCATCAGCATCAAAATCCAGACTGGTGGACTCTGCTGATTAATCACGTAGATATAGACGTAGATATACATAATTTAAGATAATATACAAAGGTGGATTACAGCGTATAATTTTATTTAAGAAATAAATACAATGTTTACCTAAGATACGTAATATTTAAACGAATAAGCTGGTGCATAAATTCATTATATATTAAATATGTTCTCAAATAAATCATAGTAAAACATTTGTGATTAATCTGAAATGGATTATTTGTGAAAGTTTATTAACAATAGAACGACGCTAACATTTATGCGTAATGATTGTAAGTTTTGTCTTGCGCATGCATGCTGGTTTGAATAAGAAAATTAGCAATAGTTGCCGTTCGAAATATCTCAACGACATTACACACACACACATATCTTCATAGCCGTCATCGCTGTCTTTTTCCGTATCTTTTTGTACATCCTAGTGTCTGGTGACGTCGCAAATTTCACCAAGTGTAGCTTAGTTGCGACCAACTGTCAAACCACATTGAGCGTCAAATGTGCACCATTTGCTAAATATCGCAGAATACGCTGCACCCGACCCCACAGGAACCAACGGCAAACACGTGAAGTTGCTCTTGTACTGACCCCAGCTGCAGTTCGAAGAATTCGCGCTATCGGTCGTTGTATGCTTCAGTCCTCCAGCCACTGTCAGGTGCAACGCGACAGAGACGGCAAACTTAAACGCTGCCAATCCGTGCGTTTTGGTGTGGGACCAAGAACATACCATTGTTGGACGCTGCACGTTAGGCTAAGAATGTCCAACATAAATTGAAGCATTATATTGTCTGTGTTAAATTGTGACAACGTAACATGACAGGTAGTACACGCGGACAAAATCAAGGTTGCCTTGAATAGCTTAAATAGCTTCGCTGTTCGTGTCGAATGTACAAATACCCACGACTGTACCGTACTGCGACTTAATGAGAGGAGAGGTGAAACAACGAGTGGTGGAGAGGAAAGTACGGAGGAAGAGGAATGTGGGAGAGGAAGCGAGAGAGAGGCGGGCGGGCGGGCGGGCGGGCGGGCGGGCGGGCGGGCGGGCGGGCGGGCGGGCGGGCGGGCGGGCGGGGGCGGGCGGGCGGGCGGGCGTGCGGGCGGGCGGGCGGGCGGGCAGGGAAACACTAATAAACATTCTGATGACGGAGGAAAGGGGTGGAAGGAGGGAGGGAGGAAGGAAGGTGGAAGGAGTGAGGGAGAATGGAGACGGAGAGGGAGCGAGACTGTGTGTGTGTGTGTGTGTGTGTGTGCGTGTGCGTGTGCGTGTGCGTGTGCGTGTGCGTGTGCGTGTGCGTGTGCGTGTGCGTGTGCGTGTGCGTGTACGTGTGCGTG